>JAKJHU010000124.1:600000-1119989 GCA_022316685.1 Progne subis subis | reverse complement strand
CAATGAGCGTGGATGAAGAAATGGCACAGACAAAGGGAGGAAGGCAATGGTGCTGACACATAAAATGGGCTGGTTTGGGGTGATTGATACCTTGGGATTCACCTCCAGATCATCAGGGAATAGACAACACCGGCTGCAATTTCAAATCTGGCAATGCAGGCAAAAAACCTGTTGTTTTCTGCTGCTCTTACATAAGAATCTGGCCTCCCTACAATTGCTCCTTTCTTTGCCTGTAAAACATATTCAGTTTTCCAAGTAATGAAAAATATTAAAAAGTTCTTCTCAGGACTAGGACAGCACAAGTTTAGAGAAAAAAAAAACAAACAACACCTTTATATTCAATAATAAATTTATCAAAAAGATGCTTAAAACCTCCTCACAAGGTGCCACAACACAGAGAGGAAGTGGCTGGAGTGGGAACCACCACTTACAAACTTGAAGCAATGCAGTCATAAATAAGCCGAGCCCAGGCTGGGCTTATATTTCATTTCTTATGGTAAGATTTACATTAGTCCTAACTTGTAGTGGGGGCTCTGGAGCCCTGAGGCTGTTTTCCTGACGCTGTGGAAGCAGCATTGTTATTCACTCCCGCTGGAAGTCCTCAGGCGTGTCCAGAACCCAAATCAGTGGCAGCAGCCGAGTCTGCGTGTGCTGGCAGAGACCCGGGCTTGGCTCCCTGAGGGCTGCAGGGAAAAGCTGCTAAAAAGCAGAAGGAGAAAGCCGGGAAAGGCCTGGAAATGAATAATCAGGGCTGGCCTTAACCCACACACTTGTGACCTCGTTACAGTGATTAGGCTTGAAGCGGGCAGAAAGAGCAGGGAGTGAATATTTCACCGTGGTTGCTGCCAGGAGCTTTGTGCATCCCCTCTGTCCATGTGTTCCTCCTCTTTACCTGTCTGTGCACGCTCCTGCTTGAGCCTCCGTGGCCTTTCCAGCACAGATATTCCCCAAAAACAGCACAGATGGCTCCAGCAGCCAGCTCCTGATGCACTTTTTGGGAGTTGAGCCACTAACAGCACGTATTTGGCCACCGCCACGTGTTCCTGTAAGTTAAATCACCCCAAAAAATGGTTTTGAAGGTGTGAAATCCTTTGGGATCTGAGATGTGGAAATGCCTGAGCCTCTCTGCAAGGCATCCAGAGAACCCAAGGAAATGCTGGAGTCTCTGAAAGACAGGAGAAGGGCTGCACTCACAAACTGGGTGATGCCAAAGCAAGCAGGATATCCAGATTATCCAGGACAACAAAAAGGTGCATTGGCTCGAGGTTAGTGTTGAAGGAAGCGGAATTATAAAGAAATTGTCACAGTTCTCTGTCCCTGCTGGCTGCCACGGTGTCCCCAGAGGCACAGCCACACTCAGACCCCTCTCTCCTTCCTCAAAGCTGCCAGGTTAGGGAGCCCCACCTCTCTGGTGCTTGTGAACCATAAAGAGACACCCCCAAAATAATAAAAAAATTATCTGAAATTGTTCTTCAACTCTCAGGGAACGCTGCCCTGCTGAGATGCTGCTGGGTTATGGGGTAAGGGTGTGTCTGACTAGCAGGGGAGGCACAAACTCCTCCAAGTCTCCCCTCCTCCCATCCCAATTTGTCCGAGAAATGGTCTGATCTTTTCCCACCATCGCTTTGTTACAGGACCCCGGGCCAATTCCATCTGCTGCTGTGTCACAGCAGAATGGGACACGTGAAATATCTCCTCACTTGAGCGTTCCAGAGGCTGAGATATAAATCAGGAAAGGCTTCTTCCTATGGGGAACGCTGATTTCAGACTGCTGGCGCTGCTCCTTGGAGCTGGAGAGGTCAGCACGTCACACCCGTGGATTTCAGGGAGAGCAGGAGCAGCCCCTTGTTATTCAGGAGAATATTTTTAAATTTTTTTTCCTGGAAGGTGTAAAGGAGAGTCTTCTACGGGAAATGTAATTAAGATTAATTGGTACAAGTAAATTAAAAAATGCATGTGTAAAGAAATCTAAAGGGCTGAAGCCTTTAGCCAGTAAAACGTAGAATTAAATCAACTCCATATTCTCCTGTGCGGGCACTCAGGTCCCAGAAATGCTGCGTGGAGAGAGAAATTAAAGCCTGCTGGGATTAAAAAGAAACCCAAACAAACCACATCCCATCGCACATTTTAACTGTGGATCAGGCAGAGAAAATCCCTTGCCGACTCAAAGAACTGACCTGAATCTTCTCTAAGTTCAATCTCCTAATTAAAGAGACCGACCTTAGGAAATCCGTCCTGGAAATGAAGGCTGCCTCAGGCGACCACCGAGGTTTATTTGATGATTCCCTGGCAAGGGAAGGGGTGAATGCTCTGTCCACCTGCTCTTGTTTCCCGTGGTTCCTGGCAGGATGAGGCAGGATCAGCAGAGCTCTGCTGCATGCACGGACAGAGGCTTTTCACTCGGTCTCAGGGAGCTGCTGATGGTCTCAGGGAGCTGATGATGATGGTCTCAGGGAACTGATGGAGGTCTCAGAGAGCTGATGATGGTCTCAGGCAGCTGATGATGGTCTCAGAGAGCTGATGATGGTCTCAGGCAGCTGATGATGGTCTCAGAGAGCTGATGATGGTCTCAGGCAGCTGATGATGGTCTCAGGCAGCTGATGATGATGGTCTCAGGGAACTGATGGAGGTCTCAGAGAGCTGATGATGGTCTCAGGCAGCTGATGATGATGGTCTCAGGGAACTGATGGAGGTCTCAGGGAGCTGATGATGGTCTCAGGGAGCTGATGGTGGTCTCAGGGAGCTGATGATGGTCTCAGAGAGCTGATGATGGTCTCAGGCAGCTGATGATGGTCTCAGGGAACTGATGGTGGTCTCAGGGAGCTGATGACGGTCTCAGGGAGCTGATGCTGATGGTCTCAGGCAGCTGATGATGACGGTCTCAGGGAGCTGATGATGGTCTCACAGACCTGATGCTCCTCTCCAGGGTGGCTGGGCTTTGAGCCCTCTGCATTCGGAGATTTCGGGTGTCTTTGTTCAACACTTCCTCCCCTTTGCAGAGCCCATCTCACAGAGATCCAGCCTGGCTTGCTCCTCTCTTTTGTTCTTGTTTCACCAGGTCAGAATTCTCCTCAGGTTATCGGGGTTAAATGCGCTGGGGCGATACCAAATAATCTCTATTCTAATGCACAGCAGCAAAGTTTTGTCCTAAATCAGCCCAAATTTCCTCAAAGCACCTCTTTCATCAGCAGGTGGAAGTGGGGAGAAAATTATTGCCAAATATTGCCAACATTATTGCATAGATAATTAAAAACTCCAAATGAAAATGAAATTTCTTTGTCTGGTTATGGGCAATTCTCAATTCTTAAAAATACAGATAATGAATAGAAACAGGGCAGAACTCTTCTCAACCTCAGCCTTACAGGGATGTTGGATGCCAGATGGAGCCCTGTGGGTTTTAGTAGCAGCCTGATTCTCTGAGGTTCTTTAGGAATTGGCCTTTTTTAAATTGCTGGCACAGAACCAGCCGTAGGAATTTTACTCCTTTTGAGTGACTGTGTTTGAAAGGAATTGTTTCCCAACAATCCGCTCAAGGTCACTGCAAGCTGTTGGCACCCCAAGGAAATGTTTCCCCCAGTAAAAGGGGTCGTTGGCCATCAGGGGTTTTAAACTCCGGGTTTCTGTGGGTGGTCTGTAGGGAAAATGGGAATTTCAATTTCACCTCCAGGGGCTTGACTGATTTTTACTTGAAAAATCAACCAGCAATTGCATTAAAAGCTTTCAGCCCTTTCCCCCTCTCTCTCCAAACGATCGGCAAGGAATTTAACCATGTGTTTGGCAGGAATCCATTAACACAACGCCATCGTCTCAAACAGAAGCGCCAGAGGCGCTGGCACCCCTGGATGAAGAAGTACCCCTGGTGAATAAACATCCCTGTCCTTGCACAGGGACCTTGCAGCTCTCCGGAGGCACATCCTGCTCTCCTTGGCCTCAGGGACCCCTGGGCTGACAGAGCCGGCACCACGCAGCATTTCCTGAAAACAGCAACAATCCTTTGGGTTGTTCATCTTTTAATATTTTTTATCTTTTATTTTTGCTTTATTTTTTAATCCTTTATTCTTTTATCCTTTATTTTTTATCCTTTATTCTTTTATCCTTTATTTATTTTATCCTTTATTTATTTTATCTTTCAATTTTTTTTATCCTTTATATTTTGTCCCTTATTTTTACACTTTATCATTTTTATAATCCTTTATTTTATCGTTTTTCTTTATTTTTAAATAATTTTTATGCTTTATTTTTAAATACTTTTTTATCCTTTATTTATTATATCTTTTTTACCCTTTATTTTTTATCCTTTTTTTATCCTTTTAATAATCCTTTATTTTATCCTATATTCTTTATTTTTTAATAATTTTTTATCCTTTATTTTTCTTTTTTTACCCTTTATTTTTTTATCCTTTTTAAATCCTTTTAATAATCCTTTATTTTATCCTATATTTTTTATTTTTTAAAAAATTTTTTATCCTTTGTTTTTCATCCTTTTTTTTTTTTTTTTTTCTTTTTTATCCTTTACTTTTTTTATCCTTTGTTTTCTTTTCAAGCACCTCAGTGTCTTCGCCTGGCACGGAGCCAGCAGCAGCAGCACTAGTGGAGATTGATTCAAGGTTTTTTTGAGTGTTTCCATCACACTCAACGCCCACGTCTCAAACCCCGCCGGAGCCCAGCGTGGATCAGGAACAGGCAAAGGAGGAACAAAACCCTGCCAGTTTAATAAACACCCACGGTGAGGGAAAAACCACCGTAACATTTAGAAACCTCGGCAAAAGGGAGTCAGAGAGGAAGAAATGTGAGGGGGAAACTCTGCTGGTAGAATAAATCCCAGAGGTTCTGTCCTTCTTCTCAAACACGGGCCGGGATGAAGGAAAATAACCAGAGAAATCCATTTTAGGAAGTCCCAGGAAGCTTATTTGCTGTAAATACCCATCAGGCAGGCCTGGGGTTTTTCCCTCAAATATCCATTTACCTGCTGAGAAATGGAGCAGAGCTCATCATTGCTTTCTGATCTCACCTTAGAGTTTATTTCCCACTCTGCCTTTCAAACTCAGGTGCTCAGATGCTCTGAATCGCTGCATCCACACAGCAAAACCTGGGGAGGGCAAAGTTCTGTTCTTTGTGCGAATAATCCTGATGTTATCCTCATTTCAGTGATCACTTTGATCTCCAAAAGAGGGAAATATCGGCATTTCCGCAAGAGGGGGTGCAGAAAACCAGGTCAGGAATGGGGAAACTGAGGGACACGAGTAGTGATGAGCTGCCTGCACACAAGGGGTTTGTGACAAGAGCAGGGACACAACTTTTTTTCCTTCTTTTTTCCTTCTTTTTTCCTTCTTTTTTCCTTCTTTTTTCCTTCTTTTTTCCTTCTTTTTTTCCTTCTTTTCCTGGAGAACTTTGGTGCAACAGGAATTCCAATGAAAAATGAATTTCTTTGCTGCAGATCCTAAAGATTCAAACACCGTTTCCATCCAGGTACTGAAAAAGACAAATCCCTGCGCAAAAGGAAGGGCACAGTCTATAATTAGTTGTGGCATTTTTGGTTTTTTTTCCTTTCCCTGAGAAAGACCAAAGTGAAATTGCACTGGCATTTTAATGCTGGTGTTTCCTAACTCTTGCAAAATTATTTTTGGCACCCTTCATAACAAGCGTTCAGACGGAAGGAGAGATTTCGCAGCGACGCCGCGGGTTTGGGAAATAAATAATCTGAGCAAGGGCGAAAAGAACCCGCCTCAGCACGGAGAAATGTCACCCAAATAATTCATCATCACCCTTGGATCCGCTCAGAAAGGCTCAGGAGCCGTTTATTCGCGCTGTCTTCGGGTGCAGCAGCTCTCCTGGGCCAGGAGCTGTGTCAGGACTTGGTGAGGAGCTGGAAGGTTCCTGCAGCCTCTGATGAACCCCTTCTGGCCTCTCTGCTCCTCGCCGGAGCCTCTGGGATGAAGCAGCGGCAAGGAGTGTTCAAAATGAGGTAATTAGGCAAGGAAAGGCCACGGCTTGCAGTAATTAATACAGGACGGCCACAGCACCGGCTTGGAAATTGGGCAATTAAGGGAAGCCGGGGTGGGAGATCTTTTATCCATCACTCCAATCGCTCTTGCCCAAGAACTAGACCCAGCCTATCTGCAGGAAAAGCTAATCCAAGGCTGGATGCTCGCTTGTAAATGAATCTCGGTGCTAAACCAATATTGCCACGGCTCGGATGCAGCTTGTTACAACATCTATTATTTGTCTAAAGGACCCCAAGATTATATGTTTTGTTGTGTTTGATATTAAAAAAACCCACAAACAAATCCTGCTGAGCCTGTTCTGCAAACATGCCGAATTTCTGAGGATGAACGGCAAGGCAGGAAAAGGTCATGCCTATTAATTTCAATCCTTGTGCAAACCCAGCGTGTTCCACACTCGCCTTGTAAGATTTGTGGCATTTGGGTAAATACATTTGTATTCCTTTCATGCTGTTTACAGTCTCCACGCTCTGCGCCGCCAAGTGCATGGCAAGTGGGATCTTTTGCCATGCTGTTGCACCCCAGTTAATTCAAACAGGATATTTTAGGTTTATAATTTACTATTTCTGTCACATTAGCTCCCTTTAGGTTGGTGAAGTCCTGTATGATTTGACAGGTTCGTTGATAGGATTGGACATCTTTTTGCTTTCCGCTATGAACTTGTATCTTGACATCTCAATGACTGGGCAGAATCTTGTGATATTTGAACTATCAGAATGGAATTTGGGAAGATTTGAGAGGAGCAGGACACCCCCATCCCATTAACAGAGATCTTTGTGATCCATGTGCAGCTCCCGGCACTGCCCCGCAGGTTTTGTTCTCCTCTGAGAGGATCTCAGCTCTGCAGCACACAGAGCTGGAAATTCCAGCAGGAGCAGCGCCTGGCGCTGGTGTGAGCACGGGAATTCCAGAGCCCGGGCTGTGGGGAAGGGTGGATGTGAAATCCAGGGGCTCTCTCCAGCCACAGCCTCTGTGTGAAGATCTCGTTCATGCTGGAGGATCATCTTTGCCCTGCTCTGGACAGAAAAAGGATCTTCATTTTTGCGGCAACAAATTTTGGCCGTGGGAGCTCCTGTGAAGAACTTGGGGTTCCTGGTGGTTCCTGGTTTGGGAGCTCTACCCCAGGGCTCTGGGTCTCAGTCAAACAACAAATCCACATTTGCATTAAGATGCTCTTTCTTGATTAAATCAACGAACTGTGAGACAGAATTCATCCTGTCCTCATCCAAAACCAAGGCCAGAATATGCCAGCAAGGACTGAGGCCTTAATACAAACTGAAAATATTTAGAATTTCTCTTCAAAGGCAATATTCCTCCTGCTGAGCACGTTCTGTCTCCTCCATTTTCCCTGTTTTTGAGCTGAAGTCTGAGTCCTTCACAGAAGTTTTATGCCCCTTCCACCTAAGGAAAACACGATTTTTGGGAGCAGAAGATCACAGCCAATTACAGCTTCATCACTGGTGCTGCAGCTGGGAGGGGAAATCTTCCCAAATATCCAGGCACGGTGTAAAAGGCTTCTGAAACCATTCAATTTCCAGCAAAATAGAGGTGGGAGTTTATAGAGGCACAGGAAAGCTGGGGAAGGTGATAGGAGAAGGAGCCGGACTTTTATTTGCATTATTTCATTCTTGTGCAAACCCAGCAAAATATGGGATTGACCCTGAGTGAAAGAAGCCTCAGCTGCAAATTCAGCGGAGAGTTTCTTTCTGAAAGATGCAGCTTCTACCTGTGGAGAATTTTTAGCCCTGTTTAGTGTCAGCTCCTTTATTAGTGAATCTCTCCCAAAGATTGAGCAGCCTTTTCAAAAGGAGGCAATTTTGATGGTGTTTAGACCAAATTTCAACTTCATTTGGTGAAGATGGGAACTTCAGTGACTTCTCACAAGGCCAGACTCTGAGGAGTCTTCGTGTTTAGGGAGGCTCTATATTACTATACGTATAAAATAAAACAAAATAAAACAAAAATAGAGAAAACAACGATTTTTTTCCTCAACTGCAATTAAACCATACCCTCCGAGAAGGAAAATCCAGAAAATGAGCATCAAAATCACCCTTCAGGGACTGAATTCAGACGAGGTTTTAAATGCCAGACGTGTGAGTATTGATCTTAATTAAACAAATGTGACACAGGAAGAGATCAAGGGCTCACCATTCCTCAGAGGTAAATGAAACTATTGCCAAAGATAACGTGCACGATCCATTTTCTCCAGGAATTCCTGCAGCTCGCCTACAAAGGACCCTTTGGAAGGAGACGGTCCTGCCGCTCAGCTGGAGCTGAGACACGAAACAAAGGATGTGGCAGAGTCTGAGCGAGTCCCAAGGCAGGTCCAGACCCACGGAGAAGCAGGAGAATACAGCAGCAAAAAAAAAAAAAAGGGAAAAGAGAAAAACCCCTGAGAGCTGAAATTCTGCAAAAATAAAAAAAGTGGAAGACGGCTACAGAAGGCTTAAATAATGTGTTTTTTTCGAATCAGCAAGGAGTGGTGCTAGTGAAAAAATGAAACTCAGAGAGATTTCTTTTTTTCCCATTCTTCTCCCAGACAATATCTCCTTCTCCAGTTCTTGGTGTCTTTAAATAGCTTTCTTTGAAGCTGGGCAAAGCAGACTTGCCATGAGCTGCGGCATAGAAATTTGAGGGATGGTGCTTGAAAATGAAACAGAAGCGGGGTAAAGAAGGAAAAACTTGTATCAAACTGATTATTTTTGATGTTCTAAAAAATTATCAATTATAAGCACATCTGCCTCCACCCTATCTACCCTTCCTTCCCCCTTTTCCTCAAAATAAAAGTTGCTTTTTCATTTGCAAATAACTGGGGTTTATGCAGTTTCTGCTAGTTTATGCCTTGAATTCCCACATCGGAGAAATCTGGGCAAATATTCCCAAATCAGCTGGAAAAACTCAAGAGAATTCAGCAAAATAGTTAAAAAACAACCCAAAAATCAACAACAAAAATGCCTTGTCACAAAGCAGAGTTGCATGACGCTCAAGAAAGAAGGTTTGGCCACGTATAAAAGAGATTAAAAAATGCATTTATCCCCAATATTAGCTGTGAATGTGATTAGACGTGTCTGGGTCATTTTCTATTGATTATTTTATGGCAGGAGATTGACCCAGAGATCCATATGCTCTTCCAGGGAAGTTGGTCCCAGGGCTGTGGCTCCAACTTCCATGGCAAAATTTTGCTCCATAATCAAATTCAAATAATGGTTTATTTTTAAAAAACACCTTGTTGAGAGTGGTTTTGTCTACCAGCTTGTTCTTTGGAGGTCCTGTGGGGTGGCTGACCTCTGTGAGAGGGTTTTTCATCAAGAAAAGCCATTTCTCAGTGCTTTGGAAGAAGCCCTGAGGTTCCATCCGAGCTGGCATGGGCTGAAGGGATGGAGAACTCTCAGAGGGCTTCAGTGGATATTGAACTGGAGGAGGAAGCACCTAAAAATAGTGCAGCTTGACAAAAGAATCCCTCTTTTTTCAGATGGAAAAATGGCCTGAAACTGGAACAAATCTCAGCAGGGACCAAGGTGAATCTCTTGGCCAGACGTTCTGGGAACAAAAGGAGTAACAGAGCTGACGGAGCAGCGAGCCAGGCCACGGCGATAGAAACAAAGAATAAAACCTGAGGAACCTGAAGAAATTATGGCAAGAGAAATAAAGGATAAAACCTGAGGGTCCTGGAGATATAATGGCTGAAAAATTCATCAAAAATTCATCAAAAATTCATTGAAACAATCAAGAAACTTTCACACAGAGAAATGAAACTCTCAACTTCAGAGCAATTTTGCTTCTAAACAGAACCGAGAACATCTGTTGAGTACTGGAGTTTTCTATAGTTTTTACAGTTTCCTATAAAGAAATTATTTGTCATCGCAGCGTTGTGTCTGTCTGTAAGAAACCAGGCTGGGGAAAAAAAAAAAATATCAGTGATACTTCTCATGGACCAGAAGAAGAAGGAAAATGGTTCTGATCAATTCAGCCCAGTTGCAACGTGCGGTGCACATTTCCTTAAAGGAATAAAAGGGAAAAAAAATCCAAACTAGAACTCGATTTCGCACATTGGGTTTGGGTAACCCAAACTGAGTTATGTGGCAGGGTGGGCAGGCACTGACAAAGGACACAGACGTGGGAATGAGGAGATGACAGGGAATTTCCCAGTGCGAATTAGCAGCCACAATTGGGGGTGATAAATCACATTTCATTCTGCTTCCTCAATGCAGCATCTCAACAATTTTCCTCCAAATGACATTGAATTTTGGAGAAACCCGCGTTTTGAACTCGAAGGAAATGGCATCAAATCAAATCAAATCTTGAGTTCTGCTGGAATTTGAATTGCTCTTTTACTTTTCCATCATTAAATGTAGCATTTTAACCCCAAATCCATATGACTCTGCAATTCTGTTCACACACAAGCAGATGGTTTTTAGTTGCAAATAAGTGTGACTTCTCTTCAGGACGTTTCACCTGTAAATATAAAAAGAGGCAGAGGAAAAAAAAAATTTTTTTACAGAGTTTTGACTTGATTTTGGACAAGGTGAAATGGAGCAGAAGGAAAATTTGTGTTTAAATTCTTGTTGGGGTCTGGTTTGCACACTCGCAGAGACAGACAATGCCCATATTTTAATCCAGGAAGTTTCACATCCACTCATTTTCTGAGAGCTTTGGGGACTCCATCCCTTCCCTGGGGAGTCTGTTCCAATGTTTAACCTCTCCTCAGGGAAGGATTTTTCCTGACATGCAACCTGAACCTCCTCTGGTGGAGCTTGAGGTGATTTTCCCTTGTTCTGTCCGTCAGGATCTGCTCAAACCTGAAGTTCCCCCTCTTCCCCTTGAAATCTGGCCCGAAAGCACTCATTGCACCCCTGGGAAGAGCAGCTGGAGAAAGGAAATTGAACTCCACATCCCCTTTCCAGCCCCTTAATTTGTTTTCTGTTCTCCTTTTTCTCTTAGGTGCTTTGATTGAAATCCATTCAAAGCATTCCACCCCTAAATCCAGGCTCAATTCAGGCTCTAGGTGAACATTAGGCTGAAATAACCAGAGCCACCAACAACGAGCAGTTTCTCACTATTTTTCTGCCAACTTGTTATGAACAGATACAAATAATTTCATATAAATACAGAAACACCCCCACGTTAACCATGAATGGAGAAACACTTACAAAACCTTTCTCATTTTGAAAAAAGTTCGAGAAAACACCAGGTGCCATTTCACTTTTAGATGATTTTGTGCTGTCAGAGCTCTTTCCTGCCATGCAGCCGCATTATTTTTGCAGAAGATAGGACAGGCAGGGATTTATCATCCCCTCCCCTCCTGAAATCCAGGCGGCACAGACCCATCTATCTGCTCAGCCAGAGCACCAGAGCTGCATTTATTTATTTTGGGAGCGTTCATCCCATCCCTGAAATTTAGCTTGTCTGGGAGAGGATCCTACTTTTTTTTCCTCCACTCCCTACAGAAAGAAATGGAGTAGATGAAGCTCCATTTACTTATTTATATGCATATTTATTCAACTCTTTATAGATATATCATATGTAAGTCAAATACTTATTTATATAGATATTTATTCAAACCTTCACTGAGATTTTTTCACTAGAGGTAGGCTCATGAAAAAAAAAATATTCAAATTAAAAATTCAAATAAAAAATTAAATTAAAAACGAAATTTTAAAATGAAATTTTAAAAATAAATAATCTCCCAAGAATTTTGGTGCCAAGTAGGATCCTACCAGGGGAAAACAAACCCCGCTGTACTTGGATGGATGGGGATGGCTTTGCACTGTGCATTCACACAGATGTCATTTTTCATCAGTTAATTGCAGACACTCCTGGCCCAGCGCTGGGATGGCTCCGTGCTGATGGTAAAAAGCAGTGACAGCACAACAGACGTAGGGGACAAAGCGCATCGGGCACCAATTAGCAAATCCCAAATGAAAGGCAGACCCGCTTGGAAATCGTCAGCTTTGGTGCGGGGAAGTTACTGGAAAGGTGATTTTTCCACCCTCTGAGGCGGAAACTCAGGGAACGCTCCCTTCTCAAACCTCATTGCCGTGCAGGGACTGAGCATTCCAAGCTCGTTCTCCCTTTGGAGACCCCGTGAGGCTGCAGGGAGATGGGAGCAGAGCAGGGCTCTGCCAGCCCCTCCATCCCTGAGGAAATCGGGGTTTGTGGGAGTGCCAATCCAGGAAAAGGTTTAATCCAGGAAAACTTTCACATCCACATTTTCTGAGACCTTTGGGGACTCCGTCCCTTCCCTGGGGGTGTCTGCTCCAATGTTTAACCACTCCTCAGGGAAGGATTTTTCCTTTTTAAATCTTGGCCTAAGCAAATGGGGAAGGCAAAGCGGAGCAGCTGAAGATGAGAGTGGGAAACAGCCTGGCTCGGGGTGGGCAGTAATTTATTAAATCAGCCAGGGAGGAAATGATGGGCTGCCTGGTCACTGGAAATGGTGTGAAGAGTAATAATAAATATCTAGAGAACACAAGCTCAGAGCAATCGAAATCTCTCCGTTCTTCGAATGCAGGAAATCACTTTGACAGGGAAATGAATATTTGGGGGATGTTTCGATCCGACTCCTCATAAATGAATCATTTTTGCCTTCCCATGGGAAGGGAGGTCAAGAAGGAAATCAGAGCTGGGGGAACAGAGTTCAAGTACTGCAAACATGAGAGGCTTCCTCAGAAGCAGTCAAACCCCACAAAAATGATATTATTTTCACTTGGTAACATTGTGGGCTGTGCTCTCGTTGCCAGCCTTCCAGGATAATGGCATTACCAGGATAATATTTGCAATGTTTATGACACGGAGCTCCCCTGAATATGTTGCTTTTATGTAATTAAGGGTTTTGTTTGACATGGATTAATGCTCGTGGAAATGTGGTATATTGGATGTTTTGGTGAATATTTCCTTGCTCATTCTCCATGCTATTTTATGCTGTTTTTAATGAAACCATCAAAAATATTTACAAATCTGCTCCTGGAGTGGCAGCTTTTGATGTCTTAATTTCCCCATGAAGTACGGTTGGCCTTTATTAGCATTCAGGATTTTAAGACTCTTGGATATAATCCCTCTATGTAATTTACATGGAGCTCAAAACCCATAAACAAAACCTTTGCTCTGTGGTGTCTCTGAGAACACAGAGCTTTGTCTGGCTGGTTATTTTCAGTTTTAATGGGAAGATTTCTGCGGAGCACAGGGGAGGTGCTGAGGTGGAGCTGCAGGGTGAAAGGTGGATCCGATGTTCTGCAGATGTGCAGAACAGTTTGAGGGAAATTGTAGAAGAAATAATAAAGATTTCATGGACTGGGAGAGGTTTTATCCCTGATTTTCATGGAAGTGATTTGGGTTCGGAACAGGGATCATTGCCAGGTTACAAGAGACAAGGGAGGTGGGGTCACCCCTTGTGGGGCAAACCCCACACTGATATTTATCACCTGAGGAGATATTTTCTGACGTGCAGGGATTGAAATTGTTTATTCATCAGGAAATATTTCTCACTGCCTGATTTACCTTTGAAAATGGGATTAATTCCATGAGAAACCACTGACACTTGTCAGAACATCACCAAAAGCAGAGAGAATAAATGCCTTTTCCCTCGTGGCTCACAAGGGTATAAATGAGAGCTTTAAAAACCTGAAACTGAACAAGAACACCTCGAAAATCACATTGCTTGAGTGCTGAACCATCAAACAACAACTTTGGGAAGGACAGGAGGGAAGAATAGCAGCTCTTTATTGCCTGGGTGAAGTCACTCCTTGGTTAATATTTTGCTCCCTGTTATTTAACCTCTCCTAAATGGCAGCTCAGCTTTAAGCATAGCTCTCCTGTGCTGGCAGAAGGGAAGCTGAGAGGCAGTGAAATACTCCTTTCTGTCAGCAGTAAAGAAAAAGGATGTTTGTTTACATGGCCATAACCCACACACACCTTAAAACCCATCCTGCAAATATAACTCTCCATTTAAGGGCATGAGTGGTTCCACTGCTTTTAATTTTGGAGTTGAAAACCAAAAGCTGGGTGCTATTAATGTTGGAAGAATGTCTCTAGGGCACAAGGATGGCAAAATCGGACTGAAATCAACGCTAAATTCTGCGTAAAGGCAGAAGATGACTGATTTTTTTTAAAAAAAAGGAGGCAGAAGGTTCTTTTCCAGCAGCACATTTTTCCCTCTCTCCCCCAGGTAAATTCACAGGAGTGCCTGGGTTTTCACCCACCGAGTGCAAACACCTCCACACGCTCAGGAAACGGAATTATTTCCTCGGAGCACTCAGGTTTGGGAGTCCTGGCTCCGAGGTTTCAGCTCCGGTTGGGAGTTAAAACCACACACAACACTTACAGCAATCCCTGGACAAAAAAGAAAAAAAAAAAAAAAAAAGAGTTTATTTGGGTTTTTTCCCCTCCAGCCATTCTCACTTCTGACTCACACCAAGCTCTGCTTGGTTTGCAGTGTCTGTGCCCTGCCCAGAGCCCCTGAAGGGATTCAAACGAGAAAACTTTTTTTTCCTCCACTCCCCACAGAAAGAAATGGAGTAGATGAAGCTTCATTTACTAATTTATATGCATATTTATTCAACTCTTTATAGATATATCAGATATAAGTCAAATACTTATTTATATAGATATTTATTCAAATCTTCACTGAGATTTTTTCACTAGAGGTAGGCTCATAAAAAAAAATTCAAATTAAAAATTCAAATAAAAAATTAAATTAAAAACGAAATTTTAAAATGAAATTTTAAAAATAAATTTTAAAAATAAAAAACCCACCCCATAATCTCCCAAGAATTTTGGTGCCATTGCTGCTCTGAGAATGTTTCCTGTTACGTTCTTCACCAGCTAAGGAAAATACTAGCCTCCATTATATCAAACAGATTGTGAAATCCTCCCAGAGCCGCCTCTGCTGCTGTTCCTTTTAACAATGAAATTTCATTTTGGCAAGGGAATCACTCCTCTCCAGAAATTTCACTTGTTTTTTTTGTTTGTTTGTTTTCTAATGATAACCCCTCCCAAGGCTTTGGAACCGTGAAGGAGCCAAGGCTTGTTCGAATCCCATTGTCTCCCACTCAGAATTCAAAAGAGAAGCCACGGTTCTGTTATACAAGTGTCAGAATTTTAACACAGTTAAAATGTGCACCAGAGAGAAAAGGGTGAGGGGTCTGGGCAGTGAGCGCAGAAAAGAGTGAAAGAATTGGATTTTCCGTGGGTGAAACATCACAAACACACTCAGGTGACTCCCGAGGCTCATTCCATGGGAGATGGGGAAGAAAAGAGAAAACAAGGATTGAACAAGCTGGAGCTCTTCAAAAGATACCGCTCAAATACTCGAATAGAAAACAATGCAACTCCTCGGGAGATAAATCAAGTCACGGTCATTTCCCCAGGCTGGTTAATTACATGCGTGTGAGACTGCAGAAGAGAACAGCAAAATTAACTTTTAATGAACGAGATGAGGCAGATGATGATATTCATTGATATAAATTGATAATTAAATAATGCTGTAATTATGATTAATTGTTTCCCTGACTGTTCTTCTCTATCTGATAATTTTATTGGACTCTTCAGATTTTTCTTTTTTTATCCTTTAGTCTGTCTGTTCATCTTTGGAGCCTTTCTGATGTCGCTGCTTCTCCAGCAAAACTCAGGAGCAAAACTCGTCCTTAATAAAAACCCAACGAAGCAAAATTTAATTAAATTCCACTGGTGCCAACAGCAGTAGAATGGAAATGAAATTTCACATTCGAATCACCAATTTAACAAAGCTCACAGGGAAGCTGGAACTTAAACACCCCAAAATCTTCAGAATATTCCTGGAAACAGCAAGGAAATGGTGGAATAAATCAAGGGATGGATGAGAGCAGGTTAGAAAGAGAAACTTCTTGTGGTGTTTTCCCTTGGGAAAAATTAAGAATTTCTTGTAGTTTTATCAATGGGCTTCTGAAAACTTTAAGTCTGTTTTTTGAGAAATATTTCTGAATTTTATGAACCTGAAGTTTAAGTAGCAACGTCCCTCTGTGCACAGTACTGTGTTGATAAAAATGTAAATTAATAAATGTATGATAAAACATAAATTAAACCATAAATCAATAAATTAAACACATGCACTACCTCATTTACTGCACCAATACCTATGAGCCAAGGATACCTATGAAGAGGAAAAAGGGAATCCAAAGAATCTCTGCAAGAAAATTATTCTTGGATCCAAATCAAACCCAGAATCAGCACTAAACGCACACACAGGAGAATCTGGAGAACCCAGAGGAGCAGTTTAAGTTAAACTTTACAATGCTGTGCAGAAAAAAGAATTCCTTACAGGCCCATCCTTCTGTGTTCCTTCTCCCTTTTACACAGGAATAACCCTCAGACCTACAGATCACTGTAGCCATAAAAACAGAATATTGCCTGGAGCTGGAGCTGTTTCTCCTCCCCAAGACAAACCCAAAGCCAAGGAAAAGCTTTTAACCACGAGCTCCCAGTGTATTTTTCACCTCATGGAAACACTTTCCCGAGGTTACAAGGCAGAAACAGCTGGAGGAAATCCACGCTGTGTTTTATGTGGAGCAGTTTCCTCCTCAACAAAATTAACAGCAGATTCCACTTCGTTTCACATCGAGGGAAACCAAACCCCCACTTGGCACCATTAAACCATTGCCCAGCTGTAAAACCAGAGGCCAGGCTGGCAGTGGGATCGGTTTTATTGGCTTTGCTGCAGGCTGCCATCAGTTTATTGTCGTTATCCACGGAGGGGGCTCTGCTCACCGAGGGCGTTTAACCACCCGTGACCTCCTGGCTCTGCTGGGAAGGGGTGCCGCAGTCCTCCTGGCAGGGCAGAGCGAGATAAACGCATTTTTATATCGGATTGTGTCCCGGCAGGAGCCGGCAGCAGCCACAATAACGCTGCTGGTTTCCATCACGAACATTAAATGACTTCTCCCGTCGTTTTTTTTTTACTGGAATATTCATCTGCTCTGAGTCAGGCACCCACTAAATGTGTCCTGGACTGAGAGGGATCAACGGAGAGGAGAGGAGAGGAGAGGAGAGGAGAGGAGAGGAGAGGAGAGGAGAGGAGAGGAGAGGAGAGGAGAGGAGAGGAGAGGAGAGGAGAGGAGAGGAGAGGAGAGGAGAGGAGAGGAGAGGAGAGGAGAGGAGAGGAGAGGAGAGGAGAGGAGAGGAGAGGAGAGGAGAGGAGAGGAGAGGAGAGGAGAGGAGAGGAGAGGAGAGGAGAGGAGAGGAGAGGAGAGGAGAGGAGAGGAGAGGAGAGGAGAGGAGAGGAGAGGAGAGGAGAGGAGAGGAGATAAAGCTCAGCTTCTCAGTGTTTGAGTGTGCAAAACTCTCAGAGAATCAGAGGCTGGCTCTCAAATACCTGGCATGTGCTATTTTCTGTCATATCCTGCAGGATTTTGGTTAACCGTCAGCTTTACCGTTTTCTCTATGTATTTATGGCTTTCCTTGGAATTTTATTTCGCTCTCCCTCTCCAGGAAACAGCTGCTGTTTAATGGATAGGGAGTCTCTGCTCCTTGCAGAAGGCTTTCCTCCCACACGAGGGGTTAATTGAGGAGATCTGTACCCAGCGTTTTCCTCAGCCTGTTCAATAGTTTAGCAATTAACCCCGGGTTCAGGACAGCAGAAATGAGCAATTTGTTTTCACATTTCAGCTCCAAGTCTTTCTCCTGAGTGTCTGACAAACTTTGAGGATGGTGCCTTCAGTCCTGGAAGGGAGAAGAATTGTTTCCTAGACATCATATCTATACATATCTTATTTTGCTTTTTTAAAAGACAAACGCTGCTCTGCACAGCCAAGATGAGTCTGGAAGTCAGACACCTTCAAGGTGGAAGGACCACCCCATAACCCTCAATTCCTCCAGGCTGAATTGAAGCCGGAATAATTCCAAGGAGGCATCCAAGGCGCCTGCAGTCATTGAAACTTTTTATGTAGAAATCAAAGGAAGATTCTGTAGCTCCCCTTTGAAGTTTTACAGAACATTTAACCCTGGGGCAGTGATTGCAGCACTGAGAGAGTGATTCCCAATGAATAATTTATCCAAAGGCTTTAATTTGGTTTCCTCCTTCTGCAATATCTATAATCAGATTGGGATTTTCTCCCATCCATCTGCTCCTTAAACCCATTTCACAAATTAATTGGCTGTTTGCTGTAGCCCCAATTATCTGATTAGCACAGGAGAGCTTGGATTGTTTAGACAGTTTGGCTAAAAGGTGGAATTTGGAGAGGGGAGGCCCAGGCAGGCGCAGCCTCCTCAGCAGAACACCAAGGTGAAACACAGAGAAGGCACCAAGGCTTTTCCCTTCAGGCTTTTCCCTTCCAATGTGAATCAATCTTTCTGAAAGAAAAACACAACTCAATGCTAGGAAAGATATTTTCTAAACTTTCTGCAGAAGTCTTTACAGCTGCGCCTCCTGACCTGCTCCAGAGGCTGATTCCTTGGGAGGGCTGAGCTGGAACAGAGACTGGACAGAGCTGGAGAATAAAGCAGAGATTTATTGAAAGGCCTTTAGGGTACAGCTTGGGCAGGACAAGAGCCTGGGCAGGGCTGCACCCGAGGTGGAACCAAAATGGACACAAAATGGGCACAAAATGGTCACAAAATGGCCACAAAATGGGCACAAAATGGACCCAAAAGGGACACAAAAGGGACACAAAATGGACAAACAGTCACCAGGTCTCACACTTTGATCAGTTCTGGTCCATTTGCACATTGGGGTTTAATTGTCCCATTCCAGCTCCAGGCTGTGAGCTCCCATCCTTCTCGTTCCTCCCTCCAGCCACCCTTGGTTGTGCTCTTGGGCTGAAAGTTGTCCTTGGTGTGCACAGGAACAGGATTTGTTTTGTGTCGCTGCTGTGTGCAGAGAGCTGAGTGACGCTGAGTGTGAGCTCAGAGCTGCACCTGGGCAGCACAGAACCTGGAACACACGGAAGGTAAAACTCTAGGCACCAAAGCCAGGCCACTCCCAAAACTCTTCCATTTTTTTCTCTTTTTTTCCCCCAGAATCAGCTCCTGAATGTGGCTCTGGGAGGGGCTTTCCTGCATCAGCCCCATCAGGATCTTCTTGCAGCAACTCATGGATCTTAAAATGAACTTTTGTGCTAATTCTGATCTGCAGCCCTGCTGTTAATCAGGTTCAGAACGCTCCAGAGGCTTTGTAAATCTGCCCTGACTGAAAAATCAATACCAATGCTGTCTCTCTGTCAAAACGGGGATGGATTTAATCAATATCAAACACAATGACATTTTAGAATATAGAAATAATAAGTATTTTATTAACGAATTTCCCCCTGCATCATGCTAAAGAAAACAACGATTTCTGTGGAAAATTGGAGCTTTTTAACAAAGAGAAAAGTTTGGGTCTTTCTGAGCAAATCTGCAAAATGTTCTGAGGCAGGACATGGGCAGGAGTAAAGGAGCACCTCTGTGAGCCCAGAGCTCTCCAAGATTTAAAGGGTATTTCGAGGTGGAATTGCTCAGACAAAACCAGGAAATTCAATTATGGATAAAACAACCCATAAGTGAATAGAAAATAATAATTCTGTTAATTCTTTGTTTTAATATTAGCCCCGGAATCCAATTTTGGTGGTTAATAGAGTGGAATAAATAGAATTTTTATTTTTTTTTATCAATACCCATTAAGAGAAGCAGACACTTTCTAGGAAGCAGCTCTGCTGTTTCACTTTTCATTAATTCACCTGCTGTATTTTCACTCTCTGTGTGCAGAATCCAGAAACCTCTTCAGCCATCAACACAAGGCCTATATAAATATATATATATATATTTTTTCTCTCATGCCAGCACTCTCCAGATATGCACCTCACTGACTGACAGCCAGTAGGTGCCACTTTCTAATTTAAACCCCAATTTAAATTTACCCATCACGTTGTCGAAGAAAAGTATTACCTTTCATTCACTAATTGCACTTAATTGCCTGGAAGATTTAAATGCTTCATTGGCTCCAAACATTTCAGGATTGTCTGAGCCTCCTCAAAGGACTGAGAGATTGAGACTCCTCCTGGATTTAGAGAAATCAAAATCAGAGCTTTTCCCATCCTGTGTGTCTCAAAGTTGATGCAAGCAAGTGGGAGGGGGAATAATTCAGGTTTCTTTAGTGACGTGGCTGCACATCTGGCAGGACAGGGAGGAGGCAGGAATAGTCTGTGAGTGAGCAAACAGCAGGAGCCGCTCCCAGGGCGGGAGCCGGGATCACACACACCCCAGGATTCCTGTTCTCCTTTCACCCCAACATTTCACCCTCTAAAGGTTTCACTCAGCGCCTTCCCCTCCCTGCCCCAGCCCACCTTTACTCCAGGACATCCAAACTTCTGCTCCAGCTCTCCAAAGCTTTCCAGAGGTGCATTCTCCTAGCAACCCCAAAACTGATAAACATCAACCCACTGCTGCGAGACACAGCCCAGGAAGGAAAAATCCGGGGTTTTGGGGTTGGTATATTTTCTCTTGTTTAGATCAGCTCCAGTAATCAGCTGAGCTCAGCCACCCTGAGCCTTTGAGCTCTGTTTATTTGTGTTACAACTAATCCCTGCCTCTGTTCTTTCCTGTTCCAAGCCCTGCTTTGAGCCCTTTTCCTCGCAGGATTTTGGGTTCACGACTCATTCCTTCAAAAGCTCTTTTCTGTTGTGTCTTTCTTCAGCCTAAGTGTGGAAAGGACCTTGAAGAATTTTAGAATCCATCATCTGAATATTTATTGTCCATAGAATTCTCTGCAGCCCAGCCTGGAGCTCTGAGTGCCACGTCAAGTATTTCCCTGGACACCTCAGGGGAGAAAAAGGAAATAGGAAAAAGGAAAAGGAAAAAGGGTGCCTCCATCTCTGGTGTCTGAGCTGGCAAAAGTGGGGCAGTGTCTGCCCTTTTTCCAGAGAGGAAATGTAAAATAATTTGGATCAAGACAGCCTGGAAACCCGACCAGAAACACCGACATCAGGAAAAGTTAAAACCACTCCTAAGGTTGCATAAGACATTGGGAAATTATATTTCCTTTCTCTTCTGCCCGAGCCAGAAAAGTCAAAGTGGTGTTAGTTAGGAGTGTGCTGGCAGAGCATGGCTTTAAGGATGAACAAAGATTTTATTAATAAATCTTCCCCTGTCAAACACCCTTCCTTTGGTCAGGGCACAGAGAGGCTTTCAGAGCACGGAGAAGCTTTTTGTGAGAGCTTGGATTCGCTGCATTTGAAGCTGTGCTCCCGATTTCATTACAGTCACATTTCATCCAGAGGCTAAATATCAAACAGAACTCATCCCTTCTGGAAACATCCCGAGCTAAAAGGAGCACAGCTTTGGGCTAGAAAGGAGATTTTTTTCATCCCACTTCAGAATATTTTTTTATTATAATTTTTTATTATTTTAACGTGCCAGGTGAACGGGGATCACGTTAATTTGCTCTTGGGAAGGTGAAAATGGGGGATTTGGGTTCACTAAAGCCCCAAGTGACCCTGACTGGTGTCACTGGTTTGTTATCAGCCCCCGTGGGGTGGCATTGCTTCAAGCAGGATGATGAAATAATCCCCAAATTCACGCATTCATCTGCCCCTGGTGCTCCTTAAAGTGGAAACTGGGAGCACAGAAGTGCCAAGTAAAAGCATTCAAATCTTTGGAGAGAAGCTGAATTTACAGGAAAACCTTTGCATTTCATAGGCTGAAACTCAAGGTTGTTCCTCAGTATGGAAAAGGAGGCCCTGGACAGTGCCAAGGGCAGCGAGTCCTTGCCCAACCCTTCCAGGCTGGGAACCGGAAAATCCAGAATTTTTCTGGGCTGTGAATTGGATTTTGTGTGTATAAAAGACTGTTAGCTGGAAGCAGATGATCTTTAACATCTTCTATCCTATGCTTGAGAAATCAGAAAGATATTTTCATTGTTGTCGTGCAGTGATTTTGAACTTGGTCTGATCTGAAACAAAGACATCACCACCCAGAAAATGCAGCCTGCCTTTGGCAGACCTCTGCCATTTCAGCACTTTTCTTTCCCACCTCTCCTGAAATCGAATTTTTTACCAAGTGCGCTTCAGCACTGGGCTGTAACAAGAATTTCCCTTCCGATGGTTTAGAATAGGTAACTTTTGCTTTTGCTCTGTGCTAACTCATGTGGGGATTTTCTACAACTCCGAAGTTTTGTTTAGAACCCTTAAACACAATTTCATGCTCAAGCCAGTCAGCTTGACAAAGCTCCGTTTCGGCTTCCTGCAACACCATCAGGCTGCTCCAGTTACACTTAAAAGGTTTAGGACCTGAGCCAGTAAAAAAAAATATGAAACCAGTTAAATTACCCAATTGGCTTTTCTCCTCCTTCAGCTCAGGGGAACTGACATTTCCAGCCTGGTTCACGCTCTGGCGATGCGGGAAAGGGAAAAGTTTCCATTGCAAGATTTGCAGGAGGTCACACTCACTCCGGAGAGCTTTAAGCCCCAGAGTCTTAAGCACTGACTCAGCTGTTTAAAAAATCACCTCATTTCCCCCCCAAAATAATTCTGCTTCGAGTGCTCTTTTCCCATTGAAGGGGATGTTTCAAGGAGCACTTCAATCTCCAGGGCAATTTGCACCTTCAACAACAATCCCAGCTCCAACCCTCTGTGCACCAAGACAAGGGGATATCAAAACTGGCCACATTCTAGGTTTTAAAACTGGTTTTTTTCCGTCTCTGCTGCCTGGAGATCCACCAAAAATACAGAACCTTCACTATTCCTAATGCAGGTTTTCAATCAGATGCTCTTCTTTTAAATTAATAGTTAACATTTGTTATTTTCCTCTATTTTTCCCCTACCAGACATTAAACACTACACTAGTAATTCCTGCTGAAGTCCCTTTGCTTGTCCCCTGAGCAAAAAAACCAAACCAAACCAAACAAAACACCAAAAACCCCAAACCCAGAATAAATCCCTCTTCCACAAAACCCTTCCCAAGGACTCTGGGATTCACACTTCAGGATTTGATGGCTCCAGGATTTGATTTGTGTGAGGAAGAGTTTGTCCTTTTATTACTCAACGAGGCGGGTTTGACAAATTTGTCTAATCGCATGATGCGTTCTGTGTTATCTGTTTTAACTTGCTGACACCTAACGACTGAGCAGAGGTCAGGTGGGGAGCTCAAGGATGAACCAGCACTTGTTTCATATTTCATCTTTCAAAGCCAGTAAAAAATGGCACCGGCCGTCTGTCAGCAGAAGGGAAGAGACCTCATAAATAACAAACAGCGATTTCTGTTAGACGTCCCAGAGAGGGAAAATCTAAGCAGGAAAATATGGATTAAATGGTGTTAATTTAAAAGGAACTCAATGGAAATAGGAGAAATACCCATTCTTTCAGTTATCTGTGTTTGTTATAATTAGATTTTAAATTGAATTGCTTAAAAACGGGGAGGAAGACAGCACTTGGAAGACTAAATATATATATATATATACACACCACAGAGTGATCACAAATTTATCCCAACGAATTTTTTTTTTTTTTTTTTTTTTAATGGATCCATTAAATCAGGATGGAACAGGATAGAAGAAATCCTTTGCTTCTCTCTTAAGCACTGACATGGTCGCCAACACTCCTGTCCTCCCCTTAAATGCTGTCTGATCCCGCACCTCACCCGGAAATTCTGATTTTCCAGCACATCCTGGAGGGGATTTTTCCCTTGAAATGTCTCCTATTTTTATACCTGAGCCGATGATGAGTTCCTCAGTGCATCCATCTGGCAGCTTATCAACGCTCGCTTTGCTGTACAGGTCTGTGATGGAACGAAAGCTGCTCGCCTGAAAACGCTTTGTTGTTGCGTTGTTTCTTGCAGATTAAACTGATTTTCCATGCTTTTGTATGAAAATGAGCTGCGCAATTGCTGCAATTATCTCAGCCAGCGCGGGGAGGGTAAATGACATCGCATCAACCTTTCTGCCCCACGGCCTGGGAGTTTTTACTCAGGAACATTTCTCTGTTTCTCACTGCGCACATTGGTGGCTTGATTTCAGTGCAGCCTTGCTAGAGTGAGGAAAAGAGAGAAAATTTAAGTTCTCCTGCTTTTTTGGTGACCACTTCTCCACAATTTTCACCTCCGTGTGCTCAAGGTCGTGCCAGTGATTCTGTCTTTGAAAAGAAGTTTATTTATGGATTTGATTTCATCACTTATTCAAATCGCTTGGGACACGCTTTCAGAATCACTTGTGCGTAATGTAAAGCTTTGGAAATAATAATAAAAAAAATATTGCTTCATTGAAGTTTTCCTTAATTCCGAAAATCCCGTGATCCCGTTTTCCCCATCACCAGGGCAGGATAAAAGGGTTCCTCTTGCGACACGTTCTTTCCCGAGGAGCCCATTAAAGTGCAAGTCCGTATTTCATCCGATATTTCTTCATTCCCATCCCCAGAGTGCAGCACAGCTTTCCCTGCGTCACTTTGAGTTCCAGGAAACAGAAATTTTGGGAGGAAATGTTCTTCAAGGCTCTTCTCAGCGTTAGGGCTGGGGGAAGATCAATGTCATTCCCACACAATTTGCTAATTGGGGATGAGCAGCGAGGATCAACAAAGGGAGGCAGATTTAGAGTAGATTGAGTCTTTTGTTGAGACATCGGAGAGTTTGGAGGGAGTTTAGAGAATTAGAGGAACCAAATATTGAGGTGGAAAAACCCCCTGCAGCTGCTTGGAGTGATTGAATTTCCTGAATGGAAACGCTCAAGGCAAAATTCCAAATCAGGCACCCAAGGAAAACCAGGCACACTGAGACACCCCACTCTGAATTCCTGCTTCGGAACAGAGATCTCCACGTTTTCTTAAGGGGGAGCACAAATCCTTGACAACTTGGTTGCATTTTCAGGGGAGAACAGGGTGAGAAAATGGCCAATGTGCAAAATCGTTTAATTTTAATATCTTTAAAGCATTTCTGTGGTTGGTGGGCAGGGAAGGAGCTGCTGCCTCTCGGTTTGGCCACACTGAGCACAAATTTCATTTGTCCTGCACTCAAAGCTTTGTTTTTGATGTGGAGAATTTTGTTTTGGGGCAGGTTATTGGAGGTGTTTCAGGGGTGTCAAAGAGCACCAGTGCTCAGATCTAAAAATCCATTTTCAGCTGCCTGCTAAAGACACATTAAACCCTAAACAATTATGGGCAATAGAAAAAAATATCACGTGAGCATTTGCTGTTTTCATTAATTCAGTCACTTCGGCCACTGAAGAAAAGCACAGAGCAAAGGGAAGATGCTCTACAGGCAATGGAGGAAGGGGAAAAAAAAATCATTTCTAGAGGGAGATTTGTCTGTATTCTTTTAAGATGGAAGTAATTCCTTCTGGAGATTTCTGTCCTACCACCTCTTACCCCGGGACAATGCAATTATTTTAAAAGATCGTGCAAACTTCACATTTTTGGGGTCTGAGGAGTTTGAAACCTGCGGCAAAAATATTGAAATGGCAGTAAATAAAATCAGAATTTTACATGCACAGATTGAGTGCTGTGACTAAGAGACCTGTGAAGGTTTACATCACTGGAGCCTATTAATCACAGTCGTGAATACAGCTTTTTCCTCTCTAAATTTGGGTTAAATTCATTGAATTTACCTATTAGACAGATCTAAAGGACATGAGCTGGGCCATGCTATTGAATCACGCAAAATCTATAAAAAATATGTTCATAAACAGACTTTAAACCAAAGGAAAGCTCAGTCCCCTGTCTGCCAGAGCAGATTTTTTTCCTGAGGACATCAGTATCCAGCAGCACAACCCCTCCGTGCTCAAAGCATTCCTGCCCAGACTGCCTAAACAGCACAAATCAAAATACTTCAATTGTCAATGATTTTTCCCTGTAGGGTGGGAAAGATGAGGTGAATAGTCACTAATCCAGGGACCTGAATCCAATAATACAGAAACTTTCATACAATATCCTTTATTGCAAATCAAATGTTATTGCTTTTAGCACAGCACTTATAAACTGCTTTTTTTTTTTTTTTTTTTTTTTTTCCTTCTTCTTCTTCTTCTTTTTTTCCCCTCCCAAACTGCCATAACGCCTAAAATTTAACCTCTTTCAGAACAGAAGCAGCAGGAAAGAATAGCAACAAATTGTGGGGGTTGGTTCTGAGAATGTATCATGAATATATCACCGAATGCAGTCCTAGGGAATGCCAAGTGATAATCAAGCTGGTGAATGAAGTTTTAAATCCTCACACGTAACTCCATTTCTTTAATCCAAGGCTCCGTGAAGTTTGACAGGGTTTAAGGATGATTCTGGCAGAGCCCAATGAATTGATAAAGGGACTTATTTGGGTTCATTCCCTCTCCTCAGCATGGCTCTGCCCTCCAAACCCAGGCCTGGCTTCTCTCCCTGCCCTAAAACCCAAATACCACTGGCATCACCTCCCCAGCCTGCCTGGTGCTCCCCGTGCTGGCTGCACGAACGTTTTCTGCAAAATCCCGCTTTATTTCTCACCCTTTTCTCGGGGAAAACACAAATCAATGCAAGAGCGGGGAGAGCTTTTAATTCTGAGCTTTTAGTTGCTTTTGAAGCAAGGGGAGAACTTGGGGCAGGCTCACCTTGGAGACACGAGCTGGAAAAGGGATCAGTTTTGTGCAATAATTTCACCTGGGTTTGCTCTGCAGCCTCGTTTCATGGAGCTCTCCAAATGCCGCTGTTTTCAGACAGAAGCAGCGTTGTCAAACTTTGTTTCTTCACCTTTATGGATGTTCCAGGATCCTTTTCTTTCCCTTGGCTTTAATTGCTGCTCCTTATTCCTTCCCAATGCTGCCAGGAATCCTGATCCCTGGAATTGTGAGCGCAGCAGAGGCACCACACCAGCGACTCCCAGAGAGCCTTTTCCTACCAGATGAGAGTTCCAGCTCTGAGCTGAGCTGACCTCATCCCTCAAATTCCATCCCAGCGACTCCAGCCGACCCCTGCAACTGCCTCCAGCCCTGAATCCTCCGCTCCAGCCAGCCAAGCTCTCTCCGAAGCACACCAGGAGCTCCAGGAAATGCTTTTGAGGAATCACACCCTGATTCTGAGTGGTTTGACCTCCCAGGATCCAGCTGCCCCTGGGAGGAGCAGGAGCAATTCCAGGCCAGGCCAAGCTGACCCCTCGCTCAGAGCGAAATGTTCATCCCCTTTACAGACCCTCCCTGGCAATCCCTGCTGCCGCCAAGATTACTCTCTGTTGTTAAATCGGGTGTTGACTTCATTAAAGTGAGATATTTCCAGTTCTGCTTCCTGCTGCACCCTGAGTAAAAACCAGAATTAAAAACTCCCTGCCCTTGGCAGCAGCGGTTCGGTGAAGAGAACTCTGTTTTGCTGTGCTGGGACTGACATGACAGAGTTTTTACTCAGTTCTCACTATTAGAGCTGATTAGGGAGTACCCGGTGCAGGACACACAAAATCTCATCTATTAAATGCTCAGAAATCGTATGAGCAGAGCCCATAAATCACAGAAAAATTGGGCTGGAGGAATAAGTAGCAAGGCAAATATTTACACAGAGAATCTCTGCTTTTCCCTGTTGGGACTGGTCATAATTCTCTCTGTAAAGTTCCTTACAAAGTGATTTATTGTGCAGCAGCATCTGCAAGTGTTTCTGCTGCTTCTTTCTGAGGGTGCAAATATTCAGGTATTTTTTTTCTTTTGGTCTCATCATATTCTCCTCCTCTGACCTCCATCTGAACAATCGTTGAATTGGAAACGTTTTTAAGGTGAAGTTCTTCACACTTGAGGCTGTGAACAAAATACTGTGTTTTAAATTATACTGGTGAAGTGTGGTCTCTGGAAAGAGTGATTTGGGAGAGCAACCACAGCAGCAGACACAGAGCAGGGAAATAAAATAAATAAAATAAAACAGCCACAGGGCTGTCTGAAGGAAAACAGAACCTCAAATCAATAATGGAGAACACACAGACAGTCCTGATCATTACTGTTTGATATAAAATCCACAAATGGGAAACTTGCACTTTTTTTTATTATTTTTATGCAAACTCTAATCCTCTTTTAAACTTAATCTCTATTAAAACAAACAAACAAAAAACCCAAACAAAAACAAAAACAAAACCAAAAAACCCCACAAAAAACACCAAAAAACCACCACATTTTTAGTTGTTTTCTTCTCTGTCAAGTGCTGGGTTCTGTCCTTTCCTTTCCATTTCCACTCCGTATCAGAGGGGTACATAACTTAAATCTCTTGATTCTGCAGTATTTTTTTTTTTTTTTTGTCAATTATTTTCCTCTTCTCTACACCTGTCAAAACACGTCAAAGCACACACTCGAGTAAAAGCCCTGAAACACTTTGTAAAATTTCCTGTTGTGCATTTTTAATGCAAAACTTGGTAAAAATGAGGAATCAAAGTCTCACTTTTCACTCAAGTGTTTTTAAGGAAATAAAAGGAATGAAAGCGACCTGATAAATGCTCCCAAATGCACTTAAAAACATTTAATTTGCAAAATTTGTGTGAATCTTTCATTTGTTTCAGGATAAAAAATAAAATTTCATTGGCTCAGTGGGGAAAAAAATCCCAGTTTTTTGACATTAACCGGTTACAAAGTAAATAAAGTAAATGTGACCAGTTAAAAATCTGAACAGCCAGAACTGCACAGTGCTGAGCAAAATCTGGGCTGCGGTGATTCTTTAAATCAATTAATGATATTAACTGAATTAAATGAACTAGAAATCAGTCATTCCATTATGCGCTACAGGAGGAAATTCTGATTTCCAGAATAAAATCAGTGCAGAGCAGAGCTCAGCCTTGAGTTGCTACCCGGACCCCTGCAGAAAATCCGGAGCTTTACGGGGAATGTTTGCCAAAAGAAATCCTTGGATAATACAAAACATCCATTTTAATGTCTCTCTCTTCATCATAAAGCGGCTGTGAGAATGCAGCAAAATATCCAGGAGCACTGCTGGGAACCTGAGTGAGCAACGTGAAATTATGATTATGAGTAAGTCTGAGAGCAAATTATAGAAATGAGATTTAATTTAGAGCCAGCAGCCCCCCTTTAACAGCTTTAAGTATGAGTCCAGGTCTGCATTATTGGAGAATTAGTATACAAATGATATACTAGTGGAAATATGAAAAATATTATTTACGGGTGCCTGGTGTTTAGTAAAAAATTATTTCGGTAGGTAAAGCCCTGAGGCTGGGTGTTCATTGGAATAAAGAATGAACCATCTCAATGCCCAGGAAAATTGTGATTTTCTGAGGCTGGCTTTTCCCTTTTTAATGCAAAATGTTTGTAAAAGCAGAACTGAAGGGATCCCCTAGGTCCAGCGGTGTCACACAGAGGCCGTGCTTCTCCCGAAGGTGGGAAGTTAAGTCCAGCTTTGGAACGGCCTAGGATGGATGAGGAGAGTTAAATCAAAGGCCCCAGGGGATGGAACCTCAGCGGGGGGATCTGCCAGGGAGTTTGGGCTGGGTTTTGGGAGAAGCTTCCTCCCCCAGGGAATGGCCCCAGCCCCGGGCTGCCAGAGCTCGGGGTGGGATTGCTGTGCCAGGAGCTGGCCTGGATGGTCCCTGCGGATCCCTCCGGCTCGGGATGCTCTGTATTCCATGAATCCATGAAAACTGGGGGGATTTGAAGTTCACAGATTTGCTGTGAGCAAAATCAGAATGGTTACAAAGAGTGGCTGCACTCAGAACTAGGAAAAAAAAAAAAAATAAAAAAAAAAAGCCACGTGTTAGGTGAGAAACATCAAGCTAAATGGAATTATGGAATTTTTACTGTTTTCACACTTAAAGCACCGAGGATTTCAAACTGACAGAGGGGAAATTTGGGATGGATATTGGGAAGGAATTCCTGGCTGGGAGGGTGGGGAGGGGCTGGGCTGGAATTCCCAGAGCAGCTGTGGCTGTTGTGGATCCCTGCAAGTGCCAGGTTGGACATCGGAGCAGTGGGAGGTGAGGATGGACGAGCTTTAAGCTCCCTCCCAACCCAAACTCCCGGGGATTCTGAGATCCCAGCTCTCAGGGTCTCAGGAACAGGAGTGGAAGAGGAAATCTCAGCGGGTCCCAGCTTTGTTCCTGCCCTGGAGAAGGGGTCTGGGCGGGATTTTGGGGCACTGGCCAGCGCCAGGAGCTGGCAGGTGGATTTGTGTGGAGGTTGCTTGGCAACTCCGAGCAGGGAAAGGTTTAAACCCAGAGTTGGCAGCTCATTTAAAGACAGAATGATGCCAGTTTTGATCTGTAGGAACAATGGGAAGCAGCAAGAACGGGAGACGAGGAATAAATCCTAAAGTTTCTGCCCGAAGGGAGCCCTGGCAGGCCTGGAATATGCAGCAGAATATGAAAGTCAAACACTGGGATGAACTCCCTGACATTTGAGGCCAGGTTCAGAACTCTCCAAGGGGAGCAAATAAAGGATCGTTCAAACACCACGTGTGTTTTTTAATTAAAAAGTGCAACCAAAGGAGGGGAAGAGATTTGGAAAGGCTGGGGAGGTTGTGGCAGGGGCCAGGTTTGAGTGGACTCCGCTCCACACTCATGTCAGGAGGCAGAAATTCAGTGCAAAGCACCCTTTATATCCCAAAAAGCCTTTCAGCATCATTAATGGCAGATGGACGGAGCTGGAGGTGTTGCCAACAGCCAATCTGCCACATACTTGGGGTAAGAGAGGGTAAGGGAAAAAAAAAAAAGAAAAAGAAAAGGAAAAAAAAGAAAACACGAATAATTAAAAAAAAAAGTAATTAAAAAGTTAAATATATATATATAAATATTAAATAAAAACACAAAATAAAAATAAAAAGGAAAATAAAAATTAAATCATATTTTTAAAAGTAAAAATAATTTAAAAGTAAAGAAAATATAATAAAAACAAAAGTAAAAATAAAATAGGGATGGGGAAAACAAACCCAGTGTCTCCCAAAAAAGAAGGTTTTTAGACAATTCCCAGTTTTGCTTGGAAACAAATTCTATTTTAGCGGGAAACTCACTTCGGCTAAACTCGGGTGGGTTCGGCTTTCCGGCTAAACTCGGCCCTTTCCGTAAACTCTCGGCCATTTTCGGCTCTTCGGCTAAACTCGGCTCTTTCCGTTTCACCTCGGCCATTTTCGGCTCTTCGGCTAAACTCGGCTGCACTCGGTACACCTTGGCTATTACCGGACACAGTCGTTTACATTCGCCTCTTCGGGGAAGCTCGGCTCGGCTCGGGTCCGGGGTCACGTGACAGCGGGGCGAAGATGGCGGCGAGCGGGCGCGGCGTGAGTTGCGGGGTCGCGGCCGCTCGGGCGGAGGGAACGCGGGGGTAGCGTGGGGAAGGCCCCGGCTCTCGTCTGCCAGCGGACCCCGCTCTGCGGGATCGACGGCCGACAGGGGCCAGCGGGGAGGGGGCACAGCGCAGGGCCGGGAGGTTTGAACTGCGGCAGGGCGGGCGCCGGGCTGCCTCCGCCCCTGCCCCGCACGTGTGGGAGGCCCCCTCTCAGGGCAGGACCCTCGGGGACCCCCGGCCCCAAAGACCGCAGGGAGGAGAGACTGTCGGGGATTTTGTGCTTACTCAATTCTGTTGAGGTGAGGCTGGGCACGACTGGGGACAAGAAAGCTTTGTGGATAGAAAAACACTTCACACTGTCAGCTGAACTCGTCGATGTGATGCTGCTTTTCAGTGTGGTAGTAATTTTCTAGTTCTATTTACATTTGCAGAAGGGTCAAGAAAGATTTCAATTCAACAGCAACTTACCCATGGACTCCCAACACTGATGCCACCATCTAGAAATAGGACCCGTCCAGTGCTTCCAGACTGTCAAACCCCAGAGAACCTGCTGCTTTCTTACTGTTAAAACTTCGCTCAGCAACTCCATTTTCAATCTGGAAACAAAACAGAAATCATCACTTCATAAGCAAGGATTTAGAAATAATACACAGACCACATGCAGATTCAGTAGGTTTCTGTTCATTGTCTATTTTCAGAGGAAATCAAAGGTGGAGATGTGTTTAAAAAGAATTAATTATTCCCTAAAATTATTTTAAATGAATCAACCTGTGGCACATATGGCAGAGTTGGTGTGCAGGTTCAGCAAGAGGTAAGGGATAACACAGAGATAGCTTCACTAAATGAGGAAAAGGGATCATTTGTGTAGAACATTCTCCCCAGAATAAATGAATACCATGTGGATCTGCTTGTCTCCATTGGATTTCAGTTATTCCGTAATAGATAGCATTGAAACTATTTCACAGAAATTTTAATCACAGATTGAAATGCCATTGTCTCACATGCTCCCTTTGAAATGCATTTCCAAGAGCATTTCTCTGCCCCTGAGGCCAGCGTGACACAGGAAAAGTCCACACTGGGGAGCTGTGGATGCAAATAATTTGAGGCCCATTCTCACCAAATTTCATGGAAAATCTTCAGTGGGATGGGATCACTCCTGAGTTATGCACTTGCATTCTACACAGACTGCACTCACTGCCCAGACGACAGTCCAGATTTTCCCTCCATCCAGGTGATGCCAATCCACACTCTGTGAGCAATCCAGTCTTGGTTTTCTTTTCCACTTTGCTGACTCCATTCCAGTTTCCAGAAGAAATCCAATCTGGGTTTTCCCTCCAACTGGGTGGTCCAGACCAAGGGGACTGGGTCTACGTAGGTGGACCCCGTGGTTCTAGGCAGGTCTAGAACCGCGGTTCCAGAGCAGTCTAGAACCGCGGTTCTAGAGTGACCTAGAACCGCGGTTCTAGACTGCTCTGGAACCGCGGTTCTAGGTCACTCTAGAACCGCGGTTCTAGGTAGGTGGAACCTGACCCAACCCCTTGAGCCTCCATTGACCAAACCAAATCTCTGCAAGCCCCCCCCTCCTCCCTCCCTCCCTCCCCCCCCGCTTCCCCCCAATCGTACTGACTCCTTCCTCTAATACTCATAGCAAGCCAAAATCACCTGGAACACAAACCCCCCCCATCCGCAAACGAATTTTTATCACAACAGTAATCATAGTTCAACCCTTCATCCTCCTGGCCTTCTCAGCCTCTGCACTAATACTCTTCTACATCGCATTTGAGGCCACCCTTGTGCCGGCCTTGATCCTCATCACCCAATGAGGGAACCGGCCCGAACGACTAAATGCCGGCATTTATCCCCTATTCTACACACTCGCCAGCTCACTGCCCCTGCTAATCGCCATCTTCCGAAGGTAGAGTCTTGACTCTCTGACTTTGGGTTGGGTAGTTCTGCCTTTATTTTTCTGTCCTGCTCAGCTTTGGAGACCTTCCTGATGGAGAGTGGATGCCAGAGAGTGCTGGTCCCTCCCCTGCCGTGGCTTTTTCCCCCAGGGGGCAGGGCCCATAGGCGAGACCCAGAGGCATCACCCAGTCAGTGATAAAACAGCATTAGGTTACATCTCAGTGAGGGGCAGGGACAGAGAGAAAAGAACATTACAAATATTAACCCAATTGATGCATTACAACATTTCCCTTTTTCTTATTAAATTAAGAAGGAGGAAGGCTCGGTTCGTGGGAGATGCTCAGAGTTTGGACCTTGAGTACCTTTAAAGTTGCAAAAGAAAAATGACCTTTAGTGCAAACTGTTTAGAAAGACACTGTCAAGGAATAACGGTAATTAGAAGGAGAAGGTTTCGGCGCTTTCTCCTCCTCCAGGCAGCACTGCCACTTGTGGGCCCTCTGCAGGGGGTTTTGCAGTTTTGGGGATGAAAGGTTTCACCCACTCAGCTGGCACCCACTTGAGATCTGGGGGAGTGGACACACGGGCACCCACGACCCCAGGTTGTCGCAGTGTCCCTCACTCCTGGCAGGTGCTGACCACAGGCTAGCTCAGTTCTGCACTGCAGCAATGTGGATTGGTCGGGGTTACAGGCAGGGCGAGTAACCTCCTCCTGGTGGGTTTTTGGTTCCCCACACTGGTGGTTGGACCTGATGGTGTCACGACTGCAGCGACGGAAATCCAAGGGTCGACTCTCTTTGAGCAGGGTTAAAGGTGGTTTATTAAGGGGAGTCTGGCAAGGAGCTCCGCCTCAGACCCTTGCTGTCCAGAGAGAGCCCAGATCAAAGCTGAACCAAGACTTATAAACGGGGGAGCATCCAGGGGTGGCGACAACGGGTCAGCCAATGAGGGAACACGGGGGTGTAACGGGGTGTCGACTTCAAGAACAAAGAACAAATCACAAGAGGGGAGGAGGGGATTCCCCGGGCACCAGCCTATCACTCAACGCCTCTCCTGGATCTTTCCAGAATCCAGGGAAGGGTTCTGAAGTGACAGACAGGGTGACCACGAGGAGAGAGGGGGGATTGACAGGGACAGGTGCAGGGGAGGAATTATTGACATAAAACGTCTGGTTATATAACCAACTCATAAGGAGGGAAACTATTACAGAAAACTGTTGGGGGGGGGGTGGCACAGTGGAATGAACCATTGCAAAAAACTTATAAAACTTAAAAAAATAACTTAATAACTTCATAAAACAATTCTTGCACCACCACATCTCCCTCTTTTTTGTTTTCTAAGAGGAGGAGAATTGGAATGGGGGAGGACTGATACTCGAGTCTGGATATGCCTCAGCGAACCACTCCAGTTGACCAGGCCACTCCATCTGAGGTTCTTCTTCTAGGTTTCTGTCTTCCTCCGAGTCCTTCCTCCAGTTCCTTGCCTTCCTCCCATCCAGGCACGGGTGGCACAGCAACTTGGTTTACGGAGGGGGAGTGTGTGGGGGGAGCTAGAAATTAACCTATTTAACATTCTTTTGGTAATACCAATCGTAACTAAAATTAATACAATAATAAACAAGACTAATAAAACTGATCTTATAATTGAGCCTACCCAGCCCGAAATGCCCCGGTTCCCAAACATCCCACTCAGCCAGTCACCAGTCTCTTTCTTGATGTCATCTACCCTGCCCTGGATACTCTGGATGGCTTTGTGGACATCCTCAGCCTTCGTTGACAGATTGAAAGAGCACAACCCCTCGAACTCCTCACACCGATGTCCATGGAGGAGGAAGAGGTAGTCAATTGCTGCTCTGTTTTGCAGCGTTGCCTGCCATGTCACCTCCTTTTCTGATAGGAGGCCGGCCAGTGCAGTTGGAAGTTAAATTTGCTTGTTTAGCCGCCCAACACTCTAGGTGAGCCAGCTCACCTAGAGCTTTCGCAGTCAATACCCAAGGTAAAAAGACTGTGACTGCCACTCCTTTTACTTTTGACCAATGGATAATTTCTGAGTCACAGTTGGCATCGAGCGAGGCCAAATCTCTTTTTTTGGACTTTCTTGCTGGTGGAATTTTTTCGCTGCCAATTCATGAGAGTGGTCTTGTTGGGGGAAAACAAGCCCAAATGACCAAAAGTATATGGTCCTCCTACAAGGTGAGGGGGGGGATGCCTGCCCATGGATTTGTGGATCCCCACAAATCAAAAATACACCTTTAGGAAGGGTCAGGGGTTTCCTATCAGTTGTCGAAGCCATCTCCACATGGGTGATCCACCCACACCATATTTTGGCTGTGCAAACATCTGTCTTGGTTTGAAAAGACAGGTGTCTGCTAAGGAGAGGCAGGCCTCCCTAGGAATGAGGAATTCAAATCCTTCCCTCCGTGTTATTATAATTTGGAAGATTAAAAAAAAAAACTTTTCAGTCAGAGCTATGGGGAAAAGGAATAACAGTCCTTTACTAGTAAATATAACAGGACAGACAAACAACAACAGCAATTATAATAACAGTAAAACAACCAAGAACCCCAAGGGCAAACAGTGGAAACTCCGGCGCTGATGGCTGGAAGCTGGAAGCGGTGGACTGTCCTCGGCAGGCAGGGGGTGTCCTGGCAGATGAAGTGGGCAGTGCCGGAGAACCCGCAGCAGCTGGACCCGGGCTGACCCAAAATCCAGCAGGGTAACGAAGAAACTCCGAATTCCTGGGCACTCCAACAGATGATAGAATTCCCAGGACCAGACTCCTCTGTTAACTGGGGACTCCACGCTGCTCTCCGTCGCCCGACCGTGCTCCCCGGAAGACTGAGATCAGTGAGCCCCCCACCCTCAGCTCTCGGGAGCTTTCTCCCTCCCCCAAAACTAAGTGATCAACTCCCCTTTTGTCCGCATCAAGCACCCTTTAACTACCAGTATTTAGTCTCCTAGCAACTTATGGGGGGGAAAAAATTCTACAAGAAACTTAACCCTCAACAACATCCTTGGTCTGATAGACAAACGGATAAGATCTCTCCTGACCCTGAGGGGGGGTAAACATAAAATGAACACAAAAAGAAGCATTTGAGGAACCTAAAATTTCCAATTCATTGGGGGGAAAACTTATTTTTTCCAAAACAAAACCAGATTTCTAACGGGGAATGTAATTTCAACATCCTGGAAAGGAATCAGTAGGGATAGCTAGGATATGGATTGACCCTTAGAGGCACCCTCTCTATTCGTCTGCTCTGTGATTTCCAAGATCTTGGAGGGTAACTCCTTGGGTCCATACAGGATCCCCACAAGGCAGGTTATGAGTTGTTTGTCTGCCGACGTGGCTGAGAGGCAAATGTGGTCCTGCCCCATTGCCCTGGCGAGAGTTGCCCAAATGTTGGCTTTCAGCTGGGGCACCAACCATCCGGAGACAGGTGCAGCGAGACTGGCAAGCAGGAGGATGCTGAGGAGCAGGTGGAATTTCCTCAGCACTGGGGACCGGCGCTGGACAGGTTTCATCGGGACTAAAAGAACTGAAACAAACAATCAGTGTCCGAACACGGGGTTGTTTAGGAAAGGGATCCCATCCCAGGAAAGACTTTTCCCTCCTTCTCCGCCTAAATGCTGCCTGTGTGACTTGAGGTAGTTTTTTCTTCTCCCCGAGACCTTTGGGACATAGGGCCTCACCCATTTTGATGGTAACCATCTCAGCCCGGTGGGGGTGGACATGCGAGTGTATCCATGGCCCCATGTGACCAAATCGTGAGGTCCCTCTGTCCTTCCAGTCTCAGGGTCCCGGACCATGACATTGATGTTTAGTTGTGGGTTTGCCCCGAAATGACAAACGATTGGAGGGTTCAAAAATTCAAAAGTGCAACTTAAAAAATTCTTGGTGAATAGAGCCCTGGCCAATCGGGTCTGCAGTGTTTCTATTTTTAAAACCTGTTGTTGTTGGTTGAGGACCCTCTTGATCTCTCTATGGGTCCTCTCCACCACTGGCTTGGCCTGTCAGGGAATGGGGGATGCCGGTCTTATGTCCCACTCCCCATTGTTGCAGGAAGGTGCAGAACTCCTTGGAGCGGTACGCTGGGCCATTATCGGTCTTTAATTCCCTCGGGATGCCCATGAAGGAGAAAGCCTGGATGAGGTGTTTTATTACATCCGAGGTCTTCTCCCCTGTGTGGGCAGAAGCGAAGACTGCACCGGAGAAGGTGTCCATTGAGACGTGCACATATTTAGATCGGCCGAATTGGGGGATATGTGTCACGTCTGTCTGCCACAGCTCACAGCTCTTCAGACCTCTGGGGTTCACTCCCGCACTCAAGGTGGGAAGTGCATGTTGGTTACAGGAGGGACACGTAGCCACAATTGCCTTGGCCTGTTCCCAGGTGATGTGAAACCGGCGAACAAGGCCAGGCGCGTTCTGATGGTGAAGCTGATGGCTGAGCTTTGCCTGTTCAAAAATACTAGGCAATGGGGCCATTGCAGCAGGGGCAGTGAGAGCATCAGCCCTTGTTTCCCCTCAGCAATGAACCCTGGCAAATCAGTATGTGATCTCGTATGCGTCACAAAAAATGGCTGCTCCCTGTGGGAGACAAGTTTGACAAGCTTAGAGAGCAGCTCAAACAGTGCGGTGTTAGACACTTCCTGCAGTATGGCCTGATCTGCTCTGGACACCACCCCCGCTACATAAGCGGAGTCCGTCACTATATTGAAGGGTTCGGGGAACCTTTTGAAAGCCCTGACGACAGCGGCCAACTCAGCAACCTGAGGTGATCCCTCCACTTCAGCAATATCTGCCTCCCACTGCTGAGTCTGAGGGTCCTTCCAAGTCATGACTGACTTGTGGGACCTTCCGGACGTGTCAGTGAAAACTGTCAAGGCCTCTAAAGGCTTCCTACTCTAAACACTTTTCAAACTTGATGTGAATTTGGCATCCTGATTGAAAATTTTGTGGGCTGGCCGATGAATAGAAATTTGTCCGGTGAAGGAATCCAGAGCAAACTGCAGTGCTTCATTTTCCTGAAGCAGGTGTTCTAACGTCACTTTTGTAATTTGGCCCGATCTTAATCAATTGGAGTGTGAATGCATTCGAAATCACATCCGGCCAATTCCCTGATCTGGACTCTAGCCTTCCAGATCGGTTCAGCCACCAGTTCCTATGTACATGTCATTCTTTTGGACCTTTGATGACTGAGAAAAACCCATTCTACGATTAAGAGCGAGTCTTCTCTACCCTGGTCCTTTTTGATATTGTTCCTCCATTGGAAAATGACCTCATGGAGGTGTGGCAATTTTCCTATTGTTATAAATTTGAAAGGCAGGTCTGGATCACACCGGTGAGCCTGCCGAGTGGACATCAGATGCTGTACCTTTTCCAGTGCGTTCTTTGCTTCCGGGGTTAGTTCCCTAGGAGAACTCAGCTCCTCTCCCCCTTTCAATAAATTGAAAAGAGGGGCCAGGTCCTCAGTGGTCAGATCTAGCCAGGGTCTCACCCAGTTCAACGCCCCACACAGTTGGTGGACATCTGCGAAGGTCTGAATTTTGGCCTTAATTTCCAATTTTTGCGGCACAATGGTCCGCTTGCCGATTTCCAGCCCAAGGTACCTCCAAGGTGGCATCCTTTGAACCTTGTATTGCAGCTCGAACCCTGCAATAACCAATGCATTGATTGTCAGGTCAAGCACACGGGCCAAGACATCATCAGTGGGGGCACACACAAGCACATCATCCATATAATGATGGACGATTGCTTTCTCTGCGGCTACGCGGACCGGGGACAGCAAGGAAGCCACATACCACTGGCAGATGACAGGCGAAACCTTCAGCCCTTGGGGTAAAACTTGCCAATGGTAGCGTTTCCTCGGGGCCTCTCAGTTAATGGTGGGAACCGAGAACGCAAAACGCAGGGCGTCGTCAGGGTGTAGGAGAATATGGAAGAAACAATCTTTTATATCTTTTACTGCCAATTTCCAATTTTGTGGGAGCATGGTCAGGGAAGGCATACCAGGTTGGAGAGAGCCCATGTCTTCAATCACTTTGTTAATTTACCTAAGATCCTGGAGGAGCCTCCACTTGTCCTTCCCCGGCTTCTGGATGACGAAAACCAGGGAGTTTCAAGGGCTGGTTGTCTCTACAATGAGCCTTTGGCCAACTACTCCTCCACGAGCTCTTTAAGCACCTTCAATTTCTGTTTTGAAAGCGGCCACTGTTCTACCCACACTGGTGAATCTGTTTTCCAATTCAGCTTGTGGGTAGGGCGCTCCTCAGCAGCTGCCGCCCAAAAATCCTGGGAGGGGTCTGGGATGTCAATTGTGACCCCCCCACTGGGCCATCAGGTCTCTCCCCAACAAGGGTTCCTTATAATCCAAAACAAAAGGGCATAAACTGGCCAATTGCCCTTTTGGCTTAATTTGCACCACGCTCTTTAATTGCTTCGCCAATTGCATTCCCCCTATACCTTGCACGTGTCCGGCCACGTTTTCCAAGGCCCAATGTGACGGCCAATGCTTGGTAGGCATGATCGTCATGTTGCCCCCGTGTCTAGGAGGCCAGTGATGTTAAGGGCCTCCCTACCCACGCTCAACTCACATGCCACCTGGGGCTTTGTCTCTGTGATGTTGTGTACTGGACAAGCTGCTGGTACGTTGTCTTCTTCCGGGCATTCCCAGGTGGGTATGATCTGGGCAACTATCTGTCCTTTTGGTAAAAATGTTGGTGGGTGGGTGCAGCGTAGCCAGAGGACAAGTCTCCCGGGACTGTTATCAAGTGTTCCCAGAAGGATTTTGATCTCTTGTGGAGTGCGTTTGCAATCCCCCACAACGATGACCTTACCTTTGACCCTTGGCCAATTACCCTGCTCACCGTTGTCGACTAACACCAATTCCCAATCATCGTCTTTCAGTTGCAAACCCTCTGTGAGCCGTAACCTGTAGGGTGTATAGTTAGAATCAGTTGTCAAAATTGGTTTTGCAGTGTTATGGTCCGTGTAAGTCACTTCCAGTAAGTTCTTTGTGCTGTCACCCCGAATGGGGCAAGGCAGCTTTTCCTTCTTTTTCCCTTGGCTCCCTCCCCCTTCCCCTTCTACCTGGTCCACCCTATTTTTGTCATCATGCAGGGTGGACCTGCGCTCCCCCATTAGTTTTTTTAGTGAGGGTTTAAACCCTCTCCCTTTTTCCCCCTCCCCTCCCCCTTTTTTGTTCTTGAAGTTCTCAAATTCTTTCTTAAGGGGCATTGGGAGGACCAGTGCCATACCTTTACCTGACATACCCAGAGCATGTCCTGCTGCTCCTTCATTCTTAACCTGTAACTCGATAGCTCGGGTTAACCGCTCCACAAATGTCACTAAAACAAAATTGTTTCCCTTTTGTGACTGAGAAACTGAAAAGAAAAACTTGCTGGAGAGAAAAAAAGCCAAAAGGGGTTCCACCCCGCCAAGGCTGCTGAAAAGCACTTTGAAGGTTCACTCTGAAAGCAAAACCTTCCCCGACAGAGAAAAAACCCTTTTCCCTGAGGAATTCCACCTCTGAAAGGGATTTTCCCTTAGAAAACCGAAAGTAATACTCACCAAAATTCCAGCGTTTCTTTCCTTTCTTTCCCAATCACTCCTTTTACCTAGAGACCCCTCTTTGGTGCATAAAGAGCTTCCAGTCTCTGATCCTAGGGTCTTTCCATGAGCATGTGGCCGTCCCTAGGCAGCTTGCCGGTCGTGGGATTCTTTGCAGCACTCCGATGGGATTTTTGAGTCCAAGGAGAAAACTGCAGCCCTGGCCTGTAGAATCTTGCATTTCAGAGATTCCACAGTGAACGCCAAGCCTGACGGGTCTGTCTCTGCGTGGGTGGGCTACGTTTCGTGACTCACGTATCTGCATGAGATTCCTCGGCCACACGCTCCCCCAGCGGTTCCTCCAGCTTTTTGGGAACCTTTTGTGGCTTCAAGCCCCAGTTTGGGCGCCAGTTGTAGCCTTCCCCACGAGACTAGATGCTGCCGAAGGTAAAGGAAGAGTCTTGACTCTCTGACTTCAGGTTGGGTAGTTCTGCTTTTATTCTTATGTCCTGCTCAGCTTTGGAGACCTTCCCGATGGAGAGTGGATGCCAGAGAGTGCTGGTCCCTCCCCCGCCATGGCTTTTTCCCCCAGGGGGCAGGGCCCATAGGCGAGACCCAGAGGCATCACCCAGTCAGTGATAAAACAGCATTAGGTTACATCTCAGTGAGGGGGGTAGGCACTGCTGGGCAGGGACAAATGGAAAAGAACATTACAAATATAAACCCAATTAATGCATTACAACAGTAAACCTAACATCAAACAACCTCCACTGCCCCTTCATTACCCTCGCACTATGAGGGCCACCGATAACCAGCACCATTTGCCTACGCCAAATCGACCTAAAATCCCTAATTGCCTACTCGTCAGTCAGTCACATAGGCCTAGTTGTCGCCACAACCATCATTCAAACCCAATGAGTGTCCTCAGGGGCAATAATCCTAATCATCTCACACGGACTGACCTCCTCTATACTCTTTGGCCTAGCCAACACCAACTATGAACGCACCCACAGCCGAATCCTCCTACTAACATGAGGCATGCAACCCCTCCTACCTCTCATGGCCACCTGATGACTACTAGCAAACCTAACAAACAGAGCACTACCCCCAATAACTAACCTCATAGCAGAGCTAACCATCATCATCGCCTCATTCAACTGATCTTCGCTCACAATCCTCCTCACAGGGGCCGCAATCCTACTAACCACCTCATACTCTTTATACATACTAACAAGGACAAAACGAGGCACTCTTCCATCCCACATCTCATCAGTCCAAAACTCCTCCACACGAGAATCATAGTCCTATATGTAATCCCCATGATTCTCCTCATCTTCAAGCCTGAGCTCATCTCCGGCGCCCCCATATGTAAGTACAGTTGAACCAAAACATTCGACTGTGATTCTAAAAATAGAAGTTAAAACCTTCTTACCTGCCCAGGGGAGGCTTACCCAACAAGAACTGCTAATTCTTGCGTCTGAGTCTAAAATTTCCTCAGCCCCCTTACTTTCAAAGGATAACAGTAATCCAGTGGCCTTAGGAGCCACCCATCCTGGTGCAAATGCAGGTGAAAGTCATGGACCTGCCATTAGTCCTAAACACCCTCCTACTACTAACCCTAATAACCCTATCCACCCCCATTATCCTCCCGCTCCTATCACCCAACCTTAAAAACAGCCCAGCCACCATCACAAATGCAGGAAAAACCTCCTTCCTCATCAGCCTAATCCCGATAGCAATCCATATCTACACAGGGATGGAAAGTTTGATTGCCCTCTGAGAATGAAAATTCATCGTCACCTTCAAAATCCCAATCAGCCTAAAGATAGAATTCTACTCCCTCACATTCTTCCCCATCGCCCTATTCGTATCCTGGTCTGTCCTACAGTTTGCAACATGATACATAGCCTCAGATCCATACATCACAAAATTCTTCTCCTACCTCCTCCTATTCCATATCGCTATACTAATCCTAACTGTCGCCAACGTCTTCGTGCTACTCATCGGCTGAGAAGGAATGGGCATTATATCCTTCCTTCTGATCAGCTGATGACATGGCCGAGCAGAAGCTAATACCGCTGCCCTCCAAGCCATCCTCTACAATCGAGTTGGCAATGTCAGACTTACTCTCTGCATAGCATGACTAGCCTGCACCTCAAACCCCTGAGAAATCCAACAACTCTCCTCCCCCTCCTGGGACTCATTCTGGCAGCAGCAGGCAAATCCGCCCAATTCGGCCTCCACCCGTGACTCCCAGCTGCCACAGAAGGCCCAACCCCCGTCTCTGCTCTACTCTACTCCAGCACCATAGTAGTGGCTGGAATCTTCCTCCTTCTCCGAACCCACCTATATTTAACACTAACCAAACTGCCCTCACTCTATGCCTGTGCCTAGGAGATCTTTCCACACTATTTGCTGCTACATGCGCCCTCACCCAAAACAACATCAAAAAAGTCATCGCCTTTTCCACCTCAAGCCAACTAGGCCTCATAATAGTCACCATTGGACTCAACCTCCCACAACTAGCCTTCCTCCATATTTCAACTCACACATTCTTCAAAGCCATACTATTCCTGTGCTCAGGCTCCATCATCCACAACCTTAATAGAGAACAAGACATCCAAAAAATGGGAGAATTACAAAAAAATGTTACCAACAACTACCTCCTGCCTCACCATTGGCAACCTAGCCTTAATAGGAATGACATTCCTTGCAGGAGTCTAGGTAGGTGGAACCATGGTTCTAGGTCGGGTCTAGAACCGCGGTTCTAGGTAACTCTAGAACCGCGGTTCTAGGTAACTCTAGAACCGCGGTTCTAGACTGCTCTGGAACCGCGGTTCTAGGTGGGGGTGCCCAGACCCCAGCAGCAGCAGAGAGTCCATGCTTGCCTGCTGTCCAGGGCAGATCCAATAGCTCCAGGCCATCCTTAAAATGCGCTCCCCTGGAGGATTGAGGAGTGCTGAAACAGGTAAGAAACACTGCCTCACCTGGTTTTCATGGCTGGGCCATTATCGGAAGACATCAGTCTCCCTCTCCCCTGGAAGGGTAAGAGAAGCCTAAAACATGTCCCAAAAACCTGCTTTCACCAGATGAAATAGAGCACACATTTCTAGGTTACATCATCCAATACATTCAGGTTCTTGCTCACAGACTCGGGGCGGGGTGCGGGGGGTGTGCAGCATGGGGAGTGAGTTTCTTGCCATGCTTAAATCACTGACACCAGCTACAGGAATTTTGTCATTTACTCAGGCTCAGAGCGAGAAGTTACAAAAGGAGAAGCTCATCATTGCACCTCAGCAGTCCTACCAAAGACTGCCGTGTTGATTTGCCACAGCCTGGTTTTGTGGTAGCAGCAGGGAGCCCACAGAGGTGGCTTCTGGGAGAAGCTGCTAGAAGCTTCCACCGTATCCAACAGAGCCAGTAGCTGATAGCTCTGAAGATGGGCGTGCCGCCGGCCCAATTAGAAAGGTGGGTAAGGCCTCATGGTCCCATTGACAAAGACCATCTAAGCAGCCCACGGGCGGTTTGTTCCAGGGGTGGGGAGGCGCCGTGCCAGGGCCCATCCCGGCGCGGCGCAGGGCCAGGCGCCGCTGGAGCCACCGCCAGCTCGGTGTGGCCGCGGCAAAGCCGGCCTGCCCGGCCCCGCGGCCAGCCGCGCCCCAGGCACGAGGGCAGGGCTGGCAGCGACAGCTTCTCCTCCGGCAACACGCACCAGGAGAGGCCTTAAACAGCGCCAGGGCCCCCGTGGCCACCGCTGCCCGCCCGATGGCCGCAGCAAAAACACTGCAAGCGACTCACCGACACGCGGCCTAAACGAGATCGACCTCCTGCTGCTGGGGGAGCCTGCAGGGATCTTTGAACTGGTGAAGCCTTCTAGCAGTAGCACCTATGAGCAGCAGCTTTTCTTCTAGTCAGAGGAGAGGAGGAAGTGAGAATGTGCTGGAAAACAACGTGCCGGCACCAAGGTCAATGGAAAAAGGGGGGAAGAAGTGCTCCAAAGTGCTCGTCACAGCTGAGATTCCTCTGCAAGCTGTTGTGAGAACTGTGATGAAACAAGTTGTGGCCCTGTCACTTTGCATTAAGTTCACAGAGGATGCAGAGATCCACTCACAGCCCATGGGAAAAGCACTCATGCCAGAGGGGGTGGAAGCCAGAGAGCGCTTCGATCCAGTGGGAGACCAGAATAGGGGGGGAGAGAGAGAGAGAGAGAGGGCCCCTGCTTCTAGAGATAAAGAGAGCCCTTGCTTCCAAACTAGAGCAACCAATCCCTAAAAAACTGCACCCTGGGCACGAGGAACCCGTGACACAACAGCTCTGGAAAGGCTCTTGGCCTGCAGGAGGGACCCTGTGGCATACCAAGCAGACCTAAAGGCTAAAATTGTTCCCTGCTGAAGACTCCTTCAAACAAGTCCTTCAAAAGGGGGCGGGATAGATTCGATACTCACCGACCCATTCGGCCAAGGTCACAGTTCTCTGCCTGCCGAGGACACAGCAGCCAGCAGGGACCTTTCTCTCCCTCTCCAGCACACGCTTCCTCCCACCACACGCAGGGAACTGCAGCCGCTCGGAGAACGCCGACTTAGTCCCGGGCTGGCAACGGGAGAGGCACGAGGAATATTCTGAAGTCATTCCCATCTCAGCGCTGTCCAGACCCGGGACAAAGTGCTTCCCGCACCCCTCCTGCAGTTCTCTTGCCTGGCCCTTCCGCCTTCGGAAGGTTTCTGGGGGAGCCGGGATTGTCTGTGCGCTTCAGAAGCGGCAGGTGCCCAAAGCGTTCCCTCGGGAGCGTGGAGCTTTCTGCTCTTTGTCCCAAACAGTCTCCCCAGTGCTCTGCAATCTAGAAAGAAAAAAAGCAAAAAGAAGGCACACAAATTCATTCTGACATTAGTGAGGGTTGCTTATCCCAACACACATGCAGGCGAAAAGTTGTTTCTGCTGCTCTAAGATTTAATTTCAGGGCTTTTTAAACCCAAGTCTGTATCTTTCTTTTCCCCTGGATTGATCTGGACAACTTTGCTTTCAATCCGGCTTAATTGAAAATATGAAAATGAAATATTCCATTTTTCCTCATAAATAATTCCAATTTGCTGTTCAGCAGATGATTGGAGGGTTGCAGCTTCTCTTGTTCTGGCTGTGTACAAACCAAATATTGATATGATGTAAATGTCAAGTTTCATTTAAAATGAAATAGATCCTGAAGAGCTGCAAAACCATTACAAATAATTTCAAAGTAGCAGGCTCAGGATTTTAGGGATTTTTCTTTATTAACTCAGTGCTGATTTTGGCACACTGCCGAGCGGATGAATCTGAAAATGCAAATTTCGGGTGTCTGCCATGAGGGATGGAGGATTTGTAGTGGAACCAGAGTAACCGGTTTGTGATTGTCCAATGGGAATTTCCCCTTGGAAGGATTCACAAACATTTCCTGTCACTGAAAGGTGACAAACTCCGTGTGCTGTGCTTTGCCCACTGGGAACACCAGTGAATAAACGAGGCTGGAGAGGCTGAAACACCAAAATCATTTGTACCGCAGCACTGGGTACGAATGGATTTTAAATACACTGACTGGATTTTAAATACACTCACTTCTGCTGGGTTAGTTCATTTCGGTGGAGACTTTTTGCAAAATGTTCCCAAAATCCAGCATTTTACCAGGTCCCGTTTGAGGTTCACTTGACAAAAGCTTTGTGAGACACAGCTCTCTCCATGGTCCTGGAAAATGCAATAAAGAAGAATTAAAAGAAGAATTAAATTAAAGAAGAATTAAAGCAGAATAAAAATCAAGGTTATTGCAGAGTGAGGGATGTGACAGCAGAGCCTGGACAGGACTCTGTGTTTTCCAAACTGGACATGAACTTCCCAGGAAAAACAAAACAAACAAACAAAAACCCCCAAAGTTCTTATTCCAGACTGCGAAGGAACCAAGAGCTCAGGAAATGAAGGTGCACAGATCAATTCCTTGAGAGATAATAGGGAGAATTGGGCACCTTCATCTTGTGCTTTCACTGCTGAAAGCAAAATATTTGTGTGCAAGGAGCTGCTCTGCTCTCTCATTAATTGGGCTGCTCAGGCAGCATAATTTTATTAGAAGAGCCCATTGATATTTATTTAGTAAATCCCTTTTTTATGAGTTTTATACTCATGCCTAACCCAGTTAAAACTTTTGGCCAAAAAGCAAACTTTTTTGAGGGGGGAAAAAATAAAATTAGGGAATGCATAAAGGAAAGAAGCTATTTATTTCTAGGATTGGCATTATCTATGAAAATTTCTGCACAAACAGGAGAGAGTCAACAACTTCCTCAGCACACATCCCATTTATTGTCAGGTGTGTATCAGCTTTTCCACAATTTGGAATTGTTATTATTTACATCAATAGATAGATAGATATAGATATTTGGATTGTTTTTATTTTAACAACTATCCTGTGAAACTCAGGGGTCCCTGTTGTTTTTCAGGGGCCCCTCTCTGCCTCTGTGAGAAGAGCAGGGAAGTTTCTTTTTCATCTTCCTTACAAGTTCAGAGGTGCGGCTAAAATTGTTTTTTCCTAAAATGGGAATATTGGGAAATATACCTGCTGGGCTGTGGGGGTGCACTGCAACAGGAAGGGACCTTAAAATTTGTCTTTTTCCATCCCTCTGCCATGGCAGGGTCACCTTCCCCTGTCCCAGGCTGCTCCAAGCCCCCGATGTCCCTCCTGGCCTTGGGCACTGCCAGGGATCCAGAACAGCCACAGCCACTCTGGGAATTCCATCCCAGCCCCTGCCCACCCTCCCAGGGAGGAATTCCTTCCCCAAATCCCATCTCTTGCTGCCCTCTGGCAGTGGGAAAACATTCTCTGAGGACTCAGACTGGCCAGGAAAGGCACTAGTAGGAACCCCATGTTTCCACATTCCTAAGATTGAGCCCAGGGCAGGCTCCCTGTGACACCTGGGTCACATATTTTAACTCATAAACATTAAATCCACTCACAAGTTGAAAATCTGCTTGGCTGGGCACCACAGGTTCCCTCTGAAACACTGAATTATTCACTTCTCTCCAGGACTGGGTCTTTTGCCTCCCTAATGGATTTATTGGATGATTCTGCCTCGGAAATGAAAGTGCAGAATTGGCTCTGATTCAAAGAAATGTTTGGAGACAATGAATGGGTACCAGAGATAATCAAATCAGCTGTCAGTACATTAAACATTGTTTTCCCCTTGACTGGTCATCACAAAATATCATCAAATCTGTCACAACAAAGGGCAGCCTGTTGGAAATGGGCTGATGAGCAGGGAAAGATCAGAAATGATTTATTTGATCATTATCAAAGCGAATGAAGAGTTCAAAGACTCAGAACTTTCTGTTGTTACACGCTTGTTTTCCTTGTTTTCCATAACTGAACAAAGTCAGGATGAATTTTTTATATCCAGACCCAAAATATTTCAGTGGCTGTTGACTAGAAACTCTCATTTCCCTGACTGCAGGAGTTTTGAAGGATAACTTAATAAATATCACAACCAGAAAAACTTTTTTGCCTCTAAAGAAAAGCTGGAAAAAGACTTTGGGATTAACTTTGTTCAGGATTTCCTGGGAACAAGGATGAATACGGGCAAATACAGAGGGAAAATACAAAGTGAAAAAAAACCCCAAAAACAACCACTGATTTTTATAATCCATAAATAAAATCCCCTATAACCCATCTGCAAATTCATGTATAATTTATGTTTAATCTACATATATATGATGTCTCTCTTTTTTCCTGGCCAAAGATCAGGGAAAGTTACTGTCCATGCTCTAGGAGGATTTAACATTCCAAAAGCAACCCTGGGAAAGCTGCACAACATTTAATAAAGGCATTAATTGAGTTTGCTGCGCCTCCCTCTCCATCTGCCAGCAGCTTGGTACGGACAGAGCAGACTCGGCCTGTGGCTGTGGGACACAGGGAGATCTGTGTGCAGGATTTAAACACCGTCAGAAATGAGTAAACCCCTCAGCCACCTCGGATTAAGTGAATTTGTTTGCTGCTACGATAATTTAGTAAATGGTTCGATGTTAGAGAGAAATTGCAACCTGCAGATGTTGGATCACTGCTCGGGGCGTTGGGACATTTTAGAGATTTGTTAAATCTCCCAAACACCTGTAATTAAAGGGGGGGTGGAAATTAGTTCTATCATGAAGCTGGATATATTTTGACATTTTTTGTGATGAAGATGCCAAGCAGGTTGCCAGGGATTTACTTAGGGATGCACTGAGTTATTTTTCTTCAGGATTACCTCAGCACCTGTTCCACAGCTTTGCTGTGAATATTCCAACGTCTGAAAGATCCTCAGCTGAAAAATGGATCAGCCCATAAATCATATTTGGAATTTTACAAATATTCCTAAGGACGGGAAACTCTCACATTTTTGCCAGAAATGTTAAATGTCACCTTCCAAAAGGAGCCCAAAATTCAGCCCTGGAAACTCTGAATATCCAAACCTCTCCGCTAAAGGATTTATCTCTTATTGCTTGCAGCAATTTAAACCAGACACTGCTAATTGGTTCTGATCTTGATTAACAGAGGGTTACAGGAGGAAACACAGCCAGGGCTGCTCCGGGAGGATTATCCAGCACGAGTAACCAAAGTGGATAAAGCTAATTTCGTGTCATGCTTTCCACAGGTGAAAAGGCAGAGGAAAAAAAAAAAAAAAAATTGCTTTTTGCAAAACTATAAACTCATCATAGTTTGTGTTTCAGCTGTTAATTAATGAGAACACGTTAATTAGAGATTCCACCAACTGTGCTCTGAGATGGGAATCACAATCCTGGGCTAAAAAAATCCCGCCATTTCCACACTTTTTACTTCAAATGCTCCTTTCTTTGCCACGTTTTATCGCTGCTGGTATAAATTTTGATTAATTAAAAGAAGAAAGGGAAAGTTTCTTGTTGGAGGGAGCCACGGAAATTTGTAAAACCTTGGTGCAGCCAAGTGTGGAGCACAGAAAACCAATTAACCCAGGGACACGGCTGGGAAGCAGGGCTGGGAAAATGAATGGATTGTTCACTGTTCCAGCCATTCCTGCAAATTCCAAGCTGGAGGTGGAGGCTGAATATGCATCGTGTCCCTCTGAGTAAATTGGGAGATGGTTGGGTTCCCCACTCGGCTGGGAGCTGATGAATAAATGCTGCTTCAGAGGCCTCATTAAGGCAGAGAATTAATGAGCAAGTCTTCAGCCAGTGTAAGAAATAAAATTTTCTACAGGAATGTGAGAGGGAATTTCTCCCAGCACCTCCATAAGATCCAGCAGGATTTTCCATTTCTCCTGACAATGAGAACAGTGGTCCTCAGATAACGAATGACACTAAAATACTCCCATTATGGCAGATTTGATCCAGTACTGCACGAGACATTTTAACTCACTTCTCCCTTAGATTATTTAAACCCTATTTTCCCTTCCTTATAAACATCCAGCTCTGGAAATACATTCGTGTATCACATCCCAGCCCGAGTGCAAGCTAAAACTCAAAAAATACAGTTTTAAAAAATCGATTTATCTCTCAGGGCTTGAATTACAAACATGTAAAGATTGTCTTTTTCCACCCCTCTGCCGTGGCAGTGTCACCTTCCCCTGTCCCAGGCTGCTCCAAGCCCCGATGTCCCTCCTGGCCTTGGGCACTGCCAGGGATCCAGAACAGCCACAGCTGCTCTGGGAATTCCATCCCAGCCCCTCCCTACCCTCAGAGTGAAGAATTCCTTCCTAAAATCCCACCCAGCCCTGCCCTCCGGCAGTCTGAAGCCATTTCCTGTCCCTCCATCCCTTGGAAATCCTCTCTCTCCACCCTTTTCAGCTCCTTCAGGCACTCATTGACCAGCATTAAACTTGGGGAATGTGTTTCATTCCTCAGTCCTGGTGAGTTTATTCCGTTCTCCACCACCTCCCAAACTCGTGTTCTCTCCTCATCCCCAGCCCTCCCGGAGCCACAGAAAGAACCTGAGCTGAATTTACTCCAAGGAGTAAATTTACACGCCAGGAGTCACACTTTTCTCACTCCACTGAACGCACGGATCCTGAAAAAAACTTTTTTTTTTTTTTTTTCATATAATTCCATCTTCCAGGTCATTATTTCCCCTCACGACAACAACTGTGCTGCCACTAACAACTGTCCAAAATGGTGCTCCGTGTATTATCCCAGCCCATAATGGAAATAGGGGAGTTCTGTTCGTTCCCAGACCTCTGAAAAGGCTCCTGGGTTTATTTTGTTGGGCCCTGACAGCTCAGCAAAGGAAGAGAAAATTATCCAGGTTGTTGCTACAAATCGAGTCTTTAAGGGAAACATCACCTTCCGGATATTTTTAGATTGTGGGAGCTCCAAAGGGGTTTTTAATTTAGGAAAAACACTGAGTTTTCTGAAAACTGCACAGGAAATGATCCCCAGCTCTGTGGCAGGAGTGCAAAGCAAGTCTAGCCAGGATGGGTGGGGAGAGCTGAGCTGCCCAAGAAAAAGGAAAGGGTTTTTAAAATAAAACTTTATTTTATATATTTTCCATCCAACTCCATCAAATCTCTTCCTATTATTTTTTGGTTTTTTGGGGGAATTTCTAAGTTTAATATCAAAAAGGTTTTACTCTTCCAATTTGGTCTTGAACTAAATAAACTTGAACTAAAATAAATATCAATCAAATGTTCAAGTCTGTTCATCAAAATGTCATCAAATACAGAAATACTTTTGTATTTCTCACTCCTCGAATTTAAGAGAATTCTGCCAAAACCCCACTAAAGATGAACTGAAAAGAATTCTGGCATTTAAGGACTGCCACTGCACCAAGCCAAAGATAAAGAAATAAATCATGCTGCGATTTTTAAGGCATTTCATTTTGATTTCCACAATAGCAGTGCATAAACCCCTACCCCTGTCTCTGCTCACTGCAAATTGCCAGCTTTTCATGTTTATTTCTCCTTCTTCTCTTTGATATCCTTTACATAAAAGACAGAAAAACACTGGATCAATTTTTAAAAAGCCTCGAATTCCTACTCACGGGAACAGTTCCTTATCAATTCCCAAGTCCTCCTGACTGTTCATTCCCTAAAATTGATAATTTCACCGTTTAGATAGTATTTATCCGTTTTATGCCTCTTATTGTGCTGGCTTGAAGGCAAAACCAGCGAGAGACTCCAAGTCAGAAAAAACAATTTAATAGGAGAGAAAAAAAAAAAAGGTAAAACAAAACACATGCAATAGTACAAAAGATCACTGACAGAGTCAGAGTACAACCCGGCACCGTGGTGGCAGCAGTCCAGATGAAGTTGTCTGGTTGTAGCAGTGATCCCATAGAAAGGTCTGATAAGCTCTTGTCCTCTGGGAATCCAGTGGGTAAGGCTGCCTGTGCTGTCCCAAATCCCAGATTGGATCCAGGTGGGAATGCTTGGCTCCCAAATCCCAGATTCTATCCAGGTGGGAATGCTTGGCTCCTCCCCCTGGGCACAGCATCTCACAATGGGCTGATATCATTTTATCAGTTTTGCAATGGGTCCTTGATTGCCCATTGAACAGAGACAGCTCCTGGAGGGAGTTATCTGTGAGTCATTGATGGGCCATGGACAGAAGATGGTCTGGAGGGAGGGGGCAAGGCAAGGAAACACTGCCTGTGAAAAGTGCATATTATATGGCTCTACGCAAGATATTCACTGTGTGTATTATGTTGTATTAATTGTTAATGTATTAATATTTTGATAGTATAGTGTTATCGCGATACGCAAAGCAATCACACGAGACGAGAGATTTTCGCAGGACAGAGACTTCTCCGATCCAGCTCAACTGAGACAGGGTGGAGAGAGAGCCTCCTTTTTATTTCTTTTTATACATTTGTGGGTCTGGCTGAACATTGGCTTCTGGGGTTAAACACCCCTCAGCCTCAGTGGCCAGACCAACTGTCAGTTACAATTGTTTTCAGGTTAGAAATGTGCAAACAAAGGACAGAGAATGAAAAACAAAGGGTTTGTTTATGTTACATCTGTGGGAAAAAGGTAGAAACTGCTCCTAATATTGTGCAGTAGCTAAAAGATCTGAGTCCATTTTTATGAACAATCAAAAGGCTTTAAAAAAACTCAGAAAAACCAGGGTAACAGTATAGTAAATGTAGTTTTGTAGTTAAAATGTAGTTTTTATATACCAACCACAGGAAAACGTAAATATTTCAGAAAAAAAAAAAAAAAATTACTACTTCCTTATCAAAAAAGACCAACTTCTCCTGCCTTGCTCAGCCCTGAAGACGCCACAGAGATTAAAGGAAGAGAAGTGATACTAACCAAAACCAATTCTTTGTTTGAATGGAATTTATGCATCATGTATGAAATGTATGAATATTCAACAGGCTATTTATTGCTTTTAAGAGATAATCCTTTGTTAACAGGGATCCTTCTTCAGAGCTTTTTTGCTCGAGGAGGCACCCAGATGTCTGTAACTGTTTTTATTGTCTCGTATTGTCCTAACCCTAATTGTTCAATTTTTTTTTTTTTTTTTTTGCTCTATTTCTATTTTTTAAACCATCTTATTTACTATTAAACTTTCAAAATTTTAAAACAAGTGATGAGCATTTTTCACACTGCCCAACCTAGTTTCAACATCTCATGTAGACGGTGATAGAATACAGACTTTGGGCACATCTTACATTGTAACCTAGGACAGTCATCTTTTCCCCATACGGAAATAAGTCAGAAAATTGACTGTCACACGTATTTAGATTCACTTTATGCCCGCTATTGAGTTCAGCAGAACAGTGGAAGGTGCTTTTAGTTAATTTGCCATAATTTTTTAATATTTGCAATGGAATTAAGGCTAAAATAGAATTCAAATGTATACATTTCTACTATTAATATATATTTCTATGATTAATATATAAAATATATGGGGAGTGTAGAGAAAGTTTTAGCTTTTTTTTTTTCTTTTTTTTTTTTTTTTTTTTTTTTTTTTTTTTTTTTTTTTTTTTGGGTGGTTTGGTTTTTTTTTTCCTTTCTCCCTGGATATTCCACAAGTGGATACAAAAGTATTCTAATATAAAATACAGACAAATGCTAAAATTCCTTCCATAGCAGCCCAAAACCACCTGAGAGCTGATTCTCATAGAAGGAATCACAGCTAGCACCGGAACAACAACACCAACAAAATCACTGTGAATTCTTACTATGGCTGAAAATCGATTTATAGCAACACAATGAAACAAGTTGAGGCTGAATTAACCAGGCTGGGATGTCGACACTCCAAAACCATGACAGGATCTCTTTGAGTCACGTGAGATCGTGACAGGATCTGAGTCACGTGAGATCGTGACAGGATCTCTCTGAGTCACATGAGATCGTGACAGGATCTCTTTGAGTCACGTGAGATCGTGACAGGATCTCTCTGAGTCACATGAGGTCGTGACAGGATCTCTCTGAGTCACGTGAGGTCGTGACAGGATCTCTTTGAGTCACGTGAGATCGTGACAGGATCTCTCTGAGTCACGTGAGGTCGTGACAGGATCTCTCTGAGTCACATGAGATCGTGACAGGATCTCTGAGTCACATGAGATCGTGATAGGATCTCTCTGAGTCACATGAAATCGTGACAGGATCTCTCTGAGTCACATGAGATCGTGACAGGATCTCTGAGTCACATGAGACTGTGACAGGATCTCTGAGTCACGTGAGATTGTGACAGGATCTCTTTGAGTCACGTGAGATCGTGACAGGATCTCTCTGAGTCACGTGAGGTCGTGACAGGATCTCTCTGAGTCACATGAGGTCGTGACAGGATCTCTGAGTCACGTGAGATCGTGACAGGATCTCTCTGAGTCACGTGAGATCGTGACAGGATCTCTGAGTCACATGAGGTCGTGACAGGATCTCTTTGAGTCACATGAGATCGTGACAGGATCTCTGAGTCACATGAGATCGTGACAGGATCTCTCTGAGTCACATGAGACTGTGACAGGATCTCTGAGTCACGTGAGATCGTGACAGGATCTCTGAGTCACATGAGGTCGTGACAGGATCTCTGAGTCACATGAGATCGTGACAGGATCTCTCTGAGTCACGTGAGATCGTGACAGGATCTCTGAGTCACATGAGATCGTGACAGGATCTCTGAGTCACATGAGACTGTGACAGGATCTCTCTGAGTCACGTGAGATCGTGACAGGATCTCTGAGTCACGTGAGATCGTGACAGGATCTCTCTGAGTCACATGAGACTGTGACAGGATCTCTGAGTCACATGAGATCGTGACAGGATCTCTGAGTCACGTGAGATCGTGACAGGATCTCTCTGAGTCACATGAGGTCGTGACAGGATCTCTGAGTCACGTGAGATCGTGACAGGATCTCTCTGAGTCACGTGAGATCGTGACAGGATCTCTCTGAGTCACGTGAGATCGTGACAGGATCTCTGAGTCACATGAGATCGTGACAGGATCTCTCTGAGTCACGTGAGATCGTGACAGGATCTCTCTGAGTCACGTGAGGTCGTGACAGGATCTCTGAGTCACGTGAGATCGTGACAGGATCTCTGAGTCACGTGAGATCGTGACAGGATCTCTCTGAGTCACGTGAGATCGTGACAGGATCTCTCTGAGTCACATGAGGTCGTGACAGGATCTCTGAGTCACATGAGACTGTGACAGGATCTCTGAGTCACGTGAGATCGTGACAGGATCTCTGAGTCACATGAGGTCGTGACAGGATCTCTGAGTCACATGAGATCGTGACAGGATCTCTGAGTCACGTGAGATCGTGACAGGATCTCTCTGAGTCACGTGAGATCGTGACAGGATCTCTGAGTCACGTGAGATCGTGACAGGATCTCTCTGAGTCACATGAGGTCGTGACAGGATCTCTTTGAGTCACGTGAGATCGTGACAGGATCTCTGAGTCACATGAGATCGTGACAGGATCTCTCTGAGTCACGTGAGATCGTGACAGGATCTCTGTCAAACCCAAACATTGGGTTTTTTTGTTATTTCCTTTGGTTGTCTCTCAAAATCAGGGCTTAGAGTTGAGAGCTGGAGGAATTTGACTGTTTTTGTTTTTTTTTTTACCTTGTAATAAGTGATTTGTGTAATGAAGCTGTGGGGAAATGGATCTTGTCAGCGTGTTAAATGCGTTTGTCTGCAGGAATAAAATAAACTACACGTGTGCAATTGATGGGATTGGAGGCTGAAATTCCCTGTGATTCAAACTCTATTTATCACTGGTTTTTCTTTAATCCACTCAAGCTTTACCAGTTAACGCTGCATAATAATTTCATTTGAAATGGAAATGAAACAGAGGGCTTTGAAAACAAACACTGAACATTATTTAAATCAGTGCATTCCAGCTTTGCAGCAACAATTCCGAGTGATTTACTGACACAGCTGAAAACCGCCAAGAAGTTGGCAAAAAAAAAAAAAAAAAAAATTATATATACATATATATATAAAATATATATTTGTAATACTTGACACTTAAATATTTGTGGGGAGAATACACTCAGCACTTCAAATATATATTTTAGGAGATGTATTAATTTAAAACAACTCCACAGAGAGGTGTGAGGTTTGTTCTTCGGGGTTTTTCTTCTCTCCAACCAGCCAGATCTTACCTTGAAAACACCACCACAGAGGGAGGAAAAATAGATTTATGAGCTGTTAAACAAAGCAGATTTTATTTATTTTATTTTATTTTATTTTATTTTATTTTATTTTATTTGGACCTCAACTGCCAATGAGGAAATTCCTCTGGGGTTTATAGGCACAGATTCTGCCTCAGAGTACAATAAAAGTACACTAAAAGGAGAAAAGGAAAACATTGCAAGAGATTATAAATCTAGGATTTTTATTATTTTTTTTTTCCCCAGTCAATTAAGTGTTTTTATGAAATCTTTTCAGCTATTTTGGGACCAAATCTTAATATTTACCAAGATAAGACTTCCAATTTACTGAAACAATTTGCTTTTTTAATCTATTTTTACACAAAACCTTGCAGCCTGTTGACCTGTATCTGTCATAGAAGATATGGAACACTCTGTATTTTCAAATTCCGAGGGCTGGGGTTTCAAAATCATCTAAAACCATTTGTAATTTGCAAACACAGCCGTGGAAATAAGGAATATTCATTCCATGGAACCACTTTGGGAAAGGTGAATTTACCACAGATTATATTCAGTGCAAACCCAGTGAATATTTTAAGATCTTCAGAGGACTGTGATTCATGCAAGACACTCCAAAGTTACCCAACCCTCTTCCTTCTTGTTAAACAAAGTTCCTGAAATGAACAATTTGGAAGGATTTCCTGGTGTTTCAAAAGCAAATTTCTGCTGGCGGACAGTCCTGCTGGTTTAAAGAGTATTTGTCTGCAAATTAAGTTAATTTTCACATAAATAGGTCCAATTCACAAAATCAAACCAATCCAGGAGCCTTGAAATCCTCGGCTGCAGTGACATTCCCTGGAAATGTGTTCCCCTGGAACAAGCACCTTAATTAAACCTGGTGGCTGGAGGGACACATTTCCTGGCCATCAAACGAGCAGGGAAGCTGAAAACAATTTTATTTCAACGGCAGCGCTTTGCCCCTAAATCTTTTAAAGTGTTTTTTAAGAGGAAAAGCACTTCAGCACTCAAGAGATGCAACAGGAGGAGGTTTAGAAACAGAACGTTCTGGAATTGAGAGAGGTTGTGGCTGCCCTTGGCTTGGTTTGAAACACCCCAGTGTTTGGGCTGTGGAGTTCAGCAAACACATTTGGAGTTATAAACAAGTGATTTTTTAACCTTTGGGGTAGATAACACACTGCAGCTCCGCTAGTTTATGACATCCCCACAGCTATGGCACACCAGAGAGCTCATTTGGCTTCAGAAATAATTCCATTTTCCTGCCTCAGACGCAGCCCCTTGGCCCCAGCCAGTGAATTCTCTCTGTCTCGGTCTGGGAACCTTCTCATCAAAGCCCAGGAGAGAGAAAAACCCAAATTCAGTTTGAAATAGCCAACAAACTGAACCGGTGACGTTTGGATTGTCACTGCCTTCCTAAAATCCCTGCTGCCTGGAGGGAGGGAGCTCCTTTTTTGGGCCATTCCTCGTTAGCAGCAGATTTTCCCTCCCTTGTACAATATTGATTCCCGTGCTGTGGAGTAACCTGTGAGCTGATCCAGGGTCAGGCTGATCGATTAGCCTGGGGCATGCACAGCTTTCTGTACCTTCAGCTCAGGAGTTCTATTTTAACCCAGCTGCCCTTCTGAAATATTTGCATTTATTTCGAGGGCAGTCTGGAGATTTTCAGTTTTGGAGCTTCAAAACTCAGATTCTGAGCTGCCACCCTCAGTTGCCAGAAAAAGTCACCCGAGAGATCAACAAGGGAAGTTGCTGCAGCGCACTCCCAAAATTTTAGAGGTGTTTATGTATCAGGAAAGAGTTTGAGTTTCACTCTTGAGCTTTTAAGGGAGAAGAACCAGAAGCTTCCATGCTCCTCTCACCGTAATTGGCTCATGCTAGGACAAGGCACTGCTTGCATCCTTCAGTTGCTCCTCCAGAGATGTTATTTTCTATCAGGGCAGCTTGCTGAAACCCCTTCTTCGATGGTTGAACACTTAAGGGAGAGCACGGAGGCTTCTCGGGGCTTTTTGGGGTGCCTTGGCAGGTGCGAGGCACCTCCCTGCCCGTGCACGGCTTTTGTTCTTTTGTTCTGTAGGGTTTGTTATTTCACTTTAATTAAAACCTTTTTGCTTTTCCCGAACACCTCCAATCAGCCGCCTCGCTGATTAATTTTCAGCCATTTCTGGGAGGTTGCTGGCAGCCCTCAGAGTGTGATGAACCCTCGTGGGGGTAAAAACACCCCGGCCTCAGGCAGGAATTCATCGGGAAGTGGCGGAGGAGGCGGCAGTGACAGCTCAGCCCCTGTGTGACCCAACCCACCGATCTCCAGCCGAGATAAATCAGGAATTTGTCTTCCTCAGCCTTGGAGGAGCCCACCAGGCTGTGCCTGAGCTGAGCTCTCCCCTCCAGCCTCGAGTGCAGCATTAAGAGTGCAACGCCGCACTTAAGAAAGAATTTGCATTTCATTGCTGGCGCTGCTTAAAATTAGATTTTAAAATTAAATTGCCGTTAAACCCACGTTTATAAACGTGTTTCTGATTGATGGAATAAGGTAATGGCAAGGAGACAATCTGACTGGGCAGGTGACACCCAGATGTTTGGGGATGTTGAAATTCCTCCGTCCCCTGGATCTATTCAGGGTCTCCTGCCCTTTGCTCTGGGGAAAAAAAGCTTAAATAAAAAAGTCGGGAGTTGCTTGGAAATGGAACCCTTCAGCTTCTTTTATTTCCAAATCAAGTCTAAAATCTCTCCTCCAAGATTTATGATGATTAAGAATTCCAGGATATCCAATAAATTCGTGTAATGCAGCAGTGGGTTAATCGCAAAGCTGTAGAAAGTATTATTAAATATCAAAATAATCTATTTTGAGAGCAATTGTTTGAGTAAGAAATATGAACTTGAGGGTTTACCGAGGAAGGCAAATGCAGATTCCAGTGGGATGTTAGGAATTCCCTGGGAAGATGGTGAGCTCCTCTTTGCCAAAGTCTCTCAAAAATCATCCTGTGGTGGTCCTGCCTTCTGGAAATTCCTTTTTTCCTTTTTTTTTTAGCAGCATTGCACCCAGATTACTGCACACCGAGCTAGACCCGAGCAGCAACTGATGATAAAGCTGGCAACCCCTGAGCTCATTAAAGATTTACACAGACCTCATTAAGGGGAAAAGAAAACTAAAATCAACAAGTGCAGAGCGTTCCCGGTGTTCTCCTCCCGAGTTTCACTGCAGCCGCAGTCCTGATCCTTCCGCTTATTATGAGTGCAAGGTCAGAAATTAATGTGTATTTTATTAATAATTGACATTTCGATGACACCTTGATGGCAAATGTTAGTTCAGCCCCATTCTCAAGCGCTGAATTGATTTGCAGGGCTCTCCCCGGGGCGAGGTTCTCAGGAAAAGGAAGAATTTCCTGCACCTCGCTGGTCCCCGAGGGCACATAAAGCAGGGAGCCCTTGGAGGGGCAGGGTGGGATCCTTGCTGCTGCTGGAATGATTCTGAGGATTGCCCAGGGATGGGAATAAAGACTCCACAACCAGCTCAGGGCTCATTTCTGCTCTTTTTTTTTCTTTAAAATAATATCCCAAGCCCAGGTAGAGAAGCACAGGAGGATCAGAGGGCGTACAAAGAGGGAAGGGGGGATGACAAAAGCTGGAGTCAGGAGGGGTTTCCAACAGGAGGCTCTATGGACACAGCCTCGAGGGGTTTTCTGCCCCCTGTCCTTTTGGTGAGCAAATTTCCAAGTGTTTGAGCACATTTCATCCCAATCCCCCACCCCGTGGCCCTGTGTGAGAGCCCAGCAGCTCCAGCTCTTCCTGCAGGAAATTTGTTTCATAAATAACTTCGGAGCATAAGGACATTAAAATCATTGGTGTTTACATGAAAAGTAATTGAATATCAATCAAAGCGCACTGGCAACCTCCTGACAGCTCCAGTTCTGCTGTAATTCATTGAATTAATCAAGGCTTGACACTGTGAGATGTTATTGCAAAGGCTGAGGAAGGAGCAGGAAATTACAAAGTTAAGGGAAAAAAACCCCCAAAAAACAACAACAAAAAAACCCCAAACAAACAAACAAAAAAAAAAAAACCAAAAAACCAAAAAGATCCTATTTTATTTTTTTTTTTTCTTTTCTTTTTTCTTTACTTCACTGTATGTGAAACTTTGCAGTGGAGGAGAATAGAGCCATGAAAACGCTGCCGTGGTCCAGACTCAGCTGATTTATATTTCAGCCAAAAAAACCCCCACTAAAATTATGGTGAAAGGATTGCATCAGGCATGTCTTGACTAAAATCGCCACAAAAATGACATTATGGCACCTGCCCATCCTCAGAGCACACCTGCATTGCCTCCTCTGATTCTGTCTCTCCTTCCTGAATGAGGGGAAAGACCAAATTAACTAGGAATATTCCTCTATTTCTGAAAGGAAAATCAGCCAGGGAATCCAGTGTCCCCCGTGCTGCAGATTGAAATTGTCTCTTCTCAGTGGCCACAGGAAAACTTTGAAAGACAAAACCAGGACAAGGTTTACAAGAATTCTAACAAACACCACTCGTTTTTGATCAGCCACCACGGCTTCCTCGAAGTATTTCAGCCACAGAACACCTTTAAATTGGGAAATTTCAATTTAAGGTGGGAATTTTAAACCCCCTCTGTGGGCAGCAAAAGGTGGAGGTGATCACTGAGTTTATTCCTAAAGCATCGGGGTAAAGATCAGGGAGGGTGGGCAAAGAAGCCATTTAAATAAAATATTTAGGGAGATGTGAACTTGGGGAAGAACTTTTGGCTGGGAAATTGCAGGAGGGAAGGGAAATCAATGCTGAATTTCCCTTTTTTCTCCAGCCAGGAGGAGCCTGGAAAAGCAGGGATAACCACAGCACCTCCCAGCCCATCCTGGGCCCCCTCTGCCTGTGTTTTCCATGGCACTGCTTTGTGATATCAGGAGTTTTGGAGGCAGAAATTCAGGAGATGGAGGGATCCAGACAAAAACCTTCTCCTGGGCTGCCGCCCACTGCAAGAAATTGCATTCGGTGTCCCAGATGGCTTTTTCCACTTGATATTCTCAGATTAAATACCCAGATCTTCAGTCTCCTTTTAACACTCTGAATTAAAATCCACATTGACAAATCTGCCCACCTCAAGTGTGGCCGTGACTGGATCCAGACCCTGATTTCCTTGGAGTTAGATTAGCCAGGGTAAATCAGGCTGGGTCAGGGTGGGCACGACACACAGGGTGACACAGTAGAATCTCTTCAGAAGGCTTTTTATTGTGGCTGCATGCTTTTATCCGGTTTTTGCAAACCTTGAGGGCAACTTCTAATTGGTTAACAGCTGTTTTGTTAATTATTCTATTGGGTAGTAAAAGACATTTTACTTGTCCATCAAATCTGTCTGTTCTCAGATTGTTTACATGTTTTCTGTCCTGATTCTCATGGGACAGATCCCTGGTTTCCACAGGTGTATTTATTTTTCACCCTCAGAACAGATTGCTGTATTAAAGGAACTCCTCATTCTCAAAACAGCTTCACAGAAACTTAACAGACTGCTTGTTAGCAGCACCTAGAGGAAGCGACAGGCCAGCTTTCTACCTCGTTTCTGCAAGACTGGAAATGATCCACAGGGGTTTAGATGTGGGTCAAAGCTCCACCTGCACGTCCTTTGGAGATCCTTGCTGCACCGCGCAGAAAACAAACTGCAGAGAAAGGCTGAGGGGCAGCAGGGCTGGGCAGGACCTTGGGGCGGTGGAAGGCAGAGAAGAGGGCACGGGAGGAGCCTGCAGGGACTCGTTCTCATCTCCAGCTCACACACAGACAGGGCAATGATATTTAATACCTCAAACCTCGATAATGCGTTCAGCAGCAATCCCTAAAAGAGGAAATGGCGCTTTTTTTCCTGCAGCAGCAATAAAGCCAGATCTCTTGGGACAGAGGAAATAAGATGTTTTTGTTTGTCTAACATATGAGCTGTGAAAATAAATAGCTGTTCCATACAGAAAATGCCCTTCAAATAAAACCCCGCACTTTCCTTTTGATAGGATATTAAACTTTACCTTGGCACTGTCTGAGATCCCTGCCCAGCTCCCGTTACCCACAGACACCTCTTGGTCACACACATTTTTCATTTCATGTATTTCATTTTTACACAGGTTATATTCGTCCTCACGTGCAGTGTGAGTCCATTCCTGCCTTGCAATTAATTGCTGCTACACATTTGCACAGCTCCAGAGTCTCCTCGGGGGAAAGGCTCCACGACATATTTAAGAAGTAGATTTATGTGTGCTTATGTGGATGGGCCCTCTGGAACAATTTATATTTCGTTGGGGCGATTGATCAGTCAAACACATCCGAGTGGTTTTTGTTGGTTTATTATTTTGTTTTGTTTTGTTTTTTTTCCAGTGTAAAAACAACACCCACAAAATCAGAGGCACAGAAATAAAGGGAGAGTTGAGTGGCACTAGTTGGGAGCCCAAGGAACGATGTAGTGAAGATATTCAGCACCAAAACAGGAATCAATCAGATCAGGTTATTTCACTCTACTGCACAAAAGTTGCAGCAGATCGTTGGTTTGCCTGCTTTGAGATGCTCCAGCATCTCCGGAGTGAGGGAGCTCCAGGAGGAGAAGCCTTCCCTCCCTCTTTCCCTGCTCTAACCCTGCAGACAGAATTATTTCGGAGTCCTGCCCCGGTTCAAAGCACACTGAAATCAGCGCAGCCTTTTCCTCTGGCTGCTGAAGTCTCCTCTCTCCCCGCAGCGGCTGCCTGAGGAGTGGAACTAATGCAGTTTAAGGGTGCGTAATTCCCATCCATGTCAGAAAGGAGAGGATTTCTATGGAGATCAGCAGCTCCTGATTGCACGGCTAATCGCTGCCTCCCCACTCCACAGGCGAGGGAAATGAACGTTTTCCCCGGGAGTGAATAAATTCAAAGGTGACAGCTGAAGTGATGGAAGTTAATGGGGAGAGCAGCATTTCAGTGGCAGGGCTGAGAAATAAATCCCAAGCTCTCAGAACACCTCAGCAAACCAGGGGGACCGGGCTCTGCCCTACCCAGAGCATCCCCCCAAAAAAGCAACCACGACGAATTTTCGCTGGCATTTGTGAATCCACGCAGGAGCGCGGGGCAATCAACAGAGCCGGGTTCAATGGGAGCCTTGTTTGAAACCAGCTTTTCTTCAAACCCTGCAGCGCTCCTGGTGGGGGCAGAATCTTCCCTAAAAAGATTCTATATAGAGAATCTATATAGAGAATTCTATAAAGAGAGCGGCTCATTAGCGTTCATGGAAAGCGAGGGTCAGCCTGCCCCTGTGGAAGTTCATGAGTGCAGGGGGATTCCACCTCCTGCCCCGACCCCAGGCCTGAGGCTGCAGGGTTGTTACGCACGCCCCACAGCTGCTCTGCAACAGCTCCCATGGAATTAATTTTATCTGTGTGACTCTTCAAATGAATGCCAATCTGGCCGCAAGTCACAAACTTCAGGAGTCGCTCACCGGCTCAAATATTAATGATGCTTCTCTGCTGTAAGGTGGGAGGGAAAGGAGGACTAAACACAATTATAAGAATAAGCACTGACAGCAGTGAAAGCTGGGAAAATAAAAGGTGTTTCAGCCAGACAAATGCTAAACCAACACACTTCAATCAGTGCCTTCCCTCGAGGAGGCAAAAATTGCTTTATTAAATCTTGGTCAAGCAAAAAATGGAAGATCTCCTTTATTTAAGAAAAAAAAGAAAAAAAGGTTTGAAGTGTGATAAAAAAATACCTTGCGGTTTTGAGCTACTTTTAGCAAGTCCTAGAGCAAATCCATGTCCCTTCATCTCTTTAAATGGGCATGGAGATGATGTGACCCATCCCATTTCTCCCAGCAGCACCAGGATTGATTTCCAGCAGTTGTGTTGCCCTCTGTGTCATTTAAATCATGCCACCTGCATTTTGTTACCTGCAACAAAAACATCTACAAAAAAGGAATGTAATGGGAAATCTTGGCACTAGATTTATGTGTTCTTTTTTACTTAATGCATTTGATTCCAGGATTGATTTCAGGATCATTGCCTGCTGTGGTCTGGACCCTGTCCCTCTATCCACTGTGCTGCTGCAGTTTGTTGGTTCAAAACCTGGAATAATTCCTCAGCATGGATCTGAAAACTGGGGAGAGCAGCTCCACACTTCCTCCCTGCTCCTTTCTCCTTTCCCCTCACACTTATCCTTCCACATCCACTATTCTGACCTGCAGGTGGATTTTGTGGGATGAAAGGGTCCAGGGGTCAGCATTTCCCTGAGGCTGAAGGATGTAAAAAAGGCCACGCTGGAATTCTGAGGCCACGCTGGAATTCAATTTCTGAATTGAAATCAGTCTGTAAATGGGTTTTTATTCTCCTTTTGACACAGAGCTGCTCCAAACCCCTTTGTGAGGGGATGGTATCGGGGAGGGTCCATGTGCAGGGCAGACCCTGGAGATGAGGAATTCTCAAGGATGTGGCAGTGAGCCCTGAACCCCACCAAGGCTTTCCACCACATTTCCTGGACTCCATCTCCATCTCCTCAGGGTGGAAGGATCCACTCCAGTCCTTCCCAGGTGTGCCTGAACACCCAGCTCCAAGCACAGGGAGCCCTCTCCACCGCTAGAAAAAGCCATTCCCTCCAGGAGCAGCGAATTCCCTCATCCCAGCTTTCTGAGCCAGCAGAGGTGCGAGGATAACTCCATGTGCTGGTACCAAAACCCAAACCAAAGCAGCTCCTGCATCCTGTGCCATCCACACCCCACAATTCAAAGCAAAGCGAACCCCAGGCTGCTCTCCCAGCCTTCCCAGGCAGTTTCACTGGCAGGAATGATCTCAGAGCTGGTTGATTTAACGACCCTTCACTTAAAGGCCAAGGTTAGAGTGGCTTTTTATTTTTTTTTGTAATTGGAGTGTTCAGCCACAGATAGCTGCGCTCTATCCATCACTGCGTGAGTGAAAGGTGAACGAAAACATTTACTGAACTGTCATATCCACGCTGAAACAACAGCTGCTGCCAGGGAGGGAGTGCAGCAGAAGTAAACCTGGAAGATAAAGGCTTTATTAGTCACAACACGCCTTTTTCAGTCCCTCATCTGTGTGAGCAGCTCGGCTCTGGAACGAGCATAATCCTTGTTTACAGTGAATTAAACTCCTCCTTGCACTCTGGGTACCTTCCACAGCGAGGGCAGATTGATTTCACCTCCTGCAGAAACACATTGGCCTGCACCAGTGTCAGGTCTGGCTTCCCTGAGAGCCTCCCTCCCCTCCGCTTCTGTTCCTACAACACTCCTGCACGGGGAAATCCAACATTTACCTTCTGCCATTCTCATTCAAAGCCCCACCACCGGGTCCCAGGAGAAAATCAGCTTGTGCTAATTGAATGACAAAAGACACCGCACCACAAACTGCGTGGGACTTCTGTTTTTTATTCTTTTCAGTGTTCACAGAGCTGGAAATAAATACAGGAAAGAGGAGGTTCTTTTAAAAGAAATCCATCAAGACTTCCAACAGGAAAAATTGTGTCCAAGAGCTGCTTCAAACTGGCCACCATTCCAGAGATCAGGAGAAGGGGAACAAGGAAGGGAATAACCGAGGAGAAGCACTGCCACAAACCAGGGAGACAGAATAACCACACTACAGCAGGGGCCTCACATATTTACAACAAACCTATCATACAAAACCAGTTCGGGGAGGGATTCCTTCTCTGTCCAGCTGTGAGATACAAAAGAAACCCCAGAGGGTTTGGTGGTTTGGTTCCTCTCCCCAACATCCACAGAAGAGTTTTTGCTTTCGGCGAAGTTTAAAAAAATCCCTTTGTATTGCAAGAATCTTTTTCGTCCAGCCTGAACTTCTCTGCACGTCCATCCTTGGTTGGCATCACCGCTGTCATCCACTGGGGCAGCTGGCCAGAGGAACAAAGAGTTTGTAAATTCTTCCTGGATTTTTATCGATGCTCTGACCCGTAGGTTGGAAAAGTGTCCGTGCGATGGAGCTTCACCGGGCTGGAAACATCTTCACAGAGGCAGACTGGAGAAAACAGAACAAGCCCAGTTAAACACGGGCACCTGAGTCAGTGATTAACACACAGGTTCATTAATTAAACCTAACCCTGCCTAATCTGCTGCTCCAGCTCAGAAATATCCACACAGCTTTTCTTTACCGCTCCCTTTAAAACAGAAACTTTTCCAAAGCAAATTACTTTTCTTTCAAAGTTCTGACTAGCATTTAAAATGCAAAAAAATTTGCTCTTTTCTATCCCTTTTTTTTTTTTTTCCCAGTCAAGATATTTTTTCTAAATATAAAACAAGCGGTTTGTACGCGTGCAGTCTCTTTATCCCGGGCCATTACTGATTTAATAAAGGGCTGGCTGGAAAGGCACAGCGGGGCAAGGCACGGAGTGTGCCCCAGCAGCAGCTCCTCTTGCCACGGAACAACTCTGAGCGGGCGTGGGAGCGCTGCTTTCTCCCTCCGTCCATGCTCGGGATGGAGCTTTCCGTGGGCTGCCTGCCCCCTCTAGTGCTGGAAAGAAAGAACCGGGAAAAAATACTTCCTTTAAGGCTTTTTTCTTCTTTTCTTTTTCTTTTTCCGGTTGGGGTTTTTAATTTTGAAAGCAAACACAACTCCACGGAGCCGACTCAGCTCCTCCGGGGTCTGAGCATCTCCTGCTCCAGGAGGAGAAGCACAAGGCATCAGTGCTGCGGTTTCCCCCTCTCAGTTGTTCAGATTTGAACCCTCTGAGATGCCCGGGGGCAGAGCTGCTCCCCGCAGAGCCCTCCTGCCTCCCGGTGTGCTGGGATCCCTCCCACAGCCATCCAGGCACTCGGGGACCACGGGGTGTCCCTTGGAGAGCATGGAGGGTACCGCTGGGAGCAGCTCCTGGAGCATCCATCCCTTCCTGTCTGCATCCTGGAGCTGCTCCTGGAGCATTCCTTCCCCTGTATCCTATCCTGGAGCTGCTCCTGGAGCATTCTTCTAGGATTATCATGGCCATTTCTTTTTAGGCCTGGCCAAAACAAACAAACAAACAAACAAACAAACAAACAAACAACCCTAAAAAAAAAAAAAACCACCCACAAAAAACCCCACAAAAAACCCAACAAAACAAACAAACAAACAAAAAAACAAAACAAAAAAAACCCCCACCCAACCCCACACCAAACCATGAAGGGTTTGGGATCAGGTCTGTCCTGAGGCCCCTCTGCTCCAGCAAAGCACCCCCAGCTCCTCACAGCGTTGGGGTTCCAGACCCTCCCCAGCCTTGGTGCCCTTGCTCCAACACCTCAGCATCCTCCTAAACCGGGGACACCGCAGGGGAAGGATCCCACCCTGGTGCTGCTGCCCACAGCGTCCCCTCACAGCCCTGTGCCAGCTGTCCACCCAAACCGGGCACGGCCCTGTCCCCTGGGAGCAGGACAGAGGGACAGGCTGAGTGCCACCCCGGGCAGGTGACAGGGTGTGACACACCGTGCACAGCAGCACAGGCTGAGTGCCACCCCGGGCAGGTGACAGGGTGTGACACACCGTGCACAGCAGCACAGGCTCAGTGCCACCCCGGGCAGGTGACAGGGTGTGACACACCGTGCACAGCAGCACAGGCTCAGTGCCACCCCGGGCAGGTGACAGGGTGTGACACACCGTGCACAGCAGCACAGGCTCAGTGCCACCCCGGGCAGGTGACAGGGTGTGACACACCGTGCACAGCAGCACAGGCTCAGTGCCACCCCGGGCAGGTGACAGGGTGTGACACACTGTGCACAGCAGCACAGGCTCAGTGCCACCCCGAGCAGGTGACAGGGTGTGACACACCGTGCACAGCAGCACAGGCTCAGTGCCACCCCGAGCAGGTGACAGGGTGTGACACACCGTGCACAGCAGCACAGGCTCAGTGCCACCCCGGGCAGGTGGCAGGGTGTGACACAGCGTGCACAGCAGCACAGGCTCAGTGCCACCCCGGGCAGGTGGCAGGGTGTGACACACCGTGCACAGCGGCGGTCTGGGCTCAGTGCCACCCCGAGCAGGTGGCAGGGTGTGACACACCGTGCACAGCGGCGGTCTGGGCTCAGTGCCACCCCGGGCAGGTGGCAGGGTGGCAGGGCGGTCCCTTACCTGGCAGGCCCAGCAGCTGCCCGGTGCTGTGCTGCCGGGTGATGTGGTGCCAGTAGGCGCTGCGGGGCAGGGGCACCACGGTGCCCAGCGACGCCGCTCGCTCGCTCCTCCTCAGCTGCAGCTGCAAGGCAGGACACGGGGTCAGCTCCGGGGTCTGCTCCCCAAAAAACGGGAGGGGAGCGCTGGGAGACGCCCCCCGAGCTTTTATTGTGGCATCAGCAATAAGAAAGTTGAAAGTTGGAAACAGCTCAGGGCTGCCAGCAGCAGCCGGAGTTGTCTGTGTTACAGGATTTTTAAACACTTTCTGAAATTTTTAAAACTTTAAAACAAGAGCAAATTGTTGAGAGCTTAGAGACGTCTGCATAAAGCAATCATTAAAACGACGCGTATGTCTGATTATCCCTTTTTCTGACCCAGAGATGGGGTAACTGAGAGGCGTTTAAAGACTTTTATTCCATTTTCAGCCTCACGTGAAGGGTGGGTGGTGCAGATGTTACCATTCACGCCATCATAATCAGAAGCTAAACTATTTCTTAATTAAAATAAGCGGGTTTTGGCCTATCAGCTTTTGCCACACAATGCTGTGAGTGCCTTAAAGCCAATCATTCAAAATTACCCCTCGTGGGTCCTGCTACAATGCACCTTTCATAGTTCTGTTTATTTAAAGTATCCAGTCTTATTTGCAAGGCCATCATTTGAAACTTCTTTCCAGTTCCATTTCTCTTTTTACAATATCTGTCCTATTCCACTAAAGTTTTATATTTCTTGCTATTCAGAAACTTTTTATCCTCTTCAATAAACAAAGCACAGAGCCTCATTATTAAGCTTTTCTATTATCTTGCTTGACGTATTTTTCTGCTTGCTAAGGCCTCCACAGAGCAGAGAAACACAGTTTTATTATTGCATGTCCTTGTGTCTGTGTCTTTCTCTCTCAGCTCTGAGAGTTTTCTGCTTTTTGTGTTTCCCACAGTCAGGGACAGCCTGCAGCAGTGGGACAGCACCAGCACGGCAACAAGCTGGAGCTGCGGGGTCTATAAAACTCGATTTAGGGGTTGTGGTGGGACACAGTGTTGGAGAAAAAGCTTTTTTAGAGGTTGTGCAGCTGCTGCCTGTTGACATCTACAGCAGCTCTGCATCCGGTGGGTCTGTGGGCACTTGGGAGATGGAGATTCAAGGTGTTATTCCATAAAAGCAATGCCAACAAACTCGAAACTGCCTGTAAACCTGTTCACTCTCCTTTCAGAACTGATCCCTCCTTTCTGAAAATGAAATTGTTCTCTCAACAGGCTCCTCCATCACTTCTGACCCTGCTGGGCCACAAATGTTAGTGAAGTTACGCTGAGCCAGCCAAGGTTAATTTTAATCTGCTTAATTTAGGCACTGCTGAGAACTCGTCTCATCCATCCATCCGTCTCCACTGAAGATAAATTTAGATATTTTTGAACAAGGACTCCCTTCGTTAACTGCAACTGAGAGGTTCTTGGTTCTAAAGAAAAAAGTGAAAGCCAGCAAAGAGGGTGTTGGATGATATTTCACTGGGAAAGGGCGAATGAGCAGCGCTGCGGGCCGCAGGGGAGCTCCCCTCGCGTCTCTAAGGGATCCACGCGTGCAGCTCCTGCCAGGGAACCTGCCCGCCTCTCCCAAACCATCGCTGGGCACAGACACCGCCCGCAAACGGAGCACGGAGCAGGAGCCACAGTGTGCCAACAGACCCATGAGAAATCCCTCCAAACAAAACCGTGGTGCTGATTAATCACAGGGAATTAATGACGGGAGCTGATGCTCTCTGCATTCATTGACATTCATTGGTAACTCTGCACCCACAAACATCGAGGAATGTGTGTGTGTGCCCTTGTTTTTATCCTTGGGCAGGAACTCCAGATGTACATGCTGCCCTAAGTTTTATAATCAAGCAGAATTAAATATAATGATAAAAATAATAATTCATAATTATACTGACAATTATCGTTATTACAGTAATAACTGATAATGATATTTAGATTGATAATGATGATAATAATAAAGGTATTATGATGATTATTCTGATTATGATAATAGATAATAATACTGATAATGATAATTATTATGTTGATAATAATAAAGATAATTATATTGACGATTATTATGATTATAATATTAATAATAGTTATACCGATAATTATGATAATGATAATAATAATAATAATGATGATACTGATAATGGCAATTATGATACTAATAAAAATAAATATAATTACACTGAAAATGAATTATGATTATAATAAATTACAATTATACTGATATTGAGATTGATGATGATAATAATAATAATGATTATGATAATAATGATAACGGTAATAATAATAATAATAATAATAATAGCCCTCCCCCTGAAGCAGCACAATTTTGGCTGATGCCCGGTGTGGAACGCCGCTCCCAGCCCCAGCCCCAGCCGCAGGCAGCCCCGTACCATGGAATTCTTGACGCTGTGCAGCAGGCGCTCGTGCTGCTCCGCGATGGCCAGGGCAGCCGAGTGCACCTTCTGGTAGATGGCTTCTCCATCCCTGGTCTGGAAGATGAAGAGCCCTTCCCCCGTGTCACACATCCTGCCAGGGCAAGAGCACAGGGCAGCCGAGAGCGAGATGGAAGTTTCCAGAAACACCCCCCCCCCCACCCCGTGCTGCTCTAAAAGAGCTCTTGCACCCGGGCTGAGCAGGCAAAGCGGGCTGAGGACAGAGAGATTTCCACCTCTGCTCCTCTCCTCCGCCTGCAAACGAAAACTCGGCGGCATTTCAGTCAGGGGGGAATGTCAAAGAGGATTTTTATCTGAAGGCTCATGCCCACAAAAGCCCACCCCCGCAAAGGTGAGTACATTTTGTAGGCTTTAGGGAGTTAAGAGAATTAATCAAAAGCCAATTAGGCTTTTTAATAATAAATTAATAATTAATAACTAACACCAATTAGGAGGACAAGTGGTGATGCAATCCCCTCCAGGTCAAGCCCCTTCTCTGGAGTCCCCCCCTGGGTACTGGCTGTACTCTGCCCATGAAATTTATCTTAAAAAATTGTCCTTGACTTTGGTTCTCAGAAGAACCAAGACAGCCTTGTACCTCTGGAATTTCTGTCTTCCTGCCCAGGGAAAGGCCATGGAAAATTACTGGGAAAAGTAGCCACTAATACAACAGGTGACAGAGCTACAAATAGATGTGCCAAGAATACAGGGAACGTAGAAAAGAAAAAAAGGCAAAAACCAAACTGCATCTTTTCTGCCCTGCCATTTACTGTCCCAGGCCAGGCTTGGGTTACTCTCTCCAAACAGACTCAGCTGGTTCCTTCACGAGTGCAAAAGCCCTGGAGAGTTCCTGCACGAGACCCAGATTTTTTTATATTTAGGCTATATCTGGAATCTGTGCCAGGCAGGATTAATTTGTCTTCCCCCTTCGGACTTTTAATGAGTTCTGCAGACTTTTGTCTTCTCTTTGAAACAGTAAATACAAATTTTATCTGGGTTTTTGGGGGGTGTATGCTTCTTTTGACATTTTAACTGGGGTTTATTTTTGTTTCAGTATTTTAATTGGGTTTTTCCGGGGGGCGGGGGGGTGGGGTATAATTATACTTGTTAAATATTTTAATTTTTTTTTTTTTTTTTTTTTTTTTTTTTTTTTTTTTTTTTTAAAGCAATGGTTCCAGACTGGCCTCTGGCTGAAGATCAGCTCCCTTATTGTTGCCTGAGAAGTGTTTTAAAAGACTTTTATTCCATTATCAGTCTCATGAGAAGGGTGAGATGGTGCAGACGTTACAATTCACACCATCACAATGAGAAGCCAAACGGTTTCCTAACTCCAATCCATTACAAGCGTTTTTTGGCCCATCAGCTTTTGCCACACCATGCTGTGAATGCTTCTAAGCCAATCACCTAAAAATCCCCCTCGTGGGTCCCAATACATCTTTCACAGTTCTATTTTCATATTTACACGTTCCATACATTCACCTGCCATGGTTCTGTTTCTCCAAAGTATCCAGTCCATTTCCAGGGCCATCATTTCAAGCTTGTTCCAGTTCCATTTCTCTCCCAGCGATGTCTGTCCTGTCCCCTGGCCTTCCTCAGCCTGCACACTTTATCTCAGAGTCGGCACACGGGTGCCAGGGCTGTGTGAGCTTCTGTCAGGCTTTGGCAATTCCCTACAAAGCCATTCCCCATATTGTTGGAACCCTGGGCACTGGGAATTGCAGAGTTTCTGTGCTGCCAGGCACTGACCCCAGGCAAACACTGCACTGACCTGAGCCCGTGGAACAGCTCCCAAAATCCAGTGACAGCGCTGGGACTTGTGGGGTTTGGATAGAAGTGTGTGATAGCACAGCGTGCAAAACTCAGAGTTTAAGGGTTTAGAATACAGGAATAGAGATAAAGTGAGATGGAGGATTTAGGGCAGAGGCTGAGTCCTTCTTTTTCACCTTCTTCTTCATGGGTCTGGGTGGGATTTTGTAATTGGGTAGAAAAATCCACAGGTGGTTGGTTATTGGGTTAAAAGTAAAAATAATTTAGGTGCCATTTCTTAACTGGACAGTTTGTGCTCCAAAGACCTTGGAAAGAGTTCGAGACACATCCATTTTCTACTTTGTTAGCCAGAACTCACAGCTTGTGAGACTGTACCATCGATAACAATTAATAAACATATGAGCCCGAACACGAAAACTGCGTCCCTCCAGCATTTAATCCTGGCCCTAACCACAGAAAAGAAGATAAAAAAGCCACAGTTTCCCGCATCTTATCCTTGGAAACCCTTTGGAAATGGTCCAAGAGCAAATCCTCCCACCTACCTGCCTGCCTCGAAGGTGAACCAGGCCGGGTCCCGCCCGTAGCGCCGGAGGGCACTTAACGGCCAAGAGACGAGTTTGACTCTGGGATTGTGGATGTCCCAAAGACAGATATTCTCAAATGTTATCTGCAAGGTACATTCCCCATGCACATCTAAATTAGGGGATGGCATCAAATACACATTGAATCTCTCTGGGAGAAAAACAAAAGGTTAGTCTAAAATCCCTGCCCAGCACATGTGCAAGTCAATCAAGGAATTTCCTATTTTCCATCTCTATTTCCGCTATTATTTCCGCTTAGAACTACTCATCCCCACACAAAGAATTCCTTCCCGTGAACTCCACGTTCGGGGCAGTCAAACACTGCGCCCAAAGGGCATCAAATATTTGTGTGTGCACTCAGAGCCCGAGGAGAAATAAGCCAGCATAATCCTGGCATTTGCAAACAGCTCATGAAGCCGTGTGTGTGGATAAATCCATTGCTCGTGCAGGTAATGAGCTCATTTGCAGCAAAGTGGAGTAGCCACGGGCTCAGGTTTTGCATGTAATTACTGGTATTTATTATTCCCTTTACAATGCCTCAGTCGCTGACATCTCACCGAAGAAAACGCAGGACAAATACTTCCCATCTCCAAGAGCAACTAACTCATCTGAGAAAGGGAAGTGCTACTCCAAAATAATTCTAGATAACTTATTTATTGTCTCAGGTAGTGACCAAAAGCCAAAGCCAAAAATAAACCCCCAAACAACCCAAACCAACCCCCTCCCAAAACAGCAAGGAAGGCTTGGAAAAACAGTTTTGCTCCTCTTTATTTCCAATATAGGGTCTAAAAGGCTTGAAAATAATGCAATCAAAAATTCAAAAGGTCAATTATTTCTGTACCTACCACTCTGCTCCCTCTCTACTCCAGATGCCAACAAGTCAGGCTCTCCAAGGCTAATGTCATTAACTCGTGTTCCCAGGCACTCCATCTGCAGCACCTTGCACCACTCATCTGCCTCAAGCTCTGTATAAATGCCCAGAAAATCTGTGTGTAGGTACATAATACTGATAATTCCACACTCAGTGCTCTCAGGTTTTCTAAGGAGCGCGGCCATTCCACCCACCTGAGTCACAAGCAAAGGTTCTGGAGGTGTCATCACTGAAATAAATTCCCACTGCGTGTTTCTTTGTGCTTTTTGGCAGCCTCGAGATATTCTTCACGTTATTGAGCTCCGTGACCTGGAAAAGCACAATTTGGGATTTTAATGGGAGCTTGGGGAAGAGATCTGTCCATTCTTGATTTGGGCAAGGGGAGGAGAGAAGGGAAAAGAGGGAGGAAAAAGCTGAGGCAGCATCGTAATCTCAGTGATGGCTCTTGAGGAGACGCAGCCTTGGCAGGAATCACCTCGGAAATTCCATGGGAAATTCCATCTTCCCCTGGGAGACGCAGCAGCCACGCCCTCCAGTTCTCTCAGCTCCACAAGACGCCAGCGTGACACCACCCTGAGGGAATTTCAGCCAAGAAAAGGTGGAACCAACGCTCCCTCGAGCCTGAGCAACGCTCACACACACGAGCAAGAGCAGCCTGGTGCAGCGGAACCAAAGAGAGGTGGAGATGGAAATCCAGAGGGTTCACCCACGGGGAATTCCAGCATTCCCAGTCCCAGCACAGAGGGGAAAAAAAAGTTATTTTATACTTTTTGTTTGTTTGTTTTCAAGGTTCAATCCAACTTTTCATCTTCCCCGCCCTTCCATGCTGGGCGCTCATCAGGGACGCTGATTTCCCACGGCTGGAATGAAACACTCCAACACTCCCCAGGCAGCTGGCGGCATCGCACAGAGCAGGACCTCACAGCCCCCTCCCGCACCTCCAGGACTCCTGCTGCCACCTGAGCTGCCCCAGAGGCTGAGGGTGCCTTCACCTCTCCCAGTCCCAGGGATGTTCCCCACTCTGGAACTGCTCCTGGCACCACCCAGAGCTTCATCCAATTCCTGTGGCAGCGCTCCCAGGGGAGAATCCCTCTGGAAAAATCCGGCTCTCTGCCCTGCCGGGGCACCCAGCTGGGCGAGCAGCCTCGCTTTGCTCCCCGGGCACCACGGATGGTCCCAAACCGTCTGGCACATCCTCCGGGCTCACACTGCAGCCTGCAAACACCCCCACGCTCCTGGAACCCAGCCAGGAGCGGGCACCAAACACCTGCAAATATTTGAGGATGAAGTTTGTGGTTTTTTCCCTTTTTTTTTTTTTTTTTTTTTTAATTTATTTTATAATTTTAAAATAGCTCTCCTCCTGCCAGGCTCTTGCAAAACAAGCGTGTTCATGGTTAGTCTAACTCGTGTATGTTTTATTTATCTGAGATCAGGAACTCGTGCACATTTATCAACCTAATTCAAACAGCAGGTCTAAGACAGTATTACCAGAGAAATCACAAGAATGATATTTTGTTGAGGTTTAAAGACCTCTCTTTGCATATTCCCCCCCCTCCTTTTCCCTTCCAGGCCTCCTTTGGATTAAGATGACAATCCAAAGAATTGAAATGCATTTCATTAGACGAAAAACTAAATAAAAATATATTTTTCATGTTTATATTTTTACTCTGTGTTTAAATTTTAATATTTATATTTTATATTATTTATATTTATATATAAATTAAAAAAAAAAAAAAAATCCTTGCAGAGCTGTGCAGTGAGAGAGTTCTGAACCAGGACTTGGGATTAATCATTCAGTCGTTTCCCAGCTGACAGAACAAGCAGAGCTTCAGCCTGACAGACCCACTCAGCCAAAATTCTTCCATCCCCCCCATTCCCATGGAAAACACGCCAGAAAAGCAGTTTCCTAAAGAATGGCCCTCAGCATTGCAAGTATTGTTTGAACTAGTGCAGAATTCTCAAATACGGGGAGCATTTCAGATTGTATTTATTGCCTGCACAAGGGTCCCCGAGCACCTTGACTTTTAATCTTAATTAAGGATTCAAGGCTTAATCAAGGCTCTTGTCTTGGCTTACTGAAAATTGCCCCCATGATGAGAACAGATAAAACATTTCCCAGGAAACCCCAGGGGAACATTTAATGGAAAATGTTTTTTATTGCTCAGTCCTGCTTGTAGGACCTGCCTGCACATCTCTAACCTGCTAAGTGTAAATAACAGATTAAATTTTATATAAAATCATGGAAGGGTTTGGGTTGGAGGGATCTAAAAGCTCATCCAGTTCAATCTTCTCTCTTCTCTTCTCTTCTCTTCTCTTCTCTTCTCTTCTCTTCTCTTCTCTTCTCTTCTCTTCTCTTCTCTTCTCTTCTCTTCTCTTCTCTTCTCTTCTCTTCTCTTCTCTTCTCTTCTCTTCTCTTCTCTTCTCTTCTCTTCTCTTCTCTTCTCTTCTTTCTCATTTCTCATTTCTCATTTCTCATTTCTCATTTCTCATTTCTCATTTCTCATTTCTCTTCTCTTTTTACTTCTTTTCTCCTCTTCTTTCTTCTTCTCTCTGCTCTTCTCCTTTCTCTTCTTTTCCCTCTTCTCTTTTCCCTTCTTCTCCCTCCTCTCCTTTCTCTCCACTCCTCCTCACGAACATTCCCCAAGCCCCATTCCTGGGTGGAATTTCAGCGGAATTTAGTTTCAGAACCCCGTGGAAAGTTCCTTTCATTCTCTTGGAGCCCTGAACCGGTGGCCTCACTGCCAGCCAAGCAACAGCAATCACTAAAGGAAACCTTCAGCAGCTCCGTCCTAGCAGAGCGCTCAGACCCGGAACCTCTCATTTGCTACCGATACAGTTAGCCTGGAAAACAATTACAAGTTCCACAATCCAATTTTCCAAAGGGACTACTCCACAACCAGACAGAAAAGACTGTTTAAACGACTTCTGCTGTTTCAAGGCAGGATTAATGTAACCGGATTTAAACTCAGAACCCCCGAGGGCTCGGTGCATTCCTGCCAGCAGGACACAATTAGTTCAGTTTTTATTGGAATATTGAGGATTCCTCTGGCACATCACAAAGCCAAAAGAAATAAAGAATTTCTTCCTTCCTCCGGTATTATTTTGTTGAAGAATGTGGCGATTTGTGGCCGCTTATTTACGTTTAACAAGTGAGAATCAGACATTCACCTGGAAATCAACTCCCTGTGCAGATTTTGTAGCCTGGATCCTAATTATTTTCCCTCCCTTGCGGGACCAAAGGAATTAAGTGGGCAATTTTGCTTCGTGGATACAAATTCCCAGTTCCCTCCACAAGCTACAGATGACTGTTCTCACGTGACCTTTATTTCAGGGCACCGTGAGCTTTCCACTTTTGAAAAACAGCAAGATTAGATCAGAAAGGACTTAAAGGTTAATATTAGACAAAAATAAAAACGTGCTTATTTCTGTTTTGCACCTCCACCTCGGGCCCTGTGCAGAGCTGCAGACAAGGACACGTTCAACTACAGACAAAAGGCACTCTCCAAAATAACAGAAGCACCACCAGGACAGTGCTGGGGACCAAAAATTCACGTGGGGAGAGGAAGGAGCTGCATCCTCAGCCCCAGGGACTGGAGCCACCACAACCAGGGCCCTGCCAGACCCTCTGCACCAACAAATCAAAGAACTCCTGCACTTCAATCCACCCCAGAAAACAAAAATGGGAAGGCTCAGGGAAAAAAAAAATCCATTTTCAAGCTAACTAATGGACAAAACTTTTATTATATATTTATTTATATATCTTTATTTATATATTTTATTTATATATTTATATAGTTGTATTTATATATTTATATATAAATTTATATTTAATGCATATGTATATATTTAATGTATATATATTTATATATATTATATTTTATATATCATGTTATATTTATATATTTATACATTTAATTTTATATATTTATACATTTAATTTTATATTTTTTATATTATACATTATGGTATATTTATATATTTCTATATAATTATATAGAAATATATATAATTATACAAATATACAAATATATATAAATATATAAATACAAATGTAATCACTGTATTGTTTATATTTATATTTATATTTATATTTATATTTATATTTATATTTATATTTATATTTATATTTATATTTATATTTATATTTATAAGATTTTATTCTTGGTATTACATCAGGCAATAAAATTTTGAGAAAATCCCGTGCCTTACCTTGTGGTAGCACCTGAAGTAAGCAGCTCGTTCATCTGAGAACTTCTCCAGCCTCTTGGGCCCTTTGCTCGAAGCCTTTTTGAACACCAGCCAGCATCTCTGGTAAATCTGGAGACACAAAAGAACAGCCTTGGCGTCTCCACTGGCCTGGACCTCCCCGGTGCTCAGGGAGAAGTCAAACCCTGACACGGCTGTGGACTCTCAAAGTTCTGGGAGAACATCAGCCCGAGCTGGGGAGTTCCATGGCATGGCTTTGGATGGAATTCTGGAGTGTGAGGTGACCCTCGGTGTATTCTGTGAACACGGGAGCAGCAACTGAATTACTGACAATGAGAAAAGCGGATTATTTACTCTGGACAACCCATGCTGTCACTTTGCCCCCAGGGCCCGAGTGAATTTAAATCCGAGTCGTTTGGGGCAGACCCTGTGGTTTTAAAGCCGCCTTTTCCAAGTCTCCAGCCCCTGCCACCATTCCTGGAGATCTTCTGGTGCTCCTGCCTTCAGAGCCGCAGCTCACGCTGCCTGCAGAGAACTTCCAGCCTGGCCAACTGCTCCCAGCCCACACTCCATCAGAAATCCCAAAGTAACACCTGCTAGCTTCCAAATAAATCAAAACTGCCACCAAAATTAGCGCCGCCTCAAAAGCAAAGCCAAACAAGAACTATGATCAGACGGGCCGTCAGCGAGTGGTGCACAGCACAAATTCACGATCACAACACCCCACTGCCCCCGAAGGCAGCTCCCGACAGAAAATAAATCCATCCTCTGACCCCTGATGGGCCAAAAAAGTCTTTCTGTCCACGAAAAGTAGCCATAACTCCCTTGCTGAACCCAAAGAAAGGTTGTCAACTGACTGGCTGGGCTCTTTTTCACCAGTTTTCAGCTGTTTCTCCCAGCTTTATCGTTTTTTCCCACCCCATCTCACACAGGGACCCTCACACTCATGTGGCTGCAGGAGCATTTAGGTCACGGCCAGGCTGCTGAAAAATCCAGCTGAAACTGGGTTATTTTTTTCCCCTATTTTTTTCAGGATTATTTCCCTTTTTTTTTTTTTTTTTTCAGGATTATTTTCCCATTTTCCATCTTTTTGGCCACTCAGCCTGTTCCCTTAAATGCAAGGCTTTGAGCTGAGTTGTTCAGAAATCATGGACCGCAGTGACAGCTGACACCAAAGCCACGATTTAAACCTGCACCTCCTTCTGCTGGGAGAGGCTTTGTGCATCTGCCCTGTGGGATTTTGCTTTGCTGGGCCAACATCTTCTCCTCACACCTGACAAGGAAAAAAAAAAAAAATCTCCAAAACTCCACCCAAAAAGATGGTCAAAAGTTTGAGTATTCTGCTTTTCAAACCCTGTTGTTTTAACTTCAGCAGTCAGAAGCTCAGAGAAGAGAAGAATCCTTCAGTAATCGTTTGCTGTTGTATTTATAAACAGACTCAGAGGGATTTACACACAAGAGCCTGGCCAAGGTTACACCCAAAATGATCGCAAAATGGACCCAAAATGGGCACAAAATGGACACAAAATGGTCACAAAATGGTCACAAAATGGGCACAAAATGGACACAAAATGGACACAAAATGGTCACAAAATGGATCCAAAATGGTCACAAAATGGGCACAAAACAGTCACGAGGTCTCACACTTTGATCAGTTCTGGTCCATTTGCACATTGGGGTTTAATTGTCCCATTCCAGCCCCAGGCTGTGAGCTCCCATCCTTCTCGTTCCTCCCTCCAGCCACCCTTGGTTGTGCTCTTGGGCTGAAAGTTGTCCTTGGTGTGCACAGGAACAGGATTTGTTTTGTGTCGCTGCTGTGTGCAGAGAGCTGAGTGACCCTGAGTGTGAGCTCAGAGCTGCACCTGGGCAGCGCAGAACCTGGAACTCACGGAAGGTAAAACTCCAGGCATCACCAGGCTGCTCCAAGCCCTTCCAACCTGGCCTCGGACACTTCCAGGGATGGATCTGGCTGAGTAAAGTGGAATAAAATTCTTCTGATTTTCTCAGCTTTGGGGTTTGAGAGGGAAACTGAAAGCAGGGGTTGCTGTCCTGTGTGATGACCCTGGAGCATCCTGGAAAGGAGGGTGGGAGGGAGACCTGGCAGTCCTCACCTCCAGCTGAGCACAGAACTGCAGTTCCAAGTGCCTAAAATGTTCTTCCTTACATACAAATCACAAATCATTCCACCCAGTAAGCACGGAATAGAATATTCCACAGGATAAAAAACAAAAGGTTTTCATTTGGAAGTTAAAATCTGCATTGCTTTGCTCCAACCCTCATTGGTTTTGTTCAGGAACCAATCCAAAACAAACAAACAAAATCTGAAAGTGGCCAAATACTGAGAAATTGGAGGGGGGAAGGTTATTTTTCAGATCTTGAGGCAGGGGGGGTTCAAATGGCTGCTCTAAAAACTGAGATATGTGGTTTCCACCACGCTCCAGGAAAGCAGAGATATTTTACTGCTGAAACAAACGATCCCACCCTTGTTTGCTATTTTGGAGGCGCCTGGAGGTCACAAACAGCAGCACAGGGTCTCATCTGGCAAATCTCTCCTCCGAGAACAAGGGAACCTTCAGGGGACGCTGCCCTGGTTTATTCCTCTGTTGAGTCTTTCTGCAGTTTGCCCTAAAACACAGAATTCTGAAGAGCTGCATTCGTGGGGACGCTGAACCTGCTGTCAAACAAACACAAACTTTGCCTTCTTCTCGACGCAGGAGCTGCGAGTTCTCTCATGCAGCTTGGGATGCCTTCCAGAAGCGCTGGGATATCGCCAGGAATTTGCCTTTTGTGGCCCTGGCAACCTCTAGAAACAGATCAAACACGAAAGGCACAGCACAATGCTCGAGGAATTCCTCGAGTCTCTTCCGAAATTTGTTGTTTTGTTTGTTTTTTGCTTTTTTTTAAATAGGAAAAAAATGCTGCCCCTTTGCCCAAGGCTGGCAGGAAGCTCACACCCTGAAGGGTGCAGATGGAAAATCCTTTGAGTGTTTTGTTGGACTTTGCTTGGGAGTCTCCAGTGGGCTGGAATTCCAGGTGCAAGGTCCTTCCAGCAGGGAGCTGCTTACACAGGCAACCCGCCAGGGTTTGGGTCTTCATTCCTCTATTTAAGCCAAAAAAAAGCCCTTTAATTTGTCACTTCAGAGTCCAAAGGTGGGAAATGAGCCCCGGAATCATTTTCAGTTCAAAGGAAATCAGTGAGGGGACGGGATGTAGAACTTTGCTCTGCTTGTAGGAGAAGGAGGCTGTGCCAAGCGAGACAGATTGCAGCTCCTTCACCCCATCCCTCCCCTCCGCAGCCGTGTCTGAGGAGCAGATCCCAGCAGGAACCTGTTCCCATGGAGAGCTGCAGAGCTGCTCCCCAGGCAGGAGCTCTGGCTGCCAACTCCTCTGCTCTGTCCCTCACCTGGCCGGGACTGGGGGACGCTGGAGAACACCCCACAAACCATTTAACTGGAATTATTCCCTCCATGAAATTCTGCTTGCCTCTCCTTTCCCTACCCGTGCCCACACTGGCAGCTTGCTCAGCCCCACCTCACCCTGAAAACCGACAATATCAGCCTGGAACAATTCCAAAGAGACGGATCACTGGAAGGAATCCCACGGCTGACGACGTCTCCAGCTGCAATTGTGTCCAGCAGGACTCCAGTGATCCCTGCAGAGCAAAAGCAGCAGCGGGGTTGCCCACGTGCAGTCTGTAGTGCCATTCCTGCTGCGGGCCCCGGGACCATTCCCCTGTCCCAGAACACCCATGCCACGTGTGAGGAGCGAGCCACATTCCCTGGGATCAGCTCACAGCGCCCGCACCCATCGAGGCTGCTTTGCATCCAGCTGTTCCCTTCTCCTGGGCACTAAAGAAAACAACCTCCATTTGTCCTTCCCTCACTGAGAGCACATCTGGGGAAGGATAAACCTCCCTAATTCCCTCCCTCCTCGCCCTCACTCAGGCTGTGTCTCCACCAACAGTATTTCACAGGAGAGTCGTGCACAGGCAATGGGGCTGCAGTCCTGCTCCTGACTGCATTCAGAGTGCACAACCCCGCTCAGGATTGCAAAGGCTTTTTCATCAAGTTACAAACCCGGCTTTGGCACCGGCCAGGACTCGCTGCGAGGCACAGAGAAAAGCCTGGCACATCTCTGGGGATCTGTGCACCTTCAGCTCCTGCTCCTGCAGGTCACAGCAGGCTTCTACTGCTCCGAAACATCAGGAATTTTAGGTCTTTTCCCCATTACCGAGGGGAAATGCCACTCATTTCACCCCACTGATCTTCTGAATTGAAACAAGTGACATTATCACCTGTAAAACAAAATAAAGCCCCACCAATATTCATTTCAACAGCCTGAACTCTCCCTGGCATTTCTGACAGCACTTGACCAAGTCAGACAAAAAGATAATGGAACAGTCCATCATCTTCCACGGCACTCCTGGAGCTACACAAACACCAAATTAAGATGTAAGTCTCAGATGAAGATGTCAGTCTCAGGGAGCAGCCCTTGCATCTGTTACTGTCTTTCAAGTCTTTCCACAGGCGCTGTAAGATGTTATTTATCCCTGATCTCACTCCGGGGCAATGCCCATGCGCAGCAGCGGGAGAAATTCACACCGGGAAAGGAACTGATGATGAAAAGGCGTCAGAGCCACCCAAGAGTCAACTTCACCCGGTTTTAATTAGGTTTTTCTTTCTCTTTCACTGCCTGGACAATTGTCCCTGACATGCTCATGCAGGGCTGGTGCTGTCACCTCCAGAAATCCCAGAATTTTCTACCAAAGGAAGAGCAAATAGGGAAAAGAGAGGCAGGATCAGGTCAGGGAATTGTTTGGGATAAAGGCAAAAGGGTCAGATCTGCTTTAAACTTGTCACAATAAAACATCTTCAGAACAAGGCAGCAAAAGGGTAAGAGGCACTTGTTTAGGAGTCAGTTCCAAATGAAAACATTTGGAATGGATTGTTTTACTTCACAAACAAAGCCCATCTTCCGAAGAAGAGCACAGAAGGTAATTTATCTAGAAACAGGCTGGAAAGCACAAAAAAAAAGCTAAAATGGAGCATCAAAACAAGAGTTGCATTCTCCAAATCATGAACTGTAGAATGTTTTTGGGGAAAAACAGGAATAGTTCTGAGCTTTGTCCTCTTTGGATTTTGGTGGGGGTCTCTGGGAACAGATGATGACCCTTACCTCCCCATGCTGCTCCCACAAGTCAAACACTAAAAGAAAGAAAATTTAATTCCCTTACAGGAGCTGCAAAACTTCCTTTTCCCTCCTCCAGAGCCAGGCTGAGCACGCTGATCTGAGGTTACACAGGGTGACACAAGGTGACAAACAGCAAACCCCTCTCCAACCCAGGGGCTGACCCCACAAAAACCGACCTGGGCTCTCCCCCCAGGAGCGAATCCCATCTGTGCCTCACAGAACCCACAGGGCTCGTGCCCCAGCGCCCAGAGGGAGCTGCTCGAGGCTCACCTGGCATTTCCCAGGATCCCTCCCCTCACCAGCTCAGGGAAAACTCCCCAAGGAATGTTCTGGATCCCAACCCTGCCAAGCTCCAAGCAATGGGAAATCTTATTATCTGTGAATATATTCTAACACCTTATCTAACAGCACGCCAGAACTCTGAATTTCCAGTGGGCTTACTATCCCGCAGGTTGAAGTTGGTGCCTGAGAAATCTGTTCAGTCTTTCCCTGGCTCCAACTTCCCCAACTTCCAGACTGAAAGGAGCCGCCTAGGTGAACAGAGTTTTATTAATAAAGCTGCTTCAAATGGAGGTTCAGACAACTTCTCCCTTCTCCTTCCCCCTTCCCCCAGCCTTACATCATTCTTCTTTCCCGTTTTTGCAGCTCAGGCTCTAAAATCCCCACATTAACTCGCTGGCACATGTATCCCAGCAACAAATCTCTCCCACCATATGGTTCCAGTCCCGCAGATTGTCTCTCCCCCACTCCACCTCTCCTCCCACAGGGTTTCACAGAAGCAGAGCTGTGCAGAACTTGTCAAAGTACATGTCACTGCCAACGTGCAGCACCAGTCTCCTCAATGAAGCTGCCACAGGACTCGGTTTAATTAAAATCAAGCACGGCGAACCCTGAGAGCTCCAATTCTCTCTGCAGCTTTCCGCAATCAAAACGCTCCTGCTGAGGTGGATGAGTCCTGAGCTTTATGCAGGAGTTTCTCCAAGTCTCTAAGAAGTTTTCTCATCTGAAATGAGGGTGTGCAGCCAGCAGGGATGCTCTGCTCCCTGAGGAACATCCCACAGGACAAAACCGCTGGATTTTCCCAGTTCAGTCTTGCACGTGGCCACTGTGCAACAGGGAACTCCTGACCCAACATTCCAATAAATACAGCCAGGCTTTATATCCTCCTCCTTTTGGGTGAAAGTTTAATACTGCCAGCAAATCACTAATCAAAGCAAGGCAGGCAACCCAGAAAACCAAGAACTATTTTTTTTTCACCGAGTTTTTAAATCAATCCAGAAATATTTGAGCGCTGCTGACACTGCTCCAGCATTTCCTAGGAACAAACAGCTGGCTGCAAAGCTGTGGCAATCTCAGCTCCCTCCTGTCACGGGCTGAAGACTGAATTCCTACAGATCCCTGCCAGGGGCTGGCCAGGAGTGCCCTAATTCAGAGTTTGACACCCCTGACACCACATTCCTTCCCCCTGAAGCAATGAGGATGTCTTGGGCCAGTCAGGCCCATCAGGCGCAGAAACCTGACACACACAGATCCCATTTCTGTCCTCGCCAAGGGTCACACTAAAGAGGGAACAGTTCCACTGCTGTACTCCCAGCAGGGACATCTCCCACGGGAGTCCAGGAGTGGATGCAGGAAGGGGAAGCTCAGCCTCAACAGAGAGGGTGACACAAGTGTGAGACTGTCTTGGGTTCAATGCAGGACGTGCTCTATTCCCATCTGCTGGAAATGGTTGAGGGGGCGGGTGTGTTCTGTTCATGGGCAGCTGTTAATCCAGGTGTGGCAGCGTTCTTATCCCTTCCAGGACCTGTCCCTCATAACTCTGGGGGATATCTTCTGTTAAACCAGGTGTGTCACTGTTCTTATCCCTTCCAGGACCTGTCCCTCATAACTCTGGGGGATATCTTCTGTTAAACCAGGTGTGTCACTGTTCTTATCCCTTCCAGGACCCGTCCCTCATAACTCTGGGGGATATCTTCTGTTAAACCAGGTGTGTCACTGTTCTTATCCCTTCCAGGACCCCTCCTCCCTGCAGGGATCTCTGCTGTCCCTGGTCCATCCAGGCTCACTGCAGGGCTGAGACAATTCCATCATCCATGGGGAGATGCTGCAGCCAGGGGAGGAGCCCGGCATTCCCAGCTGGATCACAGCTGGCACTGGAACAGCAGCACAGCCAGGGGAGGAGCCCGGCATTCCCAGCTGGATCACAGCTGGCACTGGGAACAGCAGCACAGCCAGGGGAGGAGCCCGGCATTCCCAGCTGGATCACAGCTGGCACTGGGAACAGCAGCACAGCCAGGGGCAGGAGCCCGGCATTCCCAGCTGGATCACAGCTGGCACTGGGAACAGCAGCACAGCCAGGGGAGGAGCCCGGCATTCCCAGCTGGATCACAGCTGGCACTGGGAACAGCAGCACAGCCAGGGGAGGAGCCCGGCATTCCCAGCTGGATCACAGCTGGCACTGGAACAGCAGCACAGCCAGGGGAGGAGCCCGGCATTCCCAGCTGGATCACAGCTGGCACCTGGAACAGCAGCACAGCCAGGGCAGGAGCCCGGCATTCCCAGCTGGATCACAGCTGGCACCTGGGAACAGCAGCACAGCCAGGGGAGGAGCCCGGCATTCCCAGCTGGATCACAGCTGGCACTGGGAACAGCAGCACAGCCAGGGGAGGAGCCCGGCATTCCCAGCTGGATCACAGCTGGCACTGGAACAGCAGCACAGCCAGGGGAGGAGCCCGGCATTCCCAGCTGGATCACAGCTGGCACCGGGAACAGCAGCACAGCCCGTGTGCCCTGGATTGCCAGAGGGACACCGGAGCCATCTCAGCACCACGGGAGCTTCTACAGGATCATCCCTGATCCACCAGAGCCACAGCTGGCACTGCAGGAGGGCTGGGTTGGGCTGTGACCAACACCCTGACCAGCAGGGTCAGGTCCTGTTCTGACTCTGGCAGGGTTTTTGTTTGTTTGTTTGTTTTTGTACTACCACATTTTTAATATTTCTAGTAAAGAACTGTTATTCCTATTCCCATATCTTTGCCTGAAAGCCCCTTAATTTCAAAATTATAATATTTTGGAGGGAGGGTGTTTACATTCTCCATTCCAAGGGAAGCTCCAGCTCCCCCTGGCACACACCTGTCTCTCCAAACCAAGACAGACAGGAACCAGCACACGCCTCTGGGAGCCTCCCACCCTCCACAAAGCCCCAGCTGCCTTTGCCCTTGTACAGCTCTTCGTGCCCACCAGTGCTACGAACCCCTCCACTACAAAGGTTTGCTCCTGTTTTGATTGTAATTGGTATTTTTAATTGAGCCAGCCCAACCTAAAAAGAAAGCTCAGGTGTGTGCACATCCACCGACCCCAAAAATGGAAGGACAAGAACAGGCTTTTCCATCAGGGAAACATCTGCGTGATGTTACAGAACGAGGCAGGAGCTGAAAATCAGGAGCACAAAAATGACTTTCCAGACAGCGAGAGGCCATAAAGCCCTGCTCCATCCACAGATATAAATCCCTCAGTCAGCTGAGAGGTGGCTGCAAAAGCACTGAGTGTCCTGTCCAAAACACAGGTCCTGCTGCTCTGGGACAGAATCCCTCCTCCCAAAGCACAGCTGATTTTTCCCCTGGTTTCAAGACCTCGGGAGGTTGTGCTTCTGCCCTGTCAGCCTCCTGCCCGTCACACCAGACCCACACCATCGGCTCAGGGGCTCCTTTCCCTCCCCTGTAAGGATGGAAAGAGCCGGGAAGAGTGAGCTTTCTCCCGAATATATTTGGCTCTGCAGAAGACACATGTGATACAAATGTTGCCATGGAAACTATTCTATTAAATAATATTCAATTAAACCCGCACGTTTCAAGCGCGCAGGAAGAGTCCGGGTGCAAAACTAATTAGCCCAGATTCAATTTTGGAATTACAAAGTAGGGCCTTGCAGAACTGTCACGTTCCTTTTAAAGGAGGTTTGGGTTTGAGCTGCTTCTCTGCACCCCTGTCATTCAAAACGCGGCGCCTGCACCCCAGTTACTCAGGAAAGTCATCTCTTGGGGTAATTTGTGGCTCCAAGCTCTTCTCCCAGTTCCCTTGGAGATGGAATTACCACAGCATTGACATTAGAGAGTCGAAGGCAGGAGCTGCACTCAGCCTGGAGAGACAATGCTCTGATTACAGCTGTGCCACCAGAATACGGGAATGGATTTCAGCGACTCCCACTCACATCCTGCCACACAGGGAGCGCTGAGATCCCTCTCAATTCAACTGCAATCCTACACGGGCCTGGAGCAGTCCTTCCTGATGTTTCCACAGCATGGGGAAGTTGCCTGAGAGTTACTGTTTTATACTCCAAAGTATTCTTTTCCCTTCCCACCTCCAGCTCCCGGGTGTCCCACAGCCCTCTCCAGCACAAAAACAACCTGCTGGACAAATCCTTCATCCTCTGAAGGAGCCACGCTCACACCAGCCACTGAGACACTGAATTCAGGCTCCTGCTCCAGCCAGGAGCTCAGCCAGCTCCAGCTCCAGCTCCCGGTGTCACATCACACCCGCAGCCAGGAGGAGGGTGCCCCGAGGAGCAGGGACACGCTCCAGCCCTGCCTTTGGAGAGCTCAGCCTGATGATAATTACCCATTTCTGCTGCAAATCAGGCTGTAAGCAGCTTACAGAAAATGCTACAGGAAGAATCTCGGTGGGCCAACCCTTCCCCAGGTGGACACTACCAGGAGAGAGAAGCTCTGCTGCCGGTCAGGCTGGGTGCTCCCAACAGACGGAGCAGGGCTTGACCAGGTCACCGCTGCAGCTCCTGCACAGAGCAGGGGCAGGCAGATGCCAGCGCCTCCCAGGGTCCCTCCAGAGCTGAGGAGTGCTGTGAGGACAGGAAAATCAGAGCCGGGGGCAGCTCAGAGCTTACCCTCAGCCACGGCACCTCTGGGACCCAGCTTTGCACTTTGCATCACCACCTCTGGCTTCCCAGCCACCGATCACCACACAAACCTCTGGAACTGGAACAAAAACCAGACTGTCCTTTCCAAGGAAACGCTTCACGCTTGTTCCATTTCCACAGAGTCGGTGTCACTCTTGGTTTCTCCATTTTTGCATTCAGCTGTCACATGCACATCTCCTAAGAGGGCATCCAACATTTCCAGCACCCTCCGAGTGCTCTGGAGAGCTGCAACAAAGGCAAGGCACCAGCAGTGACAGCATTTACAACCCTTGTGGAGTTAAGTAAACCTCATTCACATCTTCATTGAGCTTCACTGTCACAGCATGGAAAAATGTATCATAGTTTAATCTTACTCATCCTTTGTGCAGGAGCAAACTGAACGCTGATATATATTCAGTTTATATAATTATATTCAGTAATCAGGCTGAATCACGACACACCAACTGTGCCAAATTTACTACAAGTGCTCTGCAAATGACATCCCCTCAAAATGTCACAGGATCTCATGGTTTTACAGAATGAACCGTGCCTGCGAGTGCAGGGATGAGAAATCCAGCCTGGTGGAAGACTTTTCAATGCTCTCCAAAGCAGCCAGGGAGACGCAAGTTCCCCGAACTGTGGAGAAGTCATCACCCATGGGGACAGCAAGAGAAGGGAACTGTAACTGCAGCGAGGCACCAAAAGCTTTCAGAGGGGAAAAAAAGCTTCCCAGACACTCCCCCGAAATGAACAAATTCCGAATTGCCAACCCAACAGTTCTCAATAAACATGAGAAATCGGCTCCTTTCCTCTCCCGAGAGGCAGACACACCAATGGAAAGGGTTTATGCCCACAAAGGCTCTCTCCGGGTGCATCCCCCCGAGCCAGGCTCACGCAGGGGCACGGAGCTCTCCATCCCATCCCCGGGCGGCTCAGGGGAGCCCCTGCACTGGAGGAACAGCCCTGGAAATTCAGAGCACATTCCAGCCCCGGTACTGCGGGAATTGCCCTGCCCCTCCCGGCACATCCAGCGCCCGCAGCCGGAACCGGGAACACGCCAGGGCAGCAAAACAACCCGAAAATAACCTTCGTATCAAACCAGCGGCTAAATCAGCCTGGATTTTCGTTTGGAGCAACTCGAGTGACTCTAAAAGCCCCGGCGACACCGCAAAGCTTCACCTGTCCCACGCAGGACCTCCAAGCCTGGCTGGCAGCAGCAACTGAGCGGCTCCAGAGCGCTCTCAGCGCTCAGCCCTGCCCGGAGCCCCCCAGACCCCCAGCCCCGGGGCACAGGCACCGATCCCTCCCGGAGCAGCGCTCGGAGCCAAGGGCAGGGACCGGGGCTGGAGGCAGCGCAGCATCCCCGGCTCCCCACGGGAGAGAGAGGAGAAAACAAATATATACATAAATATATACATGCACGCCTATATGTGATATATACATACAGGTGTCTTCATTCCTCTCTCCCCATCTTTCTGTTTCACGCGGAAAAAAAAAAAAAAAAAAAAAAAAAAAAAAAATATCACACCGAGCTCAGTTTGTGGAAAGAGGACAAAGGAGCGGCAGGGGAAAAAAATAAATAAATAAATAAATAAATAAATAAATGGCAAAACGCCCAGCCTTGCATTTTCACTCACCCCCAGCCGCCGGCTCCGGACGCGCACGTAGCCCTGCTTCACGATGTCGTTGAAATTGGAAGCCATCCCTGCCCGGGACAGGCGGCGGAGACGCCGCTCAGCCCGTCCGCATGGCCCAGCAGCGCCGGAGCCGCGCCCCGGCAGGGACAGCACCGCCCCGGTACCGACAGCACCGCCCCGGTACCGACAGCACCGCCCCGACCGGACAGCACCGCCCCGAGCGGACAGCACCGCCCCGGTACCGACAGCACCGCCCCGGTATCGACAGCACCGCCCCGGTATCGACAGCACCGCCCCGAGCGGACAGCACCGCCCCGGTACCGATAGCACCGCCCCGGTACCGATAGCACCGCCCCGGTAAGGGACAGCACCGCCCCGAGCGGACAGCACCGCCCCGGTACCGACAGCACCGCCCCGGTAAGGGACAGCACCGCACCGCCCCGGTACCGACAGCACCGCCCCGGTAAGGGACAGCACCGCCCCGGTACCGATAGCACCGCCCCGGTACCGATAGCACCGCCCCGGTAAGGACCGCACCTCCCGAGAGTGACCGCACCTCCCTCACGGAGCCCCGAGCGCCCCGGGCCGGGCACAGAGCGGCCACAGCCCCGCCCGCTCTCCCCGTGCGACCCCCGGCTGCTCCATCCCCGATCCTCGCCCCGCTCCTCACCCCGCTCCGCTCCATCCCCGCTCCTCACCCCGCTCCGCTCCATCCCCGCTCCTCACCCCGCTCTGCCCTCCGGCTGCGGTGCCTCGGCCGAGAACGCCCCGAGCAGCCCCACCGCGCTGGGCTTTTCCCCAGCCGAGTGCTTTTCCCAGAAAAAAATCTTTGGGATGCCTGAAATGCAGGCAGGATTCTCTGGAATCTCCTCCGAAGGACCAGGGCCGGGTAACCCGAGCTGCTGCCCCGGCCGTGCCTCACCCTCCCAGGAGCCCGAGCTGGGGTTTTAGGGGCGGTGTGTGGTTACAGCGAGGACAGACCTTGCCTGGCACCGCGCCCTGGGGTTGCCCTGTGTGTCTCCCAGGTTTCCCAGGAATGTTCTAACGCTGCCCAGAACTCCAGAGATGCAGGAGAGAGGGGCTGTGGTGCCGCTGCCAGTGCCGCGCTATAAATGTCCTGGAAAAGAGGACTGCTCCTCCCGGCGTGCCAGCTTTTAACCGAGCCACAAATACAGCCCCAAGTCAGCCACGCACGGGGCTGTGACTTTGGGAATCGCAAATGGAACAGCAAAAATGGCAGAGCTGGGAAGCACCAGGGAGCGCCCCGGGGAGAGCAGCGCCCGGCCGGGCAGAGCTCCGGGCTCTGGGGAGGAGATGCCCGTGTGTGTTTCCATCGCAGAGTCAAAGAAGCGTTTAGTCCGGGAAGGGTGAGCGAGGTGAAACCCAGCTCTGCTAAAAGCCGCCCCTGCCCGGTTTGGGTGAGTGGCCGCTCCGTTTTGGGCAGCCGGGAGGGGCGCGGTGCCTGCCGCTCTTCCTTGGGGAGGTGACTGTGCTTTGCCAGGAGCTGTGAAATATTAATTGATGGAGTGGATTTCGGAGGGCGCTCCAGCTTGAAGGACTGCTTCCCTGAGGAGAGAGGAGGCAAGTGTGCAGTCCTCACTTTGGGATTTTACACTCCCCGCTCCTTTTCACAGAGCTTTTTTACAGAATGCATTAAATCAAACAGCAGAACCTTCCACCCCCATGCACCAAAACACACCAGAAATCAGAGGAATATTCTGAGATAAGTCTGGAAAAGCACCAAAACACACCAGAAATCAGGAATATTTTGAGATAAATCTGGAATCTGACCTTGGGACCACCAGGTTGATCAGAGGATGGAGCATCTCTCCTATAGGGAAAGGCTGGGACAGCTGGGATTGTTCAGCCTGGAGAAGCTTTGGGGTGACCTCAGTGTGGCCTGGAGGAGCTGCAGGGAAGATGGAGAGGATTTCCAAGGGGTGGAGGGACAGGACACAGGGAATGTCTTCAAACTGCCGGAGAGGAGGTTTAGGTGGGACACTGGGAATAAATCCTTCACTGTGAGGGAGGGGAGGCCCTGGCACAGGAATTCCTGTGGCCCTGGCACAGCTGGGGCTGCCCCTGGATCCCTGGCAGTGCCCAAGGCCAGGCTGGAGCAGCCTGGGACAGTGGAAGGTGTCCCTGCCCTGCAGGGGTGGAGCAGGATGAGTTTTAGGATCCCTCCCAGCCCAAACCATTCCATGAAATCCGCACACAGCAGCCGCACATGGCAAAGCCCAGGCTGTGGAATTACCAAGAGATGCACTTTCATTCCCTGCTAATGCTGGAAAGCATCAAGTGAGTCCTAAACCCAGGATTTAAAAGAAAAAATAACAGTAATCAACAAGCCCAGAGAGGCTTGGTTGGGTTTCAAAGACATTTGGAGCGGGGAAGAAATGACAGAGCCGCTTTAGATGGGTTTTCAACCAGTTCAGGCATTTCTTCTAATCCCTGGCAGGACCTGTAAACACTCACTGCTGGACTCATCGCTCACTGGCATATTCCTGCAGGTGAACACATTCCTGAGAGCTGGCTGAGACAAGGCGGATTTAAGCCTGTGCTTATTCTTTGATGAATTGGGATATTAGAGGCCACTTACATCTTCCCTTTGAACAGCAGAAATCCCTTACACACGCCGCGGTTCAAAGAGAAAATGCACTTTAACTCCCAGTGCCAGCAGATTAGGGAGACTCCCGAAATATCCTTGTAAAATAAACTATCAAGGCTTTGATGCGTCCTTATCTGGCAGGGAGAGGTTTCCCAAACATTCCAGAAAACAGGAACAGTTGCACTGCAGGGCTGGAAGGCAAAGCAATAAACTCTGGGTGCACTTTTGGAGCTGAGTCAGTTAAAAAAAAAAAAAAGCAGCCCAGGCTTTAAGGAAGCACAAACCACTCATTAAAAATATATATATAAATCAATATTAAATAAAATATACCTTGCACATATGGAAACGGAATAGCTCCTTGTAGCTTAATGCAAAGGATTCATTGAGTTGGGAAATATTTTTACTGATAAATGTAGGAAAGAAGGGAAGAAAAAACCTGCTAACAGTACAATAACGTAATTTAACAGACACAAAAAGTATAATTGAAATCAGCCTGTGTGAACTTCGCAGTATTTTCAAGGATATTTGGACAAAAAGGTTGCTTGAAACTCGTGAACCGGAAGCCAAAATCCAGTGTGGTGGAGCTAAAAGACGGGCCCTGCAAATGTAAAGAGGATCAAAAGGTTTATTTAAAAATCTGCCTAATTGGAAGTGAGTGACTGCGAACAGCCACGCTGGCAGAGCATTTCATCCAGAGGAGCTTTCAGATGGCTAATGGTAATTATAAAATATGTGACAAATTAGCTCAGAGCAAGTGAAAACATCCATGACAGATAAAAGCAAATATTACAGGGCTGCTCACAGCTCCTCAGTCTTTCAGGGACAAGAGTTTTAGAATCAGTCAGAAGTTACATTAAAAAAAAAAAAAAGGGAAAAAAAGTAAGATAAAAGCAGTCATTTGGAAGATGAAGCCACTGCCCTTGCAATGGAACCATCCAGTTTGATGTCCCCAGGCACGGTGGGGCTGCTCAATCTTCATGGCTTTGGGGAAAATTAAGATTTAAAAAAAAAAAAAACAAAACCCAAAAACCCATAATGTAATTAAAAAAAAAAAAATTAAAAAATAGGTCCAAAACCTGTAAGTTTACTCTTGGCTAAATGCCAAGCACCCAACCATTTAACCCTTTATCTCTATCTCCTATTATATTTTTATTAATTTTTTTAAATTTTACCAAGAAAAAAAAATAATTTTTCACGACCTTTTTTTTTTTTTTTTTTTTTAATTTTATTTCTTTCTTTTAGTCCAATTTCCCTCTTTTGGCGTCAGCCCAGCTGAGCAGACGAGGAGCATTAGGAGCAGACACCCAGCCCAGACAGCAGCTGGTGGAGGCTCTCACCTCTCCCTGGCAGGGAGCAGAAGGAGAAGCAGAGCAGCCCTGAAGAGGAAAACCATCCAACACCCGCCGGGGTTTGCATCAACCTGAAACTCGTGGAATAAATAAGACAAAGAGCTTCATTTGTCTGCTGGAGTGAGGAGAAAACCTCTCTCCCCACGGGGGAAGGAACAAGATTGCAGTGGTGAGGAGCAGGTCGGGGTGAGAGCTCGGGGTAAAACGTGAGCAGTCCCAAAGCTGGGCGTATTTTAGAGAGCTGCGTGGAGATTTGCATTTCCCCTGCGCGGGGAGGGAAGAGCTGAAGGTGGCAGATGAGTTTTCCTGTGGAAATGTGAGCAGCCACATCACTGAAATGTGATTTCAAAGAGTTAGGATTTTAGCTAAGGGTCAGAAGAAATTTCTATTGATCAAGATGTAAGTTAGATTAGGAAATGGTAGGTTAATGATTATTAGATGCCCAAGCTAGAGCTAACTGTTGTATTATGAGCTTGTTTATAGAAAAAGTGGAGTAAGTGAACCGTCATAGGAACAGATTGAAACCAGTAAGAACAATGGCCAGCACCTGGACTTGGTATCCAATCAATCACGAAGCAGGGGACCTTGGACAGTGCCAGAGGTCACAGAGACCTGATGAAGACTCTCCTGACTTCATCCTTTGAGACCACTGACCCAATTCGAGACCACCGACCCAATTCAAGAGAAGGATTGCACACACGTGAAGGACTGATAGCCTCATTTTAGTACAGAGCGGGGATGGGAGGTGCTGGGGTTATGCATATGTATTGTATGTAAGATCTTGGAGAATAAATAGAGAGCAAAGAGCCTTGTTCGGGGCGGCCACGCCTTTGGGAGATGACTCCCGTGCCGCCCGCCGGTGAATAAACACACCACTGAATAACTTTAATCCGTTAGAGGGTCTTTGTCCGTCATTATGTCAGTTTTCAGTGACTCATCACGGGGATGGATGGGGCCTCTCCTGGACAGCCCTGCCTCACAGTCACTCTTTATTCAGTAATGTCCTCTTTCAAACGAGGAAATTACTGAATAAAAACCTTCCTTTAGTCCTGCTTCGGTTTCTCACCTGTGACGGCAAAGAAATTTCCACGTCCTGTTGATGCCTTTTCATGACTGCCTGAAAACAGAGGCCAGGCAGAATTAAAGGAATAAAAAGCATTTATATTCATTGAGGGGTCTTCACTGAGGGCAGAGGAAACCCCCGCAAGGGACTGCACCCAAAATTCACAACAGATCAGGGGTTTTCACACTTTTATAAATTTGGTCCATTTGCATATTGGGGTTATTTTCCCAATTAGAGCTTCAGGTAGTGAAGTCATTTACCCCAAGTTTGCTCCCCCAGCTCACTTTTGTTCACGTTTCTCGGGGCCTGAGGCACTGAGGTGTCCTGGATCCCCAGCCCTGACCGAAACGGGACAGCAGCAGCTCACGCTGTGTGTGGAGTTTGGAGTTCTGCGCTGAAGAACGGCAGGGTTACAAATGGATGGAAAATATAAGAGCTGAAATCCTAAGGCACGACCCTGTGGGAGGTTTTTGCTCCTGCTCAGAGTCAGAGGTGGTGCAGAGCCAGGGCAGAGCCTCGGTGGAGGATCTGCACCCTGGCGGGGAGCCCTTGGTGCCACGGCCGTCACCGAGGGGGATGATGTGCAACTGCCAAATCTGGATTTCTACAGGTGTTGAATATGGCAGAATTAGCAGGGACTGTCCCCAGACAATTAAGGTACCCCTTAATCCTCCCAGTCACGCCAGAGCAGCCCTTTAATTTGGGATCTGCATGGCCACAAGTGTCCCCTGCTCCCACCAGGGCACCCAGCAGCTGTTCTGACAGGGAAATCGATCCTGAGGGTTGGTGTGATTCCTTCAGAGCAATCAAAAGCATCGGTGGCATGGAGGGGGAAGTGGAATTCATTTAAAATTAACAATTATTGGTGTGGCATGACGGCACGAGATTAAAGAGATGTCTGAGTGCAGACAGCTCATGTTTTAAAAAATTCTCATTACATTTTGCCCTGGAGTAATGATTTCTGCAATTAGGATGTTTCCTTCAGCTAACCTCTCTCCCTCTATCTAGATTTTCCAACCATCTTCATTATCCTGGAGCACCCTCGATGCAGAATTTATAGCAATGATCAAATCCCCAGGAAAATCTTGTTCAGTTTTTTTTTTGTTTTGTTTTGTTTTGGTTTGGTTTTGGTTTTTGTTTTTTTTTGGGGGGGGTGTTGTTGTTGTTTTTTTTTTAAGTGCCTCAAATTAAGGACTGAAGACAGCAGAATCATTTCACTGCTCAGGCTTGAAAATGTTGGAGGGACGAATCTTAAATCAATCCATGGGTCCCTCTGATCCATCACAGGGACGGCTGAGAACGACGTAGGAATGTGGAATTTGTGTAATGCTGCAGCTCAGCCACATCCCTGGGCTCCTTAAGGATCATTCATCCTCGTTTTTTCAGGACATCTAAAGAAATTCTACTCAAGCCAAACGCGTTTGTTCCCCTCCCTCTGTTTGACTCTCAGTCCAGCGCGTTACACAGATCACACTGACGGGAATCGCAATAATTTGAAACCACAACGTGCTGCCTCCTCCTCTTGGTGGATTTATCCATGAACGTGTGCCAAAAACCCCGAACCTGCTTTTGGGGCCGAGCTGATCCTCCCGTGGCTGTCCCACAGCAGCACCCCAGACCGGGATCTCACTGAGAACGGGTCCAGCAGCATCTGAGGAGCCCCGGAGAGTGGGGTCACCACCCTGCAAGCACCCCGGGGCAACGCCAGAGCTGAAAACCGCTGCGAGGAGCGGCAGAAGGACTCGCTCTGCTCGTTCACATGATGAATTGGCTTCAAGGAATCGAGTGGAGCTGTTGTCTTAGTAACCCAGGCCGAGAGAGAAAATCTTCTGGGAAGTTGGCAAAGCCGAGCCTGGAACATCTGCACACCCAGGCAGGATGGCAGATCCAGGTTCTCTGGCAACACCTGGCAGGAATTATGTTGGAATTCGGCAAATGCAGAATTAAGCAGAACAAAAGAAGTTGCTTTTGCTGCCCCTATGGCACTCATTTCCAAAAAAACAAACAAAAAAAAACCATGGAAAAAATAGAGGTCAGCTCAGGACACGCCTCCCTGGGATGTGTTTGGGGTTTAAGTAAATGCAGGACCCTAAATGCCACTCAGTCAATAAAACTCACTGGTGACCAAGGTTATGTGGGGGAGAGGATGACGAATAATAAAGGATCATTTCCTGTTCTGCTGTTGGAAAGGATTTTCAGCGTTGTGCACTTGGAGCTGCAGAAGAGAGTTGTCAAAAGAGGAACTAAAATCAGAAAGTGTCTTCAGGCGCTAAGCTGTGCACGAGCTCTCTGCCACGGAAATGAGCGCTGCAATTAGAATTTGTTAAAAATGCATCATACCCTCGGGCTAAAGCCATCTGCAGGGGCTGAACTCACCTTTGTGGACAAGCCAGGATGCCATCGGCCTAAAAAAAATATAAAAAAATCCTATCTAAACCAAAAATAAAAATAATAATAAAAATTAAGCTACCACAAATGGTGTGGCCAGCAGGAGCAGGGCAGGGATTGTCCCTCTGCGCTGGGCACTGGGGAGGTCACAGTGTCCAGTTCTGGCCCCTCACAAGAGGGACCTGGAGGAGCTGGAGTGTGTCCAGGGCAGGGAACGGGGCTGGGGAAGGTTCTGGAGCCCCAGGAGGGGCTGAGGGAGCTGGGGAAGGGGCTGAGCCTGGAGGAAAGGAGGCTCAGGAGGAACCTTGTGGCTCTGCACAGCTCCCTGACAGGAGGGGACAGCCGGGGGTCGGGCTGTGCTCCCAGGGAACAGGGACAGGAGCAGAGGGAACGGCCTCAGCCTGGGCCAGGGGAGCTCAGGGCGGACAGCAGCAGGAATTTCCCCATGGAAAGGGAGCTCAGGGATTGGAAGTGCCCAGGGAGGGTTGGATCCCATCCCTGGAGTGTCCAAGGAATCCCTGGAGGTGTACACTCAGTGCTCTGGGCTGGGGACAGGGTGAGGATTGGGCAAAAGTCACAAGATTCTATGATCTACAGAGGCAAAAAACCTCCAATCCAAAACTGAACCTTCAGAAACCAAGTTATTCCAACCCCCATTGTTACTGTAAAAGGACAATTACTGTGGCAAATGGAGAGATTGAACTGGGGTGCCTGAAATGATCTCTCTTGAATGATATTTCATAGACACGTCTGTGTTTCGTCGGTTTGCTCTGCGAACAGCAGAGAACCCTGCAAGTCACACAGCAAACCATCTTTTGGGGCATCACTTTGATTTTTGAGTGATCTGAAGTGAGGGTCCACGAGCCAATAAAGCATTTCAGATCATCCAGGATCCCTTGCTGGAATTTTAAACGCGTTCCCCAGAGGAGAGAGAGGTGCCCGTGAGCCTGGAGTTCAATTGGCTTTAGTGGTTTAAATGCGAAAAAAGTTAATTAGTCGTTTAAAAAAAATATAAAAAAATAAATGCTCCACGATAAACACGGCAGCCCAATTTGTATTCAAATATGACTTTTCTGGTCCAAAATAGAAAGCAAAGCAATTAGCCTTCAAAGGCATTAACTGCTGGGGTTATTCAGTGGATAATGAGCAAAGGCAGCCACCCGCCACTTTCCTCTGCAATGCTGTTTTTCACTGCCTTTAATGCATTCCTGACGTTAGGGTTTGTTTACCATTATGGTGATTAACAACAGGATCAAACCCCGCTCTCAGCTGCCTCACAAGACCGGAAAATTTATTGCAGGAGCAGCACTTGGCCCTCTGCAATCCCTGAATTTCAACCCCAGCTCAGCAGAGAAACGGTTTGGGCGCTGAAAAAGCCTCCTCAGAGAGTGATGAGTTGGACTTGGCGGCTTCTAAAATGTAAATAAGAAATGATCAGAGGCCTCCAGCTCACGGAACGCAGGGAAATCAACGGTGAGGGGAAGGCAGAAGCGATGGAGGCAGCAGTGCACGACCTTGGAAAGGAGCACTGGGCAGGACAAGGACAGGCAAAGAAACCCCTGAGCCTCCTCCTGGGGGCACAAACAGGCAGAGCTCCACTGCAGCTGCACATCCCAGGAGCAGAAGGATGCCTCCACCAGGCACCTGAGGGATTCAGAGGGAGGAACCCCAAACCTTAACTCCAGCGATTTCACCCGATTTGAATTGCGTCGCTTTTCTTCTCCCCCTCGGAATATTAACTGGGATTTTCGGCACATCAGCGTGCTGTCAGTGAGATGAAGGATATGCCTGTCAGCCAGTGTTTGCGAGGCAGTCTGCAAGCTGAGAGAGAAAATTAAAACCATTACCATGCCACCAGTCTGAAGCCAAACTTAATATCACACCAAATATCTTGCAATTAAGCTGAATTAGAAGAAATGAGGGAAAGAATCCTTCACCTTGGCTGGAACCGGAGTTTTTGCCTCATCACATTGTCCAGTCACATGTAAATCACGGATCTGAGGAGAGGGGAGAGGGAAAGTGAGCTCACCACAACATCCTGTGCTGTGAAATCACGTTTTTGGAGTGTTCTTACTCCAAACCTCTAGGGAACCTCTGCTGTGATCAGGGTGTGGAATCCTCATCCTCATCCTCTGGGAGTTCTGGATTGCTCCACTGAATAACCCCAGCAGTTAATTCTGCAGGTTAATTGCTTTGCTTTCTATTTTAGAGCAGGAGCCGTATTTGAGTCCAAGCTGGGGTGCCAGAGCATCCTCAGGATGTTCTGGGTTGCTCTGGCCGTGTGCTGCCAACGGGAATTGTTCTCACTGCTGCTTTTGCCCGAATTTTCGCCCAGCTCTGGCAGAAGCAGCCAGACAATTTGATTCTTAAAAAAAAGAAAAAAAAAGAAAAAAAAGAGAGAGAAACAGCAGAACCACGGACATCCTTCAGCTTCCTCCCCCTCTGCCTCTTCCTCAGCCAGGGGAGCAGAGTGGGATCAGGAATGGAAGGGTGGCACCTGAGTGGGATCAGGAATGGAAGGGTGGGACCTGAGTGGGATCAGGAATGGAAGGGTGGGACCTGAGTGGGATCAGGAATGGAAGGGTGGGACCTGAGTGGGATCACGGACAGCAGGATGGGATCTGTGCCCACCCCAGCACCACCCAAGGAGGATTTCCTGCTGGGTCCCAGCAGATTCCCAGGACAAAGCCCAGATTCCCAGACAGCCCCAGGATAAAACCCAGATTCCAAATCACCCCCAGGACAAAGACCAGATTCACAGTCACCTTTCACCCCCAGGACAAAGCCCAGATTTCCAGTCACTCCCAGGATAAAGCCTAAATTCTCAGTCAGCTTCTACTCCCAGGACAAAGCTCAGAGTCCCAGTCAGCCCCAGGACAAATCCCAAATTCCCAGCCAGCCCCAGTCCCAGGGGGCTGGCTGGGAATTTAGGTGAGGAATTTATTTGCAGACAACATTCCTGGGGCTGGGGAATAACTGCATGAGACAGGAGAAGCCTGGGGCACTTCCCCGGGCCCATCTGAAGGGCTGAGGCAGAATAAAAGAGAATAAAAGGGGATTTTCAGCCCTGGTTTGCGTTTCCAGCAGAGCACATCAGCCTCAGAGGTTTGGCAGCAGCGGGTCCTGCTCCTCCTGTACAAATGTCGATGTTTTCCCTTCCCTGAGCAGAGGAAACCGAGGCTGCTGACTCAAAATCAGATTTCCAGTCACTGCCTTGGCTGATTGATCATCGCTTTTGTCCTGGCTTTAGCATGAAAACCTGTTGGTTTTCGTAGTTGGGATCTGTTGGGAGGAGTGAATTGGGGTTTCAAATGCTCTCAAATTCAAATTAATGAATACTAAAGTTGAAAACCATTAATATTTGGCGTCTATTTTAAAGCATACAGAATAAATGGGAAGGGCAGGTAGGGAAGGACAGCACTGAGGGAAGGAGGAGAAGACTGCTGGAGTTTTAGCTTAGGAAAAAATCCTGGAATCACAGAATGGTTTGGGTTGGAAGGGACCTCAAAGACCATCCAGTTCCATCCCCCTGCCATGGGCAGGGACGCCTGCCACCAGAGTAGTTTGTATTTGATTATTGCTTGGAATTACATTCCAATTTAACCAGCTCCAGTTACTTTTTCTCCCACGGAGAGCAGCCCCGCTAACATTTGCCAGGCTGCGTTGCCATAGATTTTAGCAGATTCACGTTTTGATTGCCACAAGACTCCCCGAACTAAAAAAAACCAACAAAAAACAAAGATAAAATGTCTCTTGTGAGAGCTGGAGGCATTTGAAGTCTGTGCTGCAGCACCGAATACTGATATAAAAACGCTTTGAAACACTGGAAATACGGGAGCAGAAAACAAGAGTGGCTATCCCTCTACCTCAGTCCTTGGCAATTCCGTGACAAGAGCAGGGGGATGTCTGCTGGGTTTTTAAGAGCTCCTTCAGGGAGTTCTGTTTAAAAAGGATTAGCTACCACTATCCCAAATGGTGCTTTAGAGGGAGGAATTCAAGGGTTTAAGCACCTCAGTGCCCCTCTTCCTGGTGTTGCAGAGAGTCAAACACAAACTGAGCTGACAGAGTGATTTTTGTTTGTCCATCCTGTGCCCTGGACAGAGCAGGTGAGCCCCAGCCCGGGCTGGCACAGAGCAGGATTCTCCTCAGCCTTTATCCCTGCTGGTGTTTTAAACAACCCAGGGCACCACACTCCTGCTCTCCTGCCAATAAACCTCTTTTTGGAGCTCTCAGGGCGGGTCAGCAGCTCAAAACCAGGCCAGACAACGCCAGTGCTGTAACAGGCGCTCAGTTTTCTTCTCCAACCTGTTCATTTTGAACTATTCCAGCCTGGATGATTTTTTTTTTTTCCTATGGGCATGCAGGAAGGAAAAAGGAGAATCCAAGTTGCTTGTGCCAGTGGCTCATGCATTTCTAGCAGCCAGCACGGGGATGAGTTCATTTGGAATTGAAATTAGCTCATTATAATTTCCTTTATTACTGGCTCCTGACCAAGCGAGGAAATGCTTTCTAATACTCAGAACGTGCTGTACGATTCACTGCTTTACAAACAATCAGAGAAAACAAAATATATTGTGATCAGAAATTGATATTCTGCTTTGGGCTCAGTTAGATTAGAAACAGGAGTTGGAAAACACAGAGAAAAGTCACAGATTTTGGTGAGATTATTCCATGAGATTTGCGCTCACCTTGCTGCCTGTAATATTTCAGTAGCAATTAATACAGCAGTGCTTTATGAATCTCCTTGCTTTCCCCTAATTAAGCTCCACTGGTATTGCCTGGAAAAAAAAAAAAAAGAAAAAGAAAAAGAAAAAGAAAAAGAAAAAGAAAAAGAAAAAGAAAAGGAAAAAGAAAAAAAAAGAAAAAGAAAAAGAAAAAGAAAAAAAAAGAAAAGAAAAAGAAAAAGAAAAAGAAAAAGAAAAAGAAAAAGAAAAAAAGGAAAAGAAAAAGAAAAAGAGAAAACCACTTTCCTGAGCATTTAAAAAATCCAGAAAAAAAAAAAATTGTTTTCCACTGCAACATGGCCCAGGTGAGAGTCTGACTGAAGACAACAACATTTAGATTTTTGGAGGGAATTTCAATGAAAAAATGGCAAAAGCAGCGGCCAAAGTGCTGGGCACTGGAGGGAGAGGATGGGGAATAGGAGGGGGAATGCTCCTGTGCTCCCTGACAGCTCGGGAGCGATTCAGGAGCTGAAGGTTTGCTCAGCAGCAGGTGAGAACCACGAGTTCTGCGTGGCTTTGGCCACCCCAGAGAGCGACCCTGAGCCAGAAAACCAGACCAGGGCAAGCCCCACCCCACCTCCCACAATAAATCTGCTTCCTCTCTATTTTTGATCCCTCCACTTGGGCTTCGCTGGAGAAATAAATTCAGCACTTGCAGAGCTGGGATTTCACAGCGATTAGAAAAGTCTGACAGGAGCCACACGAGAGATCCTGGGGCCCAGGCAGCCCGGACTGCTGAAATTAAAAAGTTGCCTTCTTTCTCCCAAGGATCACAAGCGGTGAGAAAGCACCTGAAAAACGAAATTTAGCTGACAATTCAACTGCATGAGTCTTTTTTTCTGCCCCCAACAGCTCCACTTTGGATCCCAGCTGTGTTTACTGCTGTGGCAGAAAGCATTCTTTGACTTGTAAGCTGATTAAATTTGACCCAGAAGTTAGAGAAAAATGGATGTAGCATTCTGTTAATCCAATTTTTTTTTTTTTTTTCCCTTGCTAACCATCCAGCATCTCATCCGCAGCAAGCTGAAGGAGCAGGAGCAGTTTAATAAAATGCTGCAGCTCGCATTCAGCCCGTGCTAAATCGGGAGGAACGCTCTCAGAGCTGCATCTCCAGAGGTGCAGTGGGATCAAACCCAGAGCACGCTGCAGGATTGCCTCCCAGGATTTGCAGACAGCTCCAGAGGGGAAGAGCTGAGGTGAGAGATGATCCGCCTGGGGTGGATGTGCCGCTGCTCCTCCGCCAGCCCCGCACACAGCCCCTTCCCTCTCTCCTCCATTGGGATGTCTCAGTGGGACTGAAGCGCTGCCCTTCGGGTTTGGGGCAGTGTGGAACTCTGCTCGGGGCCATCCCGAACAAAACTCCGGGGTTTTTCAGGCTAAGGGGGGAAACTCAGGCTGGGAATTGCATTTTTGACAGCAGCACCTTTAGTGCCCCCTCTGTTTTGGGGGGATGGAGAAGGTCAGGTCTCCTGTATTAATTAACAGCGGGGTTTTCAATGCACAAGGAAATGGGGAGAAGGGAATCTATGGGAACAACAGGCTCCAGGCTGTTACTTTTGGAAATAATCTGAGCCTCAAGTTCTCGCTGCAAAACCGAGTTCCCAACACCAACACTCTGTCTTTTCATAGCTTCCTTCACTTCAGTTTGAAGAGCCAACTCCATAATATCCCAACAGCTCAGGATGTGAGCACTCCAGCCTGGAAGAAAAATCCCTTCCTTGAGGCTGCAGTTGCTGCACGCCCCGAAACCCTGCAGGAATTCTGAAGGGTGTCCAACACCTGTGTCAATGCCCACCTCTGATTTTGCATTTATTCATCAGCAGCTGGCTCAGGGAATTAAACCAGCCATTCTCTGGGAAATGAGGGTTGCTGAAAAGCAGTTCAGCCTTGACAGCAAATTCATCCAGACTGCAACTTGTCTTTCCTCCGCTGCTTCTCTTCATCAGATTACAGCTCGAATATTCCATGTGTCAAGAGCCTTCCTAATGGCTTTTAAAAGTGAGGGATAGCTCAGATCCAGACTGTTGGCCAGCTGAGTAATTCCTGTGCTCACTTCTTCAAGTGTCTGGAAGTGATTTCCTTGTCAGACAAGCGATAGGCAGAGAGGTTCATTAGTCTAATTCTTGTTTTCGAAGATAAATGCAGGCAAATGGGAAACAGAAGGGCAGAACATGGAATAAACCAATCCTCAGCATCACTTTTGTGTTTTACGTTCAGGACACACTAAACATTAACCTCAATCCCTCTGGAAACCGTTCAGGCGATTACTCAGTGCTTTAAATCAGTGTCATTGCCCTGTGTATGTCAGATGGAATTTGGAGACTGTCGCTATTTCTTTGCCTTTCAGGGCTGTGACCTGGAGAATTTTACCTGCTTCTGATTTTAAACGCTTCACTTCAATTGCACACCTGATTTCCAAGACCCCAGCAGAGATGTAAAGCTGGGAAATCAGCCACAGGACCTGCTTCACTGCCTATTTATTTCCTTTGGTTGAAATATCTGAGGTATTATCAGGATAATTTCAAAATATCCCATCGCTCCTCGTATAAAAATACTTAGGATGATGATTATCAGTTAGAAATGAGATTGATACCACTCGATTGCTGTGCAACTTCAGATATCTAAAAATTCCCCGGATTTGTTTCATGCAAATGCTTAGTTAGGAGCAAACAGGATTTGTTATGTGAGCTGTCAGCTCCTTTCATCTGTGCATTCACTCAAACGCTCTTTGCAGGCAAGTGCAATTACACGTGCAAAGTGCAGAGGAAAATGGATTAAACAGGTTTGCAAGCCTCTCAGAAAAAAGAAATCACCCCGCGCACGTTCTAAGCCACCCTTTTTCGAGCAGCTCAAATAAATTCCATTTATTTTGGAGTGGATTATTTTTTAAATTCATTTATTTTAGGGGCCTATTACAGTTGCCAAAAATCCACTCCAAAGTCATCAGGGGTAGGGATGATGGTTGGTTCACACATGATTTTGGGAATTGAGGCATCTCTGACTTCAAGGACAGCACAACCAGGAGCAGCCCCTAGAAACTCAGAGCTCTCAGCAGCTCCTCTATGAGAAATGAAACACTCGGTGCTTGATCCTTTTCACAAAGCCCTCCAGACACTTGGAGCGTTTCCTGTCCACCTGCAGCAGAGTTCATTGAAAGCCAGGCTGGAAAATCGAAATTAAACCCAACATGCAGCAGCAAGAGGGGTGAAGGAAGATGAGCAGAGTGTGCTCAGTCTCTGATCCAGCCGGGAATCGTCCACGGAACGGATCTCAGCATTTTTCCCCATCCAAACAACCCCCAAATCCAGCGGTGCCACCAGAGGATAATGATCAGCTCGTGCACAGGTAGTTATGCAGCTAATGACCTGGAGACGGGGGTAATTAAAGCCTTCGCTCGGCAGCTTAATGAACTCTGCTCCACTCCCCTGTCTCTCCATTGGTGCTCTGCTCATTAAACCCGCACCGATCATTAACTCATTAACATGCTGCAGCATGCACATGAGGGGAGCCAGAGGCGAGTTGGTGTCGCCCTGGTGGTGCAGTGTGTTCAGAGCTGGGCTGGTGGGTTCTTACAACTGCTGTTATTAGAGCGGTTCTGTCAATGAAAGCAGTTCAAAAGGAAAAATAAACATGAGAGCTGACAGGAATTAATATTCCCCAGTTAAATAGCCAAGGAATTGCTCTTCTGAAAGGTACAACTCACATTGCTGCTGGCTGACTCTAATTCCCTGAACCAAAAGCTCCCTCTTCTTCTGTTTTAATACAGGAAAAACCCCTGTGTGTTCACCGAGGTCGTACCACTCTGAAACGCACGGACAGAGCTGGGGCAGAAAATCCTGCGGAAAACCTGGGATTATTTATTCCCAATAACATGTTACACACAATGATGAGGGTCAGAGGGGTTTGTCCCAGCTCTGCAACCTGCCTGAGCCAGAGCAGGAGCAGTTAGAGAGGAACCCCGACCGTATCAATCTCATTTTTGAGAGTTAGCCATCATCTCAGATGCTTTCATTATGGGGAGCGATGGGATGTTTTTATGTTACCCTCACAGTATCTCAGCTATTTCCACCAAAGGAAATAAACAGGCAATGAAGCAGGTCCTGTGGCTGATTTTCCAGTTTTATATCTCTGCTGGGGTCTTGGGAATCAGGTGTGCAATTGAAGTGAAGTGTTTAAAATCAGGAGCAGGTGGAATCCTCCAGGTAAAACCCCCACGTTCCCCCAGACCCGAGCAGTGCCCTTTTCCAGGCAGTTCAGCCACCTGTAAAAAAACGACTCCACTTTTACAAGCGCCAGAGCAAAGGAGTTAATTAATGGGGGCACTTAATCACATCTCCTGGCACCAATGCATCAGCTACAGGTGTCATTTCCATTAACATCCTCCAATATTTGTATTTTTCAGGACTCTGTAAAAGTGCCGTTAATGGAGTTGAGAAGAAGAGATAATTTTCTTGCTGCAGCGAGTCTGTGTGATTAAGTGCTCGGGCTCTGGTAACAAATGAAGTGCAACAACCTTTAAATCCTTTCCATGCAGACAAATTAATGCATTTCTCATAATAATATTGCTGGAAATCCAGACAGGCCAGTGCATCTTTGTGACTTTCTCTGCATGAGTCAGGTTTACACCGTGGGAAAAAAAAAATAAATAAATAAAATTAAGAAAAGGGCTGCAGGTGACAAGTTGATAAACAAGTTTAAATAATATAATTTGCACTGTGCCTTCTGTACGTTGTCAGCAAGCACATAATTCCAGAAAGTGCTGTGGATAAATCCATCCCAGGGCTGCTGCTGGCTCCAGGGGGTCCCGAGATTTCCTCCCTGTGAGGAATTTGCAGGGCAGAGCCCCCAGCCCTTCCCTGCAAGGTGACAATCTGTCCTGGGGTGACTGTGTATCCCCAGTCGTCTGTTGGGTGCAGGGGGGAGGGCAAGCGTGGTTTGTTTTATTTTCCCCAGGAAAACTCTGCTCATCCAAGTGACCTTGAAGCGGGGGAGCTGGAACTCGGCGAGACTGAAGAAGCTCTGTTGTTTTTTTCCCCAGCAGTTAGTTAGTTTAGTGCTAGCATAGTGTTAGACTGCTGTAGAATAGCTGAAGCTTTTTGCTTTTTTTTTCTTTTTTTCCTTTTTTTTTTTTTTTTTTTCTTTTTTCTTTCCTTTTTTTTTTTTTTTTTTTTTGCCCTCTCCTCAGAACTGTTCCAACCTCTCCGGACTGAGGACCTGGGGAAGCACCGGGGGTCCTCCACAGGGGACCCACCCCACCAGAGACCAGCCCTGCACATCTCCTTTTCTCCCAGCACCAGCAGAGACGGAGCGGTGGAGCACAGTGACTACCTTCAAGAGGAGACTTTCTTTCTTTAAGTTTGTTATCCCTCCGTAAGCGGCACGAAGCTCTTGTCATCGGGTATTGTGCTGGGAGTGCTTTGCCTGTTTAATAAACAGGTTTTTTCCACTTCTCTCTGAGGAAGTTTTTTCCCGAACCGGTTGAGGGAGGGGAGGGGGGCCCCTTGGGAGGATTTCTCCCAAAATCTGCCTGAAACCTCCACACAATCACGCCCCTGTCCCAGCACTGCTGCCACTGGAATCCGATGTCAGTGCTACAGTCTCATCCCAGTTTCCAAATCCCTCGTGCTGCTAGTGCTGGAGCCTTAATTGCCCATCCCATCATCAGAATTACGGAGCGGCTCGGGGATGTGGGATGGGAAAAACGCAGTGGGCAAAGACACCAGAGCAAATCAAACAGCAGAGGGAGAGAAAAGAAGTCATCCTCTGGTTTGCAGAGAATGTTAAACGTGTTTTTCAGCCAATGGGGAGATGAGATGAGATCCCTGGAAATATCAGCTTCGTGCTGCTGAATGCTCTGTGCTAACTAATTATCTACAAATTTATCTGTTTATCTATAATCTAAAGGACACACTGCCATCAGCTAAATTCAAACACCAGAAATGAAAATAATTCAGCTCTGGACTCAGATTTTTCTGTAGCTGGTTGAGGTTTTTTTTAAGGCTCTTCACACCAAATCTCCACCCCACACAAGAAGTGTTCTGTGTTTGAAGGAAAAGACAGGTTTTTAACTTGATAATTAAAATCCTTGACTGCAAACAGAAAATCCATCTTATTCACAGGTTGTCTGAACCCAGAATTTCAGGAGTCTCAATGAACTCGCTAAATCACTTCAGTCACCAAGAAAATGAGGGTGAAATAATGAACTGAAACTGGGAGCTGGGATAGTCAGGAATGTTCCGTGTTGGTGCTGAGATGTCAGAACTGCAATTCCTGTCTCAGTGCCTGATTTCCTGCAGCACAATTATTTTGAGGAAAGTCAAAATCAGGTTTTAAAACAGTCCACAGGCAAGAGAATAATTCCTGCTAGAGGTAACCATTTGTTACTGACACTTCTTCCTGCAGTGGAAGTCTTTTAGTGGCCGCGTAACGTCTGAAAAATGAAACTCTGACTTCATAACTGAGCTGCCAGCTCCAATCTCTTTGTTAGAACTGGGCAAAAATACATCTCCTTTCTTCAGAAAAGAAGTTTTCTCACTGGAAAGCAATTTGGTTAGCAAAACTTCCAAAGCTTTTTCTAAATAATCCAAAGGTCTGGAGGCTGCCCAAAAAGAGGCTGAAGGACACAATCCAGCCCGGTGTCAGACAGTGGGAATTGGTCTGCTTTTGTACCCAGCTGGATTCTGCACTCTACACCCAGAAAATCAATTCCTGCTCTGGTTTAACTGCCACCAGCCCCAAAGTGATTCTGCAGGGGAAAACTAGAGTGACAAAGGGAGGTGGGTTTGACCTTTTCTCTGCCACGGGTGGATTACAGGGATGAATCACCCACCGTGCTGCATCCATCCCCCGGGTCTAGCTGTGACCATGGGAGCCCAGGGAATCTCGGAACCTCTGCCCTGGGGGTTTCAGAGCCTTTGCTTTGGTCTCAGCCACAGCAACCCCAGCAGAAATCCCTGCCGGGAATTGCTGTCAGGAATTCCCAGCTCTGTGACATCACTGCCAGCCTGCCTGAGGCGGTGCTGCTCCTTTTCCTTGAGGATTTTCCTGCCACTGCCCTGCTGACATTTCCCTCTTCAGTTCCCCAAACGCCATCGGATTTGGAAACCCCAACTCGTCCTGCACTGCACATCCACCAGCCCAGGGAAGGGCTGGAATGCTCCTCGGAATCCTGATTTAAGGGAAAACTTCTTCCCCTTCAATGCACCGGGTGATGGATGAGCAGATGAAATCTCTCCTGAGCCCTATGAATAAGCAGTAGCAAATCTGTGCCTTTTGTACAGAAAATCAGATAAAGTATCTGCTTTGCAACCTTTAATTTAATCTACTGACTGATATTGTACCGCTCCAAGGTTTATATCTTAAAAAAAACCCCACAAAACACAAAAGATGGACAGGCTGTGCTAATGATACTTGACAGCTCTTTGTCCAAGAGAGCACCCTCCAACAGTGAGATTTCCCTGGCTAACATTGGCTGTGAGTTCAAATGACTAATGCCAGGCTGGGGTACAAAATGACAGGGATAAAGGCCTCCCATCCCTCGTTTATCATCAGCTCCAGCCTCTCAAATCCAGCTCAGCAGCGGCTTCATGATTTATTTTTTGTCTATGTTCTTGTTTTGGTGGGGCACTTATCAGCAAATCAATGGACCAAAGTGACAGAGAGGAGGTTTAGATGGGATATTGGGAAGAAATCCCTCCCTGTGAGGGCGAGGAGGTTGCCTAGAGGAGCCTGTGGTGGTTTGTCTTCACTTAGAAGTATTTTACAGCTTTAACTGTTTGCTTGGCTTGGGTGAGGCGTGGAACAGGTTTGATTTGGGTGCGTAAGCAGCTCAGAGCTGCATCCCTGATCCCAGCCCAGCCCTTTTCTCTCTCTCCATCGACACTTTGATCAGTGTGGGCTCAGCTGTGCTCTGCAGATAAACCAGGCAGGCAGGGCTCGCTGTGCATCCACGTTCACGCAGCCCTGGTGGGAGACAAAAACCCAGATAAAAACACGGCCCGAGCTCCACAGGCAGTGAGGATCCCACACTCTGCACCCCGTGGGTCAGCTTTGGGGTTTTCAGGCAGTGGATGGACACATAAATTTGCATTTAGAGTTTCAGAAAAATATCTTCAACTGTAGATCTGTCAAATTAACAAATAAATTTAGGAGTAAAATAAACTCTACAGATGATTTTCCTACCACTTGTCTAAAATTAAGTATCATGACTGCAATATAATGTGTCACCAGGACCAAAATTCTTCTCTGGTGAAGTCCATTTTGTTCCTTTGGATAAAAATAGTGAACTTCAGTATTTCAATTTTTAAACAGTAGTTTTTAATATTTCTATTTGTCTGCACACATGTTGTAGCAGCATTTTCTGCAGAGTCAAGGTCAACCCCTGTAAATGCCATCCTGAACATCTCTGACTCGCCCGTGACTCTTCAAGAGCTGAAATGGCCACAGTTATTTGTTTTGGGCAGCACACACATAACAAACCCCTGAACACATCTCCAACCCCTACAAACAGAGACAAGCTTTAGCTTTAAAACCTTTCCCAGAGGCTGTTTGATCCCTGCTATGTTCAACATTGGTGTTGGGAGGCATTTTCAGGAGCAAACCAAAGCTCTTCTGGCTGAACTTTTAACAGCAAGATTAAAAACTGGAGGGGAAGGCGCTTTCACAACAGCAATGGAATGGAAAGTTTTATTATTTTCCCCCCCAAGTGTTAATAAAAAGCGGTGTTGGAGTTACCAGCAGTTCCTTGGCCATGTGTGTTGGGATTGAGAATTTTCCTCTGAGTCGGTTGTACCCAAAGGCAGCCAGGTTTTGTCTTATAAATAAAAACATATATTATTTGTGTGCTGTAGGTTGTTGGTCAAAGGCCAGGCCTTATATGAGAGCTTGGTTAAATTCAGATTTATCCCAGAGACAGCAGAAATTTAAACCCTAAATAGAGTTTTAACCACCCCACCCCCCCGCCAAAGCTGTGCATTTTAAGTCTGGTGTGCACAACCCTGTTTGCCACAGAAAAGGCAGGAAAAGCACCCAAATGCGATGATTTGATGGAATTCTGTCCTGTTCCTAAAGGGTAAAACTTGGCAGACTCTAAAACCCCACTGCACAAGGTTTTTCCTCACTTTGCTTGGCTGTGCTGAGAAATCCAACAGGAATTTTTCCTTAAGGAACAGTTGGGAGCAGTCCTGGCCTAGCCTGGAGCCCAGCACTGAGCACATCCTGATGTTCTCCTCACGTTTATAATTTTTTATTCCATTTTTTATTCCACCTTTTACCAGCTGGATGAAATTCCCCTTAAAGCAAAGCTGTTCCATCTCCTGCTGGGGGAATCCTCCCTGGCCTATGTTTGGTGTTCTGTGCAGCCCCACCAGCAGCTAAAGTAAAATTACAAAATAATTTGGTTTTCTGCGTGACTCATGCAATCTAAATAAAGACAAAGTTGGTTGTAAATAATTTCTGTCAGGCCTTATTATGACTATATATATTCATATTTTTTCTCTCTCATGAATCAGACTATTAGAATAACATTAGATAAATTATCTGAACCACTGACTCATGCAAACCAAATTGCTCAGTTCTGTTGTTCCTACAGAAAACAGTGGCTTCAGTATTCAGAATTCAGTCTCTTTTTGCCCTTGGATGTGATTTTATTACCACAAAATTATCAGAGCTTCAGCTACGCACCATCTCCTGTAATTACTGAATAATTATCCACCACATTTGTATCGTGGAGTGTAAAGGGATCCCGGATCTGCTCTACAAAATGAGGATTAATCAGGATCATCCTGTGGGAAACATTACTGCAGCAGAGATACAGAATTCACAAACAAGCCTTGCAAATACCTTGAATTGAATCCCACCTGTGTTTGCCAGAGGTTTTACCAAACTTTAAATATCTGGCACCAAAATGAGCTGAATTTCACCTGTATTTTACTGCTTTAACTGCTGCAGCCAAGTGAAAAACCAGCCATGGGCGGCTCTGTGACTTGTAAAACAACACTGAAATGGTATTTTGAGACAAAAATAAAGCTGAATAGGTGATTCCATCAGTCAGGGATCCTCGGCCCAGCACTCTAAAAGCCCTGAGATTAAAGAACAGCACTCTGTGACACATTTCATCCTCCAGGTGCCTTGCAAACGTCGCTCCCTTGCCAACACAGAGAATGACAATAAACTCTCGGCATTCTGGCCAGGGTATTTAAACATTTACATTGCCAAGTGCACCTAAATCACTCACGAGATGTTCAGGGGTGAACAGAGCACCAGGGTTTGGTGCAGTTCTCCTGTTTAGGTAAACGGAACCATTATTAGAGATAACAGATTCCAATCTACCAAAAATAAGAAGTCTTCAGAACACGGGGTGCTGAACAAAGTGCCAGCTCACAACCAACTGCAAATCTTCATGACAGAAAGGTTATTAAAAGGCAAAAGCAGGATGCTGTCAAATACTTCCAAGCAGCTGATGCACCATCTGCAAAGTCACTTCTACAATGACAACTCCAGAATAAAAAAAGTGTTTCCTGCACGTTCTGCTTTACACATATAAAAATACCAAATGATAGCTTGGCACAGGAGCTCTGCAAGCGACAGAAATTCAGAGGCTGAGCTGAAAAATTCTGAGGTGCAATGACTTGCAAACACAATTGTCCAGAGCACAGGAGGAAATTGGACATCCCAGGTGCAAAAAAGCCCTCACATCTCTGTAGCAAGCCAACAGGAAAAATGCATCCCACACACAAAACCCTGAGGGGAGAGAAAATCGGATCTGTGGCACAGAACAATCTCCCCTAAACACCAGCACTGCATTTATGGCCAATCCCAATTTTAGGATCAAAGAGCAGCGAGCTGCCACGGCAGGAGGGTTGGAAATAAATCATTTTTAAGGTCCTTTCCAACCCAAACCATTCCAAACCCCTTTTTTTCCCACACTGTGGCCTAGCTGGAGGTGCCAATCGTTTGAAATCCCTGCAGAGCTGTGGAATCTCAGCACAGCAGCGACTTTGGAACTGGCAGCATCCCACTACAGCCCCGAGGCTCCCTGCAGCCAAAGCTTCCCCACCCCAGGCAGCAGCGGCACTGCCAGCCTGGCACGGGCTTGCCCCAGAACTGGCATTCCCAGACCTTTGATGCCATCTGCTGGGTGCTCCTCGTTATGGGGCAAACTCCAGCAGCTCTCACCTGGAAAAAACAGCCCTCTTCCGTATTTTCTTTGGTTAAAAAGACACATTTAGCCAATTAAGACATTTAAAAATGACATTCACCTCCTCCTAGTGATGGAAGCACAGATCAGGGATTGATGCTGACACTGCAACAAAACCTGTGAACAACTGTGGCATCCATTTGTGGCATTAATTTTGAATTAGGGACTGTTCAGGGAAATCAGGAATTAGGACTCACCACTGTGACCTGCAGCACTTTTGGGGATCCCCAAATACGAAGCAGTAAATGAGTGAATATGGGGGTTCCAAAAGCTTTTCCTCTCTATCAAAGTGAGCTTTTGTTTGTCCTCTGGCAAATTCCTGACACTAGAGCTAAGGGTGAAACCCAGAGGATGAATTTAGGAGCTGCAGGAGGGCTCTTAAAAACACCTGAAAGCATCACTCCCTCATCGTGTCCCCTGTATCACACAGCTTTTATCCAACAGCCACTCCAAAACTCTTCTTTCCATTTGTTTTAAACTTTTTATTGAGTGGAAAACAAACCCCAGGAAACTCCAACACATGCCTGGGTTTATTGCCTTAATAAACGATGCAAATATTCCAATCTTGATGCTTTACCAACAGTGTGAAGTCAGAGTTTTCCTGAATAAATAAGTAACTGCAATAACCAAAATAAGAAAGTTCTTTACAGGAAAGTAAAAAAAAAAAAAAAAAAAAAAAAAAACACCAAACCACAAAACAACAAAAAAGAAAGGGATGGATTTTCTTTTCTCAAATGCAATTGCAGCAGTGTTATCAAAACATTTAATAGCCTAAGGAAAAGCTGGCTGTTGTGTTTAGAACAGCTTTAACTGTCCTCAGCCTCCAGATTTATGTTGTTTCCAAACTTTGCATAGAGCTGAACTTTGAGGTCAGACAACACCCTCTGGATCGACTCCACTCGGGATTCCAGCGCTTCAATTTCCTCCTGTAAACTCCTCTGCGAAAGAAAAAACAAATAAAAAATCAGCCAGTCCTGTACAACAAACTGAGGGTTGTCAGCAACACAGAACCAACAAAGAGGCGCCTCTTTCCCAAATTATTCCCAGGTCTGGCTGCAGGATTTATGCCTGGGGTGACTCTGGAGCGACTCAGATCCTAAACCCAACATGAATTTCAGCCTGTGGAAGCTCCACAGGATGCACAGATCGTCCCATGCCAGTGTCCAACACACAGACAGCAGCTCCAGACAAACCTTTGCCTCCTCCAGCATCTCCTGTGTCTCCTCCAGGGAATGACTGATGAAGACATCCCCAATCTGGTAGGGAATGAGGTGGGAGTCGGCATCATCCAGCAGCATGATGTCATCACAGGCATCCTCCAGGTTCTGGAGCTGTTTCTGTTCGAGGACACAGAAAGAGGCTCCTTTGTAAAGCATTTCATTGGACACAGCTGGATTTGGGGAAAAAATCCCTCCCACCACCAGGATAGCCTATGGAACAGTTCCAGAGCTGGAATTTAGCATCGGTATTAAATTCAAGAGAACTCTACCACTAGAAATTCCTAGTTAATAATCATTATCTCTAATTAACAAAATAATTAACTGCCCAGGCAGCGAAATATAGCAGATTTAAATGCCACTGATATCTGATCTACTTTCACCATTCTCTATTTCCAAAGTAGTAAGTTCAGACACCTCATATCAGAACCCAAGCATTACTTAAACTCACAGTAACTCAATGCTGCTAATTTTCTACATTCCAGCTGAAAATTAATTGAGGCCAACGAAAAGTTAATGAGATCTGGCGCAAATATACCTTTTTCACTTCTATTTCTTCTTTCAGCTCGGTGATCCTGCTGGTATTTCTTGCAAACTTGTTAATTTTCTGTTGATCTTCAAAGGTGACATTGACATCTTCTGCAGCCTGCGAGGAGGAGAGGTCAAAACGATGATTTCAATTCTTACACTAACTTGAGTCTCGCTGCAAGGATACTCCTGCAAAGTGTCTGGAAAATCATCTGACAGCCACCACGTCCTGCTTATGCACCTTACTGCTCAAAGTGCCTCTTCAAGGACACCAGAAATACCATATTTAGCTAGGTAACATCCCATTAAAGCACTGGCCAGCTGTGGTATCCTAAAGTCAAAGGTTTCCTTGCCACTGACGGCTGAACTGGACACCCTGCTCTGGAGAGAGAATATTAACGAGAGCAGTTAGTGACAGACAGAGCAGGACGGCTTCAAACTGACAGAGAGGAGGGTTGGATGGGATATTGGGAGGGAACTTCTGGCTGTGAGGGTGGGAATGCCTGGCACAGGATGCCCAGAGCAGCTGTGGCTGTCCCTGAATCCCTGGAATGTCCAAGGCCAGGCTGGACACTGGGGCTTGGAGCAACCTGGGACACTGGAAGATGTCCCTGCCATGGCAAGGCGTAGAATGGTGAAATGAGATGACTTACAAGCTCCTTTTCCACCCAAACCGTGATGCTGATTCCATAATTAACCACCCTCTGAGAGAATAATTTTTTCCTCACATTCACCCCTGCCCTTGTTTACAACGAGCAGCAGCAGCAAAGGCTCCGCAATGCCACGAACTCCGCAGGACAATCGCCGTGACAGATCGCGACCCCAACGCCCTCAGCCCCCTCACAGCGCCCGCGCCCCGGGGGGCAGCGGAGGAGCTGGAACCTCCTCGGGAAGGCTCGATCCCCGCCCGGGAAGGGAGCAAATCCTGCACAAAAGGATGAAATCTCCCCCGGGCCCGTTCCGCACTCACCGCCTTCTTCATGGTGGCGGCCATGTTGTCGCTGAAGCCTCCATGCAGGGCTCAACCATCCGCCCGCCGCGCAGAGGAGGAGCGGCGGGCGTGGGAAAAACAAGAAAGAAGAGGAAAAACCCCGGAAAACGGCCAAAACCCTGTGAAAATCGGGGATTGTCTCTATTCGCATCGCCCTCAGCGCGGCGGGATGCCACGAGAAGCCTGCGGGCACGGAATGGGGATGAGGCACCCCCGGAGCACTTGGTACGGCCCGGGGAGGGGAGGGAGGCGGCTTGGGGCGGTGGGACCGCCAGGGGGCGCCATGAGACGGGAATGGGATAATGAGATCGATGGGATAATGGGATCCATGGGATAATGGGATCGATGGGATAATGGGATCGATGGGATAATGCGATCCATGGGATAATGCGATCCATGGGATAATGGGATCCATGGGATAATGGGATCCATGGGATAATGGGGTCCATGGGATAATGGGATCCATGGGATAATGGGATCCATGGGATAATGGGGTCCATGGGATAATGGGATCCATGGGATAATGGGGTCCATGGGATAATGGGATCGATGGGATAATGGGATCCATGGGATAATGGGATAGATGGGATAATGACATCCATGGGATAATAGGATCCATAGGATAATGGGATTGATGGGATAATGGGATCCATGGGATGGGGTAATGGGATCCATGGGATAATGGAATCTATGGGATCTACAGGATCTATGGGATAATGGGATCTATGGGATCTATGGGATAACGGTATCTATGATTTAATGGCATCCATGGGATGGGATAACGGCATGGGATGGCATAACGGGATAATGAGATCTCTGGGATAATGGGATCGACGGGATGGGATGGGATCCATGGGATGGGATCCATTGGGATGGGATGGGATCCATGGGATGGGATCATTGGGATGGGATGGAATACTTAATTCTATAATATTACCTGAAATAAAATTATTTTTGGTTGGTTTTTTTTGTTTGTTTTGTTTTTGTTTGTTTTTTTTTGTTTGGTTGGGTTTTTTTTTGTTGTTGTTGGGTTTTTTGTTTGTTTGTTTGTTTGTTTGTTTGTTTTTTTTTTTATGTTCTGAATGACTGCTCATTTCAAAACTCCTGTTCCAAATCCGTAGAAAAGACAGAATAATAAAAGATATTTTGGGTGGCCCTCAGGCTGATGTTGCATTTTTTTAAATTTTTTTTTGGTGCATCATCATCACCATGGTGCCTTGCTTCGCACTGAGGGAAAAAGTTAATCACCAAATTTCTCCCTGGAGAACCACGTTATTATTCATTTCTATAAAAACATAATCCCAGCTCTAAAGCTCTCTTTTCCTCAGAAAACAAGCTCTCATCTCTCTGGCCATTCTCCTGCTCTTCCCTAAGGATCCTGCTAGGAAAGGACGCAGGCTAAACCGAGGTTATTTCCCTGGCCGGATTAACTCCATAATCCACCCAGCCAGTGCAATTTCCCTCAAGAGAAAAGGAGTGGATTTCACAAGAATCCGATGACTCGAAGGCCTTGAAAATAAATCTTTTTTTTCCCCCACATGCTCAGGCAGGCTCTGTGGGGTGAACGCTGCCAAGAGTAACTCACTGCAGACCTTTCTTATGTAAATAAAAGTGAAAACAGCTCACGAGTGCAAACAGCCAGCGTGGAGTAAGAGGAACCCGCTGAACCCAGCGCCCTCGTTTCTCTCCCAGTTGCATAAAAGGACTTGCTCCTTCTTGCTCCGCTCGCTGGTGTTGTTGCTGTGGTTGGCTTCCCCTTGCTGGGATCCCTTCCATGCCCTGCCCTCCATCTCACATCTCCTCCTTCCTCGCCCCAGCCTTTTGCAATCCAGCTCAGTGGGGAAGAGCACTCCCGGGCTTTTGCTGCCTCAGTGACACCTCTGGAGCCCCCAAACTCCTCTCCCCTTTCCCTGAAGGGTTCCACAGACCTTTCTCAGGCCTTGGTGACCTCGAAACCCGCAGACATCAGCCCGGTTTGTGAGTTCAAGGCGCACTAGAAACGGGGAGAACTTCATGGGATGATGTGGTTGGTTTTCCAGGTCCAGCCTGGATGGATGGGATCACTTTGAGCAAAAGCCACACGAGTTTATCCTATTTTAGTCGTACCAGTATGGTAAAGGAGGTGGCAGCGCTAGGACATTCCCAGTATTTGGGATGACAATATTTGGGATGACTTATTGTGGGATGCAGGTGCTCGTGTCTGCCCTTCTTGTACCAGCACAGCTGGGGGAATGGAGGCTGAAAAAATAAAAATCCTTTTCTAAGGGTGTTCATCTTTTCCAAAAAAAGATCTTAATGAGACAGCTCCTAATCATTTATATGACAAATCCCCCGGATGAGAATATTTCCTTTTATTTTTTTTGGAATCTGAGGGAAAGAAGACAGATTTCCTCACCTTTCTACCCTCATTCTTTCAAAATAACTCGTGTAAGTCAAAAGCCCTTAGCCTGCCCTTTCCCCATTCCAGCCTCCTCTGTGTTCATACCCATCCAACATTAGCTTTTAAATTCCATTAGGTTCTTCCTGCAGGACATCCCAGTGAACTTTATCCCTGGTGAGGGAAAGTTCTGCCAGCCCTGCCCACGGTGCCTGGCAGAGGTTCTGCAGTGCCAGCTGGCCCCAAGGAGCCCAGGGCAGTTTCTGCTGCTGTTCGTGCCTCAGATGGGAGCTGGAGATTCCCCTCTGCTGGGAAACCCCTGGGGCTGAGCACACGCAAGGACCTTTACTCCACCTCGAACAGCAGAGTAAACACGGAGTTTTATAATCCCATCATTCTCCTCTGGTGCTTTGTGCTGGTTTTGTTCCAAATAAAAATGGAAAAATCTGCCTCTGCCACCCTGCCCTTCCTCACCAGCACTTGGCTTCTCAGTATCAACAGGGAATATTCCAGACTCCGAAATATTAAACCCTTTATTTCCCTTACTACACAGTTCACCTTATTCTATCAGTATTTCTAGAGGTGGCATGTCTCAATTTTTCAGGAATTTTTTGTGGCCTGTACTGGAAATCTCTCTATGGGGCCTGAAGCTACAGCATCATTCTTGCCTTTTTTTAACTTTTCTGTTTCATCTTCAACAAAAACTGCCCCCAAACCGCCTGAGATGAGGACTGCAGTCACACCCATGCAGGTAGAAATAATTTCCTTTCTAAGAGCAGCACTGCCAGTTCCAAAAATCAGTTTGTATTCCTTGAAAAAGGAGGAGCCCAACCATCACCCTGCTGGATTCCCTCACCTTAAAGCACAACAGATTTTTTTGCTACTGAATCTGAAGATACTAAACCCTCAGAGGTCTCCCATTAATGTGGTGTCTCCCAGTGTTTTCTAACGTGTACAAATCTGCCTTTTTCCTCTTATATCTCCTTTTTTTTGTTGTTGTCCTTTGGGTGGGGAAGGTGTTGGCAGACCCACAACAGAGTCTGGAAGAAGACTTTTCCTCAGGGACACATCAGAGGAGCTCGTCTGCTGCTTCACCAGCCAGAGCAACAAACACAAATTCAAACGCACACATTCAGCACTCGGAGACCTGAACCCAAACCCTTCCCAGGAGAGGGCTGAGCTGGAATCCGGGCCAGGATGTTTTATCTGATGGAGCAGCTCTAATCCCTGCAGGAGCAGGAACAGGAGGAGCCAGGACGTGGCCCCGAGGGGACTGAGCTCAGCCAAGCACGGCCCCAGCGCCGCGTGCCCGACGGATGGCAAAGGCAGGGTTTGGAGATTCTCTCGTGGCCCTGAGGGATGCAGCAGGAGCCAAATACACTCAGCTCACAGCAATCCCCTGCCCAAAGTCCAAACTCAGCTCCCTGGGGTTTGCCAGGGGGCATCCATGCTGTATCTTACATATATATTGCAGTTTTCAGCAGAAAACGCTCCAAAGCCGCAGAGCTGTTCCACCCTCCCTCTGCCCTGCAGCAGTGCTCCTTCATAGTGAAAAATATTAAAAATCCCCAGTTTATTTGCTGGTTTTTTGGAAATTTAGAGGCCGGGTATTAACAGCAAATAATAACTGTGGGCAAGGTGATGATAATATTAATATCATAGAAATTTATTTATTATATTATATTTATTCACTATCATAATTATATATAATCATATAATTAATATATAGTAATTATATAATTATGTTTATGTTATGTATAATGTTAGATTATATTGACATTAATATTAATGTTAATGTTACTACTACTATTAATATTTTTATTAATATTAATAACACTGCTCCTTGTCTCTGAACACGTGCAAGGACAGAGCTGGGGTGTGTCATGCAGGAGGAATTCACTCACCTTGGCACAACCAGCAGCTGGGGCTCGGGGCTCTGCCACCTTCACCTGCTAAACCATGTTCCTCTCCTCTTGGCAGGAATCCCAGGTGCTGACCTCAGCATCAGCTTGGAATTCCAGGGGGATTTCAGGGAATATTTCATATATTCATATTCATATATATTCATATTCAGGGTATGAATAGCTGTGAAACTCTAGAATGATAACACAGAATAAGGCAAAAATAATATGAGATTCTGTATTCCCACAGTGGAGACTTTGCAATACGCCAGCACGGGAGCAAGAAATGTTTATTTTTGTGAGATAAATGCAAGCAAGCGCCCAAACCCAACATTACTGCTGCTTTTCTTTGGCAAACCCAACAGCAGCACCTCGTTGGAACAGAACCCTCAGGCCTTGAGCAGGTGACAGGAATTTGCTTTCCAAACCCTGCTCTGGGGTCGGTTTTGCCTCAGCACAAACGCACCCATCAGATGGAGAGTGAAGTGATCTGTGCACACACTGCAGCTTCATCAACACACCCAGCAAATGGCACCAGCCCCGGTGGGAGCCAGGGGTCTGCAGAACCAGCGGCAGCAAATTCCTCCAAGGACTCGGGCTAGAGCTGCTATTTTTACAGGCAATTAAAATGAAGCAACAATCAAAACCTTCAGTTTCTAAGCGTTATTTTAGATACAGAATTTTTATTTGGAATTTCGAGTGTTGATGCTCAGCATCCACTGCGTTTCAGAGATTTCCTCGCTTTTGGCAAAGAGGTTTTGGTCACTTGCTCACGTTCTACAATCATTAATGCCCCTACAGCTGGAAATACTCAGAATTCCTCAGCGCTGTCACCTTTAGGTACCAGCTACACGTGGAAATGTCATGACAGAAGGGTAAATGTGCGATTGCACATAAAGAGGAATGTAAATTATTTTTCCTCAGCACAGTTTTTCTGTAAGAAGTGTTAAACTGGGAGGAATTTCTCCATGGGGAAAAAAATCACCAAGATTTTACATATTCATAGGATCACAGAATGGCTTGAATTGAAGGGGACTCCAAAAATCATCTTATTTCACCCCCCACCACGGTCAGAGACATCTTCCATTATCCCAGATTGCTCCAAACCCTTCCAGCCTGGCCTGGGACACTTCCAGGCATTCCTAAAAGCTGCTGCTTTTAAATCAAAATAAATGTGCCTTCCACAGCTCTGAGTGGAAGGCAACAAAAGCCTCCAGACTCCTGTCCAAAGAGAAATATCCAACCTGGGACAGCAGCTATTGCACAAATCCTTCACCTCCCTTCCCCGCTCAGGCAGGACAAGAAACTGTGACAGCCCAGCGAGGGATTCCAATTTCCAGAGAAAAGAAATGCAAGCCCTGAGTATCTCCAAGCATCTTGTCCTGGACCTCGATCCTTGGTCTGCTCTCACCATTTTCTCCCTGATTTTCCCCCTGTAAGCTCCTCTCTAGAGGATTCAGTGCATGAAGCGTTGCTCGCTCGTCTGAAGCAGACAATAAATGTTTATTCACAAAAGAGATGGTCCGATTTTTATTTTTTTAAGCAAGCTTTGCTCGATCTGAGTCGAGAAACCTCTTCATTTTCTTGAACCACGCACTGATTTAGAGGCTCCTTCAGCAGTGGGGTGTTGCAACGTTTGTGGCTTTATCTCCACACGGGTCACGGCCAGCTGGAAGATTCCTGAGCTGGTGGAATTCGAGTTTTCATCTGTCCCTCTGTTTGTCTGGATCCCTCTCCCAGGATTGCCTTGGGCTCAGTTTCCTCAGCAGAGCTTTATCTTCACACTGCTACTGTCATCTTGGAGTGGGGTAATCATCCAGAATGTGACATAAGAGCAGGAGTTTAGTGTTAAAAGCTGGTACTTGAGTAAAAATAGAATAAAGGTACCTTTTGCTTTCATTTCACTGCGAACGTGAATAATTTGGAGGTCTCAGTTTTCAAAGCCATTTCAGTTTCTCTTCTGGAGAATGGGAATTACTGTACTTTCCTGTTACAGTTTCCCATCAATATTTACAAAACTCAAAGATCCTCAGCTGGAAAAAGAATTAAAAGAATTAACACAGAATTAAAAGTGCATAAACAGACACGAGCAAACCCTGCAATAACAGAGTTTGCAAGCTGCAATGAATTTGCCTTCCCCACATTGTGAAATATCTTCCCTATTAATCTTCTCATTCTCCTGTGGCACTTTGTGTCAATTTAGAAAACTCAGAAATTTAAAAAAAAAAAAAAAAAAAAAAAAAAAAAAAAAAAAAAAAAAAAAAAAAAAAAGGAAAAAAAAAAAAAAAAAAAAAAAAAAAAAAAAAAAAAAAGTTAAGGCCAAATTAGCAAAAAGCTTTTCCCAACCAGGAGAAGGAGCAGAGGTCAGGAGACAGGAATTGTGTAATGTGTCACAGAGCAAACGTCCTGGAGTTACAGGGAATTAAGAATGAAAATCCACTCCCAACATGAAGCTGTTTCCCACTGAGGAGTTATTTTGGTGATATTTGATGTATTTGCAGCGAACTACGGGAAAATCACTCAGGTCACTTTGCGTGAGCTCCGAGGTTTTTCAGATGTTGTTTTTAATGAGTTTCCCAAGCAGACCTCAGCCCCCTAAATCCAGGGGAGGAGCTCTGAGTTTGACGGCATTTCCAAGCTTTATTCAGATGTGTTACAACTGTTTCCCAAAGGTAGGACTAGAAACTGAATCAGCTCAGAAAACAAATAAAGAATAAATAAATAGCTCAGAAAGCACCTCTAAAGCTGATTAAATATTTAGTGGTGAAAAGCACCTGGGCCAGCTGTGTGCAGCTGCAGAGCAGATCTTCCACAGAAACATCCCCCCCACACATGGTTTTCCAAGGAATATTCTCTCCTGACATCCAAGAGAGCAGCAATCAAACCAAGAGCAAAAGAGAAGGACAGAACAGTCAGCTCTTTAGTTTTGATCTTCAGCTATCTCCTGGTCTTTGACCTAAAAATCCTCCTTGCCATCGTGCAGAAGTGAGGAGGGTTTTTCATCTTCCACTCACAGCTGTTCGCTGTAATCCTGGAAAATATTGGGAAGCCTTGTGGATGGACATTGGTGACACCTTCACAGTTCCAGGTGCCCCAGTGGGGGGATACACCCAAAATTCAGCTCAAGAACACTGAAATGGTCTGGCTTTTCTCTTGAGGTAACCCCTGATACGCTCTAAAGGTCACAAATGAAAATTAAACTTGGGTTTGAGGTCTCTCAAAAAGGAGGGAAGAGGGGGGGACTGCGGACGCCCTTGGATTTGCTCCTGAGCAGGGATTGAGGAATCATTTGGTTGATCTGTGCCAGCTCCAGCCGAGCTCCCAGCACACCAACTTCCCTGCCAGGGATGGGCACCACGGCCACGGGGGTTAAACACAGCCCTTTCCATCCTGTCATTTGAAAACAGCTTCGGAAACAGAAGATTTCATATTAACAGGATGGTTTCCTCCCCGTAGCTGTGAAGAACATGGAAAAATTGACCTGTGCCCAGTTTAGCCTTGAGCTGCCTGTTCCAGACTCTTCAAAGACAGCGTTTCACAGGCACGAAGCTGTGACCCTTCAAATGAGTTCATTTTAATCCTTAAATAGGCAGAGTGCACAAATTGTCTCTTCTTGCCTCTTTCTCAGAACTTATCACTGAATGGAGCCTGAACTGCTGACAAGGACAGCGAGATGTGCTCCAGTAGCACTGCTCCAAAGCAAACAAATCACACAGTGTCAGCTTGGGGTGCTCCCCCTCCCAAAAAAATACAACCCTTTGAACCAACTTTAACTTTAAATCCTGCCCAGGAAGTGCTCTGACCTTGTGGCACACAGGGGATGATCCCACTGCAGAAAATCATTTGGGAAGGATGTACAAAACACCCGGAAAAATTCTGCAGTGTGTACTTTCTTTTGTACATTTTCTCTCTGCTGATCACTGCTGCCTTGGTCTTTTCATTGTTACGAGTTTGAGAGCTGTGCCTTCATGTGTGAAATCCATTTTGTGATCGTGCTCTGTCCAGCACACACATTGTCTGCACGCTCTGCTTCTGTCAAAGCCTCACCAGAAAGGGATTAGAGCTGAGTCACAAAAGGCGCTTGAGAAAGAAGAGAGGAGGCAGCGTGGGGTGCAAGAAAATCAAATCCCCATTGTAGCCAAACTGTCTTTCCTGGAAATTCTCTGGATTACAGGTAGCTCTGTCTTACAGCAGGATCAGCTCTTCTCTTCTCTTCTCTTCTCTTCTCTTCTCTTCTCTTCTCTTCTCTTCTCTTCTCTTCTCTTCTCTTCTCTTCTCTTCTCTTCTCTTCTCTTCTCTTCTCTTCTCTTCTCTTCTCTTCTCTTCTCTTCTCTTCTCTTCTCTTCTCTTCTCTTCTCTTCTCTTCTCTTCTCTTCTCTTCTCTTCCTCTTTTCTCTTCTCCCTTTTCCCTTTTTTTCCCTTTTCCCTTTTCCCTTTTCCCTTCCCTCCTTTACCTGTTCTTGCTCCTCTCCTGCTCTCTCAGCCTCCCACTCTTCGAGCATTTCTGTGCAGTTTCTGATGAAAAGACTGGGATTCACTCATTTTTGTCAGGATTTAATGGCTAACAACGCCCACAGTGAAGGGAATTTTGCCTTCTCCGGTGATGCCCACATGACCTTTTCTGGTTACTCAGCCAGGGAGGGCAAGGGCAGTTCACACCCCACAACTTGTCGCTTCTCAGCTCCCTGCACATATTTTTTATTTATTTATTTATTCCCTCTTTTTAAAGTGCAAATGCTGCGGGAAAACTGAACTGCTCTGCCACCTGCGCTCAGCAGCGTGAGCACCGCAGCTCCTGCACGCTCACGCGGGCGCTAGGACTCTAAAAACATTAATTAATTAAAAAAAAAAAAAAAAAAAAAAAAGGGGGGGGGTGGGGTGTGGTGGTGGGGAGCTACGAGACCGCTCGCACGAACGCCCGACAAGGAGCGGAGCCACGTGGCCACCGCGGTGTCCCTTCCTCCGGGAACCGGAGCCGGGCATCCCCGATCCCGGCGGGTCCGATCCGCTCATCGCTCTGATCCCAGCGGGTCCGATCCTCTCATCTCCGATCCCAGCGGGTCCGATCCGCTCATCGCTCTGATCCCAGCGGGTCCGATCCGCTCATCCCTCTGATCCCAGCGGGTCCGATCCGCTCATACCCCATCCCAGCGGGTCCCATCTGCTCATCCCCCATCCCAGTGGGTCCCATCCTCTCATCGCTCTGATCCCAGCGGGTCCGATCCGCTCATCTCCGATCCCAGCGGGTCCGATCCGCTCATCGCTCTGATCCCAGCGGGTCCGATCCGCTCATCCCCGATCCCAGCGGGTCCCATCCTCTCATCCCCGATCCCAGCCGGTCCCATCCTCGCATCCCGCGATCCCCGCGGGCGGAGGCTCTGGCGCGGTGCCCTCCCTGCCTCTCCTGAACCCTTTCCTGCCCCGCCTGCCCCGCGGGCCGTGCGGGCAGGGCCGCGGCAGCCGCCCCACCTCACCCCACCCAGGGCTCCCATTGGCGAGGATGAAAGTCCAGCACCTCGGGCTGCTATAAATGCACCTATGCTCGGCCGAGGGCCGGCACCGCGACCATGGGCGGCCGCAGCATCTTCCTCCACCACCTCCTCCTCCGCCCGCTCCCCGGCCGCACCTGCCGCCGCTCCGCGTCCTCGCTGAGCGCCCTGCGGCCGGCGGAGACGCTGCCCGGGCCGCCCCGCTGGCCGCTGATGGGCAGCCTGCCCGACGTGCTCTGGAAGGGAGGGCTCAAGAGACAGCACGAGACGCTGGTGAGGCGGCGGGGATGAGGATGGGATGGGAATGGGATGAGGATGGGGTGAGGATGGGATGGGGGTGAGATGAGGGTGAGGGTGGGATGGGATGAGATGAAGATGCCGCGCCCGGGAGCGCCCCGCACTCACCGCGGGGTTTGTTCTGCCTCATTTCCCTGCTCCGCAGGCTCAGTACCACCGCAGGTTCGGGAAGATTTTCCGCATGAAGCTGGGCGCGTTCGACTCCGTGCACATCGCGGCTCCCTGCCTGCTGGAGGCTCTGTACCGCCGCGAGAGCGCCTGCCCGCAGCGCCTGGAGATCAAGCCCTGGAAAGCCTATCGCGACTATCGCGACGAGGGCTACGGGCTGCTCATCCTGTGAGTGGCACCCGCAGCACCCCGGGGAGGTGCCGCAGGGCGGAGCGTGTGCGGGGGGCGGCGGTGCCCGGGGGATGCTGCGGAGCGCTCCCGGCCCGGCTCCGGGGGGGACAGGGGGGTCCCGGGCTTGTTCCCGAGGGTGGCTGGGGGACAACCGAGGGGTCATCCCCCCCGAGGATCCCCCGTTGTGCCGTGGGTGCGATGGAGCATCAGTAGTGCACACGCTGCGGGTTCGTTTTTTCGGGTTGTTTGTTTTGTTTTTTTTTTTTTCTGTTTTCGTTCTTCTTTGAGCTTCTCGCTCTCCAACCCCGCCGTGGTCGTTTCAATGCAGGGAGGGAAAGGACTGGCAGAGGGTGAGAAGCGCCTTTCAGAAGAAATTAATGAAGCCCGGGGAAGTTGCGAAACTGGATACGACCATCAATGAGGTACCGCGCTCTGAGAAATCCTTTCTCTCTCTCCTGCTCCTCTGGAAGCCTGGGGGCATTGAAGCAGATCCGGTTTATCTGGATAGCTTTATTTACTCCACGGTGATAAATCCGCGAGTTCAGACCCAGATCGAGGGAATAACAAGTACGAACTGTTTGCCAGGGTCTGGGACCACGCAGGAGCTTGGAGCTGAGGCTATCTCCACAGAAAAATAGGATTATTCCACAAGGGTACAGGCTCCTGCAAACTGCTTTTCCCCGCTTTTCCTGCATTCAGGATTTTTTTGCCTTTACCCCTTCATTCTTCTGCTCCTCCCCTCAGGGAACACCTCCGTCCTTAACCTCTGTGCTCCTGTGGGAGTTTGAGGAGCATCTGTGACAAACACTTTAATCCCCAGTTGTGAAACCCCAGCGCTGTCCCGGAGTGAAGGATTTCATCCCTGGGAGGGAAGCAGAGTTCATCGAAGCACGAGAGTTGTGTCAGATCCGAACGTTTGTTCACGCAAGGGGAGGCTGAATCTTGTTCAAAGAACGGGGAACAAAAGGATTCCTCTCACAAAAGATTGTTATCTGCTTAAAAGGCAGTCGAAACGCTGAATTGCACCGGATTTTTATTAGCTGATGTCATTTTATTATATATTTTTATTCTTTTCTCTCTCTTTCCCCCACCATTTAGGTCCTGGAGGACTTTATGTACAGAATAGATGAGATTTGTGACCACAATGGACAGATGGAAGATGTCTACTCAGAATTCAACAAATGGTCTTTTGAAAGTGAGTCGGATTTTGCCTGAGTGTGGTGCACCTGCCAGGGCATTGCAGTTAAAATACCATCAGGGATGGATGTGTTGGCTGATTATTTCCAAACTCAGAGCTGCAGAGCAGCCAGGGACTGTCAGTGCAAAATTCATCAGCACAAATAGAAATTTCTGCCTAGTTACCTGCATGGCTTAACAAAATTCAAACATTCCAGTGATTTAGAAATAAAGAAACTGGGGGGAATTATGATTTATTTATCTGGAGTGGGATGTGATAGCACACAGCCTTTTTTGCCCATCCGATATTTGTTAATTACCAGCAGTGCAGGCTCAGTGAAATATTCCAATAACAGAATGTTGGCTGTAGGCAAAGACTGGAAAAATCCCATTTCCAATATTCACATTGAGAAGCGCTGGAATGAGTTACCAGGACAGAGCCTCATCCTTAGAAACCTTCCAGTCTCCCTGAGGAACCTGCCAGGAATGACACGGGGCAGAAAGTGGCTCAGTGATCCCAAAAAAAGGGAGGGTTGGGTGTAATGACTGAACCAGCTCTGCCACACCCGACTGCTCTCAGCAGCCTCTGGACTGAGCCCCCCAAAGTGGTTTTTTGGGTTTTTTTTCCCACTGTCAGTGGTGATGGCTGCTTTTGGAAAGGGAGAAGTAGGAAGTGACAGCTCGAAAAGAAAGAGGGGAAAAAGAGTCGAGTGGAAAGGGGAGGGGCGTGGGATGCTGCCAGCGCTCACAAGCGGTTTGTGGCTGTGGGAAGGAGAAGGGAACGCTGTGGTGGATGGCTCTTTAAGCCCTGTCCTCCTGCCACTCAATTTCCTTCCCTGAAGTCACCAAATACGAGCCAAATATCCATTTCTGCTGCTCGTGAGGGGATCGGTGGCAACCCTAATTTGTGCAGATCTATTGCTGCTGAGCCCCTCCGCTGGAAACCCTCACTGGCAAACGAGCAGGAGGTGTTCTACAGCTGCTGCTCTCACAGGTCTGCACCCAGGAACATCTTCAGGAGGCTCATCCCAGCCATTCCCTGGGATAAATGACGTGTCCCACGCGCCCTTTTGTTTACAAATTTATTTATAATATCGCCCAACAACAGGTATCTGTCTGGTGCTGTACGGAAAGAGGTTTGGCCTCCTGCAGCAGGACGTGGAAGAAGAAAGTCTGAACTTCATCAAGGCTGTGAAAACGGTAGGGAAGGGTCTTACCTGGGGCTGGGGCGATTTTTTTTACCCCTGCTGTTAATGAGAGGCAGCAGTTTAAAGGAGCCAGCTGGAAAAAGCAGCTCAGGCTTCTTTGCCCGGCTAATCCCGAGCCTGTTCCTCCTCTGAGGAACGCCTCAGTGTGACAGGGAGAGTGCTGAGGGGCCAGCAGGGCAATCCTGCAAGGAGAATTGCCAGCCTGGCTGGTGACTCCGATCCTCTGCTGCCGTTTTTGGGGTTGTGCACACCCCCGGGGTTTGGGGTTACTCATTTGGGGGCTCTGGGGTACAAACCTGCCTGATTTCAGTCCCCAAACACAGGCAGCCAGCCCTGCCTCGGTTTCTGTCATCAAAGGAGAGAGAGGCCCTGCCAAAAAATCCCTTGTGCTACTCGCAACAGGAGCCTGAAATAAATAGGATGCATTCCCTACTGAGGAAGCTCCTGGCTGTCCCTAATTTTTACCTGGATATGCCCTAAACAGGCTGAGACCCATCCTCTCTGTCCAGGATGGAAAATCCACCAGAATTTTGCCTTCCTGAAAGTTTCCCCTGTTTCCCAGCCTCCTATCGTTCAGGGAGAGCAAGTGGATGGATTTAAAGAGGTTAAAGAGAGGTTTCCCCACCTCTTTCCCCCCACAGATGATGGCCACCTTCGGGATGATGATGGTGACCCCTGTGGAGCTGCACAAGGGGCTCAACACCAAAGTCTGGCAGGCTCACACCAAAGCGTGGGATGATATATTTAAAACAGGTTATTTAACCCAAATTTACCTCCTTTCCCTTTATCTCTATCTTCTCCTTGCTGGAACTGATTTTTTTTCCTCCACACTTGCTGCTGTCCTGTGCTGCTGTTAATCCCCACCTTCAGCAGGGATTAAAACGCCTCTGCTGTGCCTCAACACGGATTTATTCCCACACGGGAGCAGTTCTCAGTGACTAACCCCCAGGCTCTGGGGCAACGTCCAGCTCGCAGGGAAACCCCAGGGTTCTGGGAGCCAGCAGTGCCATGGCACCACTCTCATCCATCATAAAAGTGAATTAAAAATGTGCACTCTCTCTGAAGGCGAGGGCATAAATGAAAAGGGGATTCCCTCAAAGACTCGTTTCCTTGAGAAGCAGAAACTGAGCGTGCAACTAAAAAGAAATTCTAGTTTTCTGAACAACCGGCAATGGAGTTGTAAATCTTAAAACCAGAAGTAATTTAAATAATAAGGCGAAGTTTTGCTTTTTGACAACATTTTTTGACTATTTAAAATGAATTTGCCTTCCGAGTTTAAAAATTATTTAAGCTTCAGGTGTGAAGTTAAGTTTGTATTTTTAATAATTTTAAATTTCATTAATTTTAACAGTGAGAGGCATAACTAAAGGTTGAGAAAGCTTTGGGGAGGTTGTGACACTGAGGTATTTCCCTTGGGTATTTGAGTCCCAAGGCTTTTTAACCTGTGGGTCACACACTCACCTATTTTATTGCTTCTTAGTTTATGGGCTCTAGGAAAGACACTTTAAACCAGTTTTGCTCAGAAAAACCAGTTTGGCACCTTTACTCAAGATGAATAATTCCTTACAGGAACAGCTGGGATAGTCATGAGCAAAATCTGTTTATTTTTATTAAAAAAAACTCAGCATGTCAAAATCTGGCATCTCTTTGTGCCTTGCCCTGGTAAATCCGAGGTTTACATTTCCCCTCGGGGGCTCTGGGTGCTAAATCCCTTTGATGTTTTTAACACCTTGATCCCCTTTGAAAACCCCAGGTAATTAATTCTACACCTTCGTGTTTCTGTTTGTTAAACATTCCCCTCAATATGTCACTGATTTCCTCCTCTAATTTAAGAGAGTAGAATTCCTAAGAGGTCGAAGGAGCTTCTCTGTTGAAAGGCAACTTTTGGGACTGAGTTATTTTGTTTGAAGAGTGAGAATACCATCTTTAATTCACTATAAACACACTCACTATTTACCCACTGCTTGAAAACAGAGCAGAGCTCAGCGCTTCTGTAAAACCCTGCGTAAAAAGCGTAGGTTTGCTGTAATTTTTATGGAATTCTGAGCGATTTTCCCTCAATCCTGCCCTCCTCAGCCAAGCACTCCATCGACTGCCGGCTGCAGAAGCACTCAGCCAAGCCCCAGGAGGATTTTCTGTGTGACATCTACTCGGGGGGACACCTGTCCAGGAAGGAGCTCTACGCTGCCATCGCGGAGCTGCAGATCGCCGGGGTGGAGACGGTAAAGCCCATTTCCAAAGGGTTTAAAATCCTCCCAGTTCCTTCCTTAGCTGCAGATGGGTGGGGAAGAGATGATAAAGTTGATTTTCCAGAGGTTTAAACTTCCCCCAGTTCCCTCCTTAGCTGCAGATCTCCGGGGTGAAGATGGTAAATCTGATTTTCCAAAGGTTTAATTTCCTCCCAGTTCCTCCCTCCCTTCCACGACCCGACCACCCGCACACCTGGAAGTGGGTGAACCCTGAAGTTGCCTCAGTAGCACGTGGATTTTTACCTGAAATCCTTGGATTTTTAACTCTGGAGGACAGCTGGGACTTCCCATAACCCCTCATGCTGTCAAAATTCCAGAAAGCTGTGCCCAGCCATAAACGTGGCTCTGAATTTTGGGCAACTTCTCCGTTCTGTGCCTGCAAAAGGAGGACTTAACCTTTCTTTTTGCCTTGTTCCAGACAGCCAACAGCTTGCTGTGGGCTCTGTACAACCTTTCCCGCAATCCACACGTCCAGCAGAAGCTTTTCCAGGAAATCCAGAGAGTTTTGGCCGCCCAGAAGAGCCCAAGTGCTGAGAGCCTGAGGGATATGCCTTACCTAAAAGCCTGTCTGAAAGAATCCATGAGGTAAAAATTCCCAAATAACTCCCAAAACCGTCGCCGATGTTTTTACCAACTTCTTGGTACAGGGGGGAAGGAATTTTCCAGCAGGAAGAATTTTGCTCATCTTGCTGTTTGAGGGGAAATAGGAGAGATAAAAGGAGGAAAATTGCTGGGAATTTAGCCCGTTGTTCTCCTCCCCTGCAGATTAAGTCCATCAGTGCCTTTCACCACTCGCACCATCGACACGGAAATGGTTCTGGGGAATTACGTTCTGCCCAAAGGGGTAAGCCAATTAATTCAGTGTATTGGGATGTTTTCCCATTCATTAATTGCCCTGTAAACCACATAACCTGCTCATATTTCAGTCTCAGATTGGCTTTGCCAAAGTGCTAGCCCCAGGATAAGGAATGAGGGGTTCACCCCAAGGATTCCCATGAGCACAAACCCACACCCGCCTGTGCTGCTCCTGGACTCAGACAGAAATATTTGCCTGGAATAATTTCAATGTGCTATTCCAATTTTATTTTTATGATTTTTTCCCAAATTTTCCCATGATTCTCTAAGGAAACCACGACCTTTTCTAGGTTCCAATGAATTTTTGGGGAATGGCATGACCTCTCCTGAGGAAGCTGCTGCGCTAGGTTTTCCCATCCCGGAGCTGATTCCCTCGGGAGCTCGGGGTTGGTTGGTAACGTGGTTCTCCCTCTCGCTTTGCTGCAGACGGTGCTGATGATCAACAGCCACGCCCTGGGCTGCAGCGAGGAGTACTTCAGGGGCTGGGCTGAGTTCAGGCCCGAGCGCTGGCTCCAGAGGGGCTCCATCCATCCCTTCTCCCACGTCCCCTTCGGCATCGGGAAGAGGATGTGCGTGGGGCGCCGCGTGGCAGAGCTGCAGCTGCACCTGGCCCTCTGCTGGGTAAACACCCCAAAAATGGGAATTCTGGGATGGGGAGATGCTCCTCCGGTGTAGCAGCGTGGAGGCGGGCGGTGGTGGCTGCTGCCCTCCCCGAAACGCGTCACTCGTGGAGCAGCTGCTCGGGTGGGCGCACAGCAGCCGCTCAGACCGCGCTCACATCGCAGACGGCTCGGGGCAGGAAGGCAGGAAGGGTCTCCTGGGTAAAGCTCCAGCACCGCTGGTTTGGCAGATTCGTGCTGGGGGCTTTAGGCACAGAAAGACCGAGCTAACGGAGGGTGCGGGGGGAAATGTGGGGTCAGGAGCCAGCGGTGCCAGGGCACAGGGGTGGTGCGAGGGCAGTGACCTATGGGGACGTGGGGACAGGCCACCAGGGCCACCACAGGCATGGGGACATGGGGAAAGCAGAAACCTGGAGAGCTGGGACAGCTGTGGACAGCAGAGGCGGGCAAGGCGCAGGGGCCAGCGGGAAAAGCAAGCTGAGGTGATTTCCGTGATGCTGCCGAGCGCCCAGGGGAACATTTTTGCCCAGCCTGAGCCGTGAGGCTTTCCCAAAGCCTGCGGCAGGTTCTTCCGAGGCGTGGCCCTGGAAGCTCCCCTGGCAGGCTCAGGGGGGTCCCCAGCCCGGCTGATCAGACCCAGACTGGATTGTTTTCCTGCAGCTGCTCCGTAAGTACCGGGTGGTGGCCACGGACCAGGAGCCGGTGCAGACGCTGCACTCAGGAACGCTCATCCCCGGCCGGGCGCTGCCCATCGCCTTCCACCCGCGAGCAGGTTCGTGCACGGCCCCTCCCGCGCTCAGCGGGACTCCGCTGGGGTTTTCGTACAAATGGAAGTGTGAGGCGGCCGATGTTTGTCTGCTCTTCCCTCTCACGGTGCCAAAGCCATCCTGATTCGTTATCTTAACAAATTAAATGCCACCTTCATTCAGTATTTGAACAGGAAATATCCCATATTGCGCACAGCTCATTGGCTCTGGAGATGATTTTATATCCACATTTTCTGCCCACAAATCAAAAAAGGGGAAATCAACATAAACCCGCTGCTGGAGGAAATAACAGCCAGTGTCTGGTTAGAATTTCTCCACCGCATTCCCAGGAGATATTTCCTGGAAAAGAGCGTTTGATCTTGGGCATCGATTTGGAGATTAAAAATAAGATGCCTTTAGTGAAGGAACTGCTCACTACAGAGTTTAGAAAACAAAACTTCATTTCAGGCAGAAGGACAAAGAAAAATCTGTTTATAAATAGTCATGCAGTGTTGCAACTTTTTAGGATTTTCTCTCTCACAAGTTTATTCAAATGAGCCAACAAAATAACTTACTTGTGGAGGAACCTAAATTGAAAAAAAACAAGTCTCTGATCTAGAATTAAATCCTCCAATTAGAAATCAGGGACATTTCGATACTGGGGAAGGTAGTTTTTTGTCAGCCAACACCCCAGGAAAAAAAATAAAATCTCCCAGTATGATCTGAATATTCACTCCTTTGACTGGAGTTTGTTCAGTGCTGTTTGCTTTGACATAATCACTATAAAGATCCGTTTATTTGTTCAACACAGGTTGCAAAAAATAAAGGACAACCCTGCTGCTGCCTGCTCTGAAAAGAGAGACATCAGCTGTGCAAGTCAAAGCTCTGGAGGCTCCAGTAACCAGGGAAGAGCTGCACCACATCCCTGGAACCAGGAACAGCACCAGGAGAAGCTCCCACACTGTCTGATTGGGAAAATGTGCTTAGAGGGAAAGAAAAAGGCCAAGTGCTTTCGCAGAGCTGTGGAAATCCAGGGGTTTAGTGCAGCTGAGGGGCTGTACAGGACGAGCAGCCCTGGAGGTTGTTTAACAGCCCGGGTTGGGGAGAGCTGCCTCCAGTCCGGGACCAGGCACGGCTGGACCGGCCCCAGCAGCTCAGAGTGGGAGAGCAAAGTGCCTCAGAGCTCCTCAAATCACCGTGAGAAGGGAGGGGGAGTCTGGAAAAAGGCTAAAACAGGGCTGGAGAATTGGGATCATGAGAGAAATGCATTTCCTTGGCATCCTTCAGTGCCTGGGTGGGAGGGAAATAAGGACAAATGCACCTGATGGGATTGATTGCTCCGCTTTGAGCAGTCTCAGTCTCGTGCCTGTCACACCCTCTGCTCTTCCCCATGGATTTCCATCCCTCCAGCCCCTGCACAACCCATTTAATCCCACTCTTACTGTAAAAACTTCGTGGTCTTTCACTGCATGAAAAGGCCTGATCCAGAAATGGAGCCGCTGGAATCCCATGGGTTCTGCCTCTGCGGAATGATGATTATCCTAATAGGATACTTACAGGACATCAATGACCAAATTATGCTTCCAAGGACAATTCCACGGGAAATGAGGGCTCTAAACATTTCCAAGGGGTCTGTTTCTCGTGGGGGCTGCAGTATCTGAAGGTTCAAATTGTCACTGCCCTGCATGCAATGCTGGATTTTGGCTGTTATGGTCGCTGGTTTTACACTTCTGCAGTTTCAAGTACAGTTTTATCTCTCTCTATATAACCCTGGATTTATTTTTTTTTTTACATGCTGAAATGATGCAAGTTCTTAGTATTTGTTGGTCTGTCTCTTGTTTTTTCATTTGTTTGTTCTCCTCTGTTGTGCTCAGACGTGTAAACGCACCCCCATAACAATGTATTAAACAATTTGCTCATTATCTGAATATTTCTAGGCAGTTTTGTAAGGAAATAAAGAGTTCTATTTTTCTTTTTTCTCTAGAATTGGTCTTTTCTTATTTATTTCAAAGTCTTTGCAGCTTTACAAAAGAGGCTTCTGCATCCTTGGCACAGTCTGAACACATTTCTGCCTGGCATGGAGGCCCCAGGGATGGGATTGGGATATTTCTCTGCCATTAGGACAAGATCAAATCCATAGAAAGTTCTGAGGAAGGATGAAAATAGATTGGATTCCTGCAGAATCAGAAGAAATGATGCACATTTTAAAAATGCCACCCCTCAGCACCATTCCTGGCAGGGTGAGGGTGACACTGAGAGCGAAGAGGGTGGGAAATGAATCCCCAGGGAGCTCGTGCTGAGGTGCAGGTCCGTGTGGGGGATATACCCAAAATCCTGGGAACAAAACCCCCCACCAAGGCTCTTTTTCCAGCACTCTAAATTCATAGTGCTGCATTAGAGCCGATGGAGCTGTGCCAATGTGGAACAAGCGCGAAGACAAACCGTTTGTTCAATTCCAGGCGTCTCTCGCCGCTCACAAGCGCTCTGACGATTCAATGTTTAGAGGCAGCCAGGGAGAAGTGGTGTTATCTCACTGAACTCACCTTGACATCCTCGTTATCAGCTGTTTCGAAACCCCGGATTGCTCCTGGGCAGTAACTCACAGGTTGATATTTACTGGACTGCTCAGGGGTTTTGCTATTTGAATCTGGTGGACTCCAAGATCCACGTGGGTGTTGCTGTGAGGGAGGTTTTGGTCGACTCTGTACAAGCTCAGCCACAGATCTGTGCTCTCTGCTGGGTGACCAACAGTCCAATAACCGCTGACCTGGAAAATTGAGTTCCGGAATCTTTGGAGCTTCCCGGGTTCCTGAAGTTTGCAGGGAACTTCATTAATCTCCTACCTCCGAGTAAATGTCCAAAGCAATTTACTTAGGAAACGGGTAATTATCAAACTGCACAGACAATGAATGACCAAGCCAGACTTCCACATTCAGAAAGCAGCAGAGCTTTCTCTTCCCTCGTGTTTCCGGAGCAGAAACGCAGCCCTGGGATTAATAAATATCTGGGAAACCTTTTCTGCCCAGCAGGATAAATCCAGCGCAGTCCTTCGCTGCTTTGACTCGAGTCCCTCATTCAGAATTCCCATTTCAGCACCACTTCCCTGCCACCATTTGCTGCAGTCTCTCCGCAGAGGAAGGCAGCTGGATCATAGCCTTGGTGGAATTAATTGGCCTCCACATTCCCTGCCCCAACAAGGAAGGGAGAGAGGTTTACCTGTCCAAAAGGAAGTGAATTCTGTTCAGGCTCTGGGCAAGTTGGAATTGAAAAGGCAAGGTTGGAGCCAATAATCCGTGGATTTTGTGGATAATGCCAGGCTTAAGTCCTGCCAATGTGGAATTTTTGATCTGTGCTCTGTTCCTGACAAGCTGGTGCCCCACAGGCTCTGAGTCAGGCCCTGCAGAGGGGTTTAGGCGCCTTTCCCTGCTCCCATCGGTGACAGACAACGCTCAGGTTTGTCCCCTCCAGCCTGAGCAGGACCTTTGTGCTCAATCACCAGAGGCAGAATTTAATTAATACTTTAATTTAATGCTTTAATTAATGGTGCAAAAATAGCCCAAAAATCTAAAAGAAAAAAAAATAAAAATTAATTCTGTGAATAGTTCACAGCTGAAGTTCATTTCAGGACAAATGCTCAGAAAATTCATCCCACGCCTCATTTTAAAATGTGAAACTTCGTTTTTAATTCAGTGGCACTGCGTGTGGGTGGGTGGGGTTTTCAATGCATTATCACCTCATAGTAAGGGAGAAAGTTGGGCGATTTTCAGTCCTTTGTGGCACATATCTTGAAAATTCATGTAGCTTTAGCAGAAAAAGCTGGGTTTGGCTTCTGATAATTGAAACCAGAGCTTCACTGAGGTTGAAGCTACCAGCAGCTCTTTAACCACTTACCCTGGCTGTGTGGATTCCTCTGAGAGTTTTTTTTAATGTCTCCTTTCAGGCAGGGCTTGGAGAAAAGCTGTGAATATTATATTAAGAAGCTGAGCATTGTGCTTATTCACTTATATTTATTCTTGGGTGTTTCTGGGTATCAGAATTGAAGAGAGTGAAAAGCAGAGAGTTTTTCTTTCTTGTCTGTTTATTCACCTCGAACTTCATTAATGCCTCATACAATTCCTGTGTGGATTTCTTCTCCTAAATTCCCACACTCTTTGCTAGCAGAGGATGGACCTCATTGACTTTCAACTCCTGTCCACGGTTTTTATCTCAGTTCTGTGATCTTTGAGGCTTTGGAACAACCCAACAAGATAAACTTCAGCTGTAGGACCTGTATCCAGAAGGAATTATAGAGAACTTCACATCGCAGGGTTTGGATGGAGCTGCACGCTTATGGAGCAATAATTCCTGACAGGAAAAGCAAGAGCGAGGCCTCTCCATAAAACAAAATACTTTTCTTCGAGGGACAATGTCAAAACAAGTGTGGAATGGAATGCGTTTAATAATCAGGGGAAATTATCCTGTGCTTTCCTGGGCACGTTCCTCCCAACAAGTTCAAACTCTTTGCCTCTGATTTTCCATGTGTTGAGTGAACTCCAGGCAGGGAAGGGAAGGGAAGGGAGAAGGGAGAAGGGAGAAGGGAGAAGGGAGAAGGGAGAAGGGAGAAGGGAGAAGGGAGAAGGGAGAAGGGAGAAGGGAGAAGGGAGAAGGGAGAAGGGAGAAGGGAGAAGGGAGAAGGGAGAAGGGAGAAGGGAAGGTGCTGGAGTCAGCTGCTGGCAGGGACAACAGCAGGGCAATAAAGGGGAACCAGGAGGACAAAAATTACCCAAATTGGAGTTGGCACGTCCTTGGTACTTTACCCTCCACTATCAACTGGGGTGTCCCAAATGGAAATCAGAGTCTCATCTGATTCATGCTGCTGGTGACCTGTGCTCCACACAGGAGCAGGAGATAGGAGAGAGGCAGGGGAACGCTCCGGGTCTCACCGCGGATGCACTTCCAGCTGGCGCGGAGTTAACTCAGGGTGAAAAAAGGGAGAAGGCTCTCCAGCTTTAATGGAAGTAAAGGTTGGAAGGAGATGTTTGAGAGGCACAGGCAGAGTGGGTTGCACCCAGCCAGGTTTCCAAGCTCCCTCAGGAAAGCCCTTCTTGTTATCTCAGTGCTGCCGACGGGAACCCGGGGAGTTTTGCAGGTGAGGTCAATGCCTGAATCAGGCTCTGTCCCATTTTTCTCCAGGGCAAAGGTTCCCAGATATCTGCTCAGGGGTCAGCCAGGAGCCAGCTCAGCCACGGGCAAAGGCCACCCTCTGCCCAGCGCTTGGCAGGGACACCCAACCTCAGGCTGCAGACACCAAACACGCTCCCCAAACTGCTGGGGTGGAATGTCTGAATGTCAGCAGAAAGCACAGGAGAAAACCTCAGCTGGGGCCCAAATGTGGGTCATTTTAAATGGGAGCAGAGGCAGAACAAGGAAGAGTTTGGGACCAAGATTCTGGGCAGTATGACAGGATAATTGGGATCATCCATACCCTCTGCTCCGTTCAGGAGGTGCCAAGTTTTGGTGCTCTGGAAGAATCCTGGAAGATTCTGGAAGAATCTTTGATCTGTGCTCTGTTCTGGAAGAATCCTGTCTTCCCTCTGGCTGTGGTTGAACGTCAGAGCAAGAGGAAGGAAAAGCTTTGATGCACATTTTTCCTCATAACATCCAGAATTTCAGCACAAGTGAAAACTTCAAAGCAGACTCCACAAAAATAAAATAAACACAGAGAAGAAAACAGGAGATATTTCATATACAGTCAATGGTATAAAGTTCTCAAGTAACTGGACACCCTGGACATTCTTACTGGGAGCTTCCATCACCACTGGGGCTGGCACTCCGTGCTCTGGTTTAGGTGACAAGGTGGAGATTGGGCAGAGGTCGCACCCTTGGAGCTCTTTTCCAATTTAACTAACCTGTGGTTCTATGATTCAAGACACACAAAGGGAAGCTGGCTCCATAAGAGATCAGGAATTTGGTTTCCTATGAAAATTTCATATTTCAAAGTTCACCTCCAAGTGCTCCCTCCTGGAAGGGCTGATAAGAAGTGCAGGCTGGGGGAAGCATTTGCAGGGTAGTGAAATACCCTTTTATCAGATGTACTGGTTCCAGAACGAGAGGTGCATCTACCTGTCTATTAAACACCTCTTTGTGTGCAGATTGAAAGGGAGTTTCTGGGGGGCAGAAAGAGCCGTAGGGTGACAGGAAGAATTCAAGCCCATACCTGTAAGGATATTTTATTTCCTGACCTCTTTATAGATGATGCTTCCATTTAGACACAATTCATGACCGGGAGTTAAACTCCCCTGAAACGGAGAGAGCTGTGCCCTGGGAGCTGCTCACACCAATCCCAAAGGAGAGGGTAGCTGGGGGAACTTTTTAGGTGTGGTTTGCTGGCCTGCAATAAAAGCCTGAGGAGATTGCACCCCAAGGAACTCTGTGGTTCACCGATTACGAGCCCTCGTCCTTCACCCCCTTTCGTGAGCAGGGATCCTGGGACTTTGAACCAGACAAAAACCTTTTTTTGTGCAGGGTTGCTTTTAGCAGGATCACAGGGCTGCTCTGACTCACCTCTTGGCTGCAGAGTTGCTGGAGTCAACAGCAGGAATGTGGCACCAGCTTGGATCTAGGGACGAGACCTTGCAGCTGGGAAGGGCAAGACCATCCCCATGTGCAGCCACAGGAGCCAGGAAGATCCCCAAGGCACCTCTTAAGGGAACTTCAGCTGCTGAATCGTTTAATTTGAGATGCAGCCCCTCAGGTTCTTAAATATTAAAGTGAAATGAAGCCACCTAAAACCAGCAGGATTTTAGTTTTTTGCTCTGAACACTAAAATTTCACTTTGGATACGCAAGAACCTCTCTCAGGAGGGCACTTCCCTTCTGGTCTGAACGGGAAAAGAACTAATTGCAAAAGGTATTTTTGCTGCTGAACAGTGGCCAAACAACTTCCCAGCACAGGGCCAGGCTCCGAGGGAAGGCTGGCAAGGGAAGGTGTGCCCCAAGACATTTTCCAGGCAGAACAGAAGCTCCAAGTGCAGCTGATTCATAACTCCTTGCAAAGTTCTTCTCGCCCAAAGGCAGGATTGAAAAGGGAAACTCATTGCTTAGAGAATCAGAGCCAACAGATAACCACGGCAGTGGGGGAAGTTTTATTTGTCTGAGGATACCAATGAATGGAAGAAAGGTTTAAAAATAGCACACTGTGCTGCCTGCAGGAGCTGTTCAGGGAGGGACGTGGCTGATGCCAAATGTTTGATCTGTGTTTTGATCCAGCAGCAGGCTCTGGCTCGTGCCCTCACAAACACAGAGCACAGAGGGGGTTTTTTGCATATTCAACATCCCCTGGGGAAGCTGCTGCTTCCTCCGAGCCCCTCTGGGGTTGTGCTTGGCACCCAAAGCGGTGCCAGACTGGAAAAGTTTTTTTCTTTGTCAAAAAAATTTGTGACATGGAGGGAGAGGAGTGTGCTATTTATAGAAGTCATCAGCATCCATGGGGAAAAAAAAAAAAAAAAAAATAGAGGGAGAAACTGGAATTTCTGGGAGAAATCAGAGCCCCTGGGCAGACAGAGATGTGGAAATAACATTTTCCCGAGGAAGGTTCAAGCAGAGGGGTCACACAGCGTCAGTGCCTCACACCGGCTGTGCTGAAGGACAATGGGAACCAGGTGTGCTATTTTTATAGACAATCCTCAAATTTAAAACTCTTCCGTGCTTGAAAACCTGACTGAAGCGAAGGTATTTTTTTAATGAAAGTTTGGGAAAGAGAAAACGCATCAGCTGGATGCAAATCCAGTTTGAAGGAATCTTTCGGAAAACTTGAAGCTGTTTTTAGGATGAGCAGGGCTGTTACAAGAGCTTACTCCAGGACAAAGATTTTTTCTTCCAGTCAAGTTCCAAACCGGCATTTTTCAACATTATTATGTCAACAACTCCTCATTTTCAGTTTGAAAGGGCATTTCATGAAAACCACCTCAGTCCCATGGCATGTTTTGATTTTTAGAAAGCTGCTCCACCCAAACACCTTCAGGCACAGCATCGCCAGGCCCAAGTCAGCACCATTAAGTGGTGGGAAAACCTTGGACAGCCTTGGTCTGAGCAGGAAAACTTTACTTCTGCCAAAAGCTGAACCTTTTTGGTGCATGGATAGCACCTAAACTTTCAGAAATATGCGGCCATTTCTACCTGGCCTTTGCAGACAGAGTCAACTGATTTATTTTCAGTTGTTAATGCGGAGACAGAACTTTGCTTATCTGGCGTGAGAGCAGACTGTGACCAGGCAGAGTCAGTCCTGGGAAAACCTCCCCTGAGCCACTTGCAGCAGTCTGTGCAGGCCTTTCTCATCCTCTCACAGAAATCATGAATATGGCATTAGCAGTAAAAGCTTTAAAAGCTCAGGGAGCAGCATATGACCCAAAGTTAATTCTGTCGTTATCAAGAGCAGGGGGACTCCACCTCCTCTGCTTCCCCTGAGTTCTCTGCTCTCCTTCCCAGATTTACCTGGTGCCATTGGTTAGGAATTGAGGCTCCATCGATTCTCACCCTCAGGGTTCATCTCAGCCTGTCAGAATCCTTCCCCTTCCCTCCTGGAATCCCCCACCCACCCAATCTCTGTCATTCCCTGGGCTGTTTTCTCAGCCTGCCCCAAAATCTTGGTTTGGACAGGAGCAGGGAACACCTTCAGCTCATGTCCATCACCATCACTGATTGCAGTTAATAAAACACACTGAAACATCCTGGAGCTTTGTTTCACCTCATCAGCTGAAAAGTAGTGGGGAAAAAAAAAAAAAATATATATATATATATATATATATAAATTTGGAAATACCAAAAGAGATATTGTAAATATAAGAGGTGATGGGGTTTTTAGTACATTTACTCCACAGCTTCTCAGGAATTCGGACGTGAGTGTCAGGGGTCAGGTGGTTAGTATAGTATGCGGGGTGTTTTTACTAAAAGCAGTTAAAGTTTGATCAGGGTTGGACTTTTGTGTGTCTATTTTTGGCGTGCCTCGGCAGGAGAACGCACCGGCTGAACCTGCGCTCCCACCCTGTGCTCTGCTATTAATAGCAGGGGGTTTAATGAGTAACCAGTGCCAGGGCATGGGGTGAGGGGGAAACCTTCAACCTGAGACCTTTCCAGCCAGAGATCCACAAAAACCAGCGCAGGATGGCCGGGCACAGGGGAAACATCGGCTGGGAAACATCCCCAGCCACAACCCGAGTGTCAGAACTGGGGCTGGCCCTGGGAACCTCCCTTACCTGTGAGGGAAGGTTGGGAAAATGGGGATTGTTCAGCCTGGAGAGGCTTTGGGGTGACCTCATTGTGGCCTGGAGGAGATGCAGGGAAGATGGAGAGAGAAAATTTATAGGGGTGGAGGGACAGGGCACAGGGAATGGCTTCAGATGGCCAGAGAGGAGGTTTAGGTGGGATTTTGGGTTGGAATCCCACCCTGTGAGGGTGCTGAGGCCCTGGCACAGATTCCCAGAGCAGCTGTGGCTGCCCCTGGATCCGTGGCAGTGCCCGAGGCCAGGCTGGAGCAGCCTGGGGCAGTGGCAGGTGTCCCTGCCATGGCAGGGGTGGGATGGGATCAGCTTTAAGGTTCCTTCAGCCCAAACTATTCTGGGATGAGCTGTGGCCAAACTGCCCCAGGTTCCTCCCTTGCAGCTGCAGGGGATGCAGGAAAGGGGCAGCCCAGGGCTGTGCTCAGGTGGGCTGCAGGCTCACAGCTCGCAGCTGCACATCTCCCCACATTTCCCAAATATCACCACCTTAGGAACCGTTCTGAGTCTGAAAAGCAGGGCAGAACGACGGTGTCAGAAGAAATAAAAGACCCAGGTCATTTTAAGAGGCTTTGTAAGGATAATGAGGGTGAGGACGTGACCCCAAAACACCACCACGGTGCAGCAGGTGGGAGTCAGTGCCAGAGCGGGCAACCAGCACACTGCAGCCCTGTGGCCTCGGGACAGAGCAGGAAAAACAGGACGAGGAGCAGGCCAGGAGAGCTGCAGAGCACTGTGAGACACCGTCCTGAGTAACGGGGCTTTCACCTGGAAGGTTAAAGCAAGAAACAGAGCGGAGTGGAGGTGGCTCTGCTCCAAGGTTAACATCTGAGCGAATGCAGCAGCTTTGATCATCCCACTGCACACCGTGTCTGCTGGTGGAAAACACCAGCATTTCTCTAAGCTCATGTGGATTTCCCCTCCTTTGCACCCCCCAGCACCCTCAGCTTTCCTGCAAGGTTAGGAGGATTAATTAAGATAACATGAGAAATAAAGTGTTCTTTGTTCCTACGCCTTCCGAAGTGGACGGGACTGAGACAAAGGACAAAACCAAACAGAATGGTTGGTTGTTCTTCCCTGCCCTCACAAGTTCAGTATTCTTTGTCACAGGCACACTCAGAGCAAGATTTCCACCAGCTCTCAGCAGTTCAGAGCACACCAATATTTCCTGGTGTGGCAGGGATGGTTAAAATGCTGGAATAACGGCTGGCTGTGCTGGGAATTACCATTTCCACCTTCTAGAGAGATCATTAAAGCTCCACTAGCCTTCACCTCGAGGAGTTTGTTCCAGCAGAGAAGCTGTCATTAATTTTGTGTGTTATTTGCTGGGTTTTAAAAGCCAGATCTGTCCATAAGGGAAATTTTGGACATTTCATCCAGCAGGGCTTGAGTCAAGACAACTTTTTTTGCACCGAGGATACCAAAAATATTCAGAGATGTAAAAGTCTTTGTAGCCACTTTGTTTTTCCTTTGCCATGAAAATGTTTAGAGAAATAATCTGCCGAAAACATTTCTCCTCCACAATCTCACCGAAAATTTTCAGCCAGAAAACTTCTTCTTCTGTGCTGAATTTCTTCCTCTTTTCCTCTCCCTGTCTCACCCAAAGCAGAAGCATCCTAAATCCCACACCCTGAGCCCTGAGTTGGCTTTCTCATCTTCAGTTGTTCCCCCACCCACCCATCCCATCTCTGCATTGCACAACCTTCCAAGCCCGGCTTTGTTGTTGCCAACAAAAACATCGGGTAGTCAGCGGTGTGAAAAAGCCTCACTGAATTTTCTTTAATGTTCTTGGGCAACCTGGTAGGAAAAATCCCGTAGTGAAGGGCGCCTGGCCGGGAGGAACATATTGCAAAAGGCTGTTCCTCCTCCTTAGCAGCAATGAACTGCGTGATCTGGGCTGGAATAAATTCCTCTTGGAGAATGGATGAGTGAGTTTGCTGGGATTATCAGGCTTGCCCGTGAGTAAGAGCACTGCCCTGGCTTCCAGCAGTCGCTGATCTGCAGGAAAAGTTCTCATCTTTTATTTTTTATTGGACACTTTTAAGGGTGGGGAAAAAAAAAAAAAAATGTGGAATTTGAGGTCTCTGAATCTCCCAGCTGCATCCTTGGTTGTGTTACAACCCGTTTTAGCAGCTGGCTGATCCAGCAGAGCTGCAGAAAGTTCACAGGGAAGGATAAATATATCTATTTTATCATGGTGTGGCTTCTCTGGTCGCCGTGTTCAGCAGGATTCCCGTTGGGAGCAGGCTCAGCCCTCTGCAATGTGGGCTCTGGCAGTGTCTGGAGCATCAGGGCAGGCTGGGAATGCACAGGGAGCCCTGCAGACAGCCTGGACCCTACGGCAGCAGCGACAGCCCGCTCCTGGCTGCCAGGAGAAATCCCCAGCCCTGAAGGATTTGCTGAGTGAACGAACTGCTCTTCAAAAAACCCCTCCAGCTCTGGGGAAACACGGAACCCAGGCGTGCTGCGCGTGCAGAGGAAACCCAGCGCGCCCCGAGCAAACCCCCGGCAGGAATTCCGCCCGCGATAAGGGAGAGGCCAACGAGTGCAGCCCATCCCAGCCCTGGAGTGCGTGACCCACTCTGCCCCGCCGCGAAACCCGCCACCTCACACGGCCCGACGCCCTCGAACGCTGCCGACGGCCCTCGAACGCTGCAAAGAGCCCTCAAACACCCAAACACCCCTCAAACGCTGCAAACACCCCTCAAACGCTGCCAACAGCCCTCGAACGCTGCAAAGAGCCCTCGAATGCTGCAAAGAGCCCTCGAACACTGCCAACAGCCCTCGAACGCTGCGAAGAGCCCTCAAACACCCAAACACCCCTCAAACGCTGCAAACACACCTCAAACGCTGCCAACAGCCCTCGAACACTGCCAACAGCCCTCGAACACTGCCAACAGCCCTCGAACGCTGCAAACACACCTCAAATGCTGCAAACACACCTCAAACGCTGCCAACAGCCCTCGAACACTGCCAACAGCCCTCGAACGCTGCAAACACACCTCAAATGCTGCAAACACACCTCAAACGCTGCCAACAGCCCTCGAACACTGCCAACAGCCCTCGAACACTGCCAACAGCCCTCGAACGCTGCAAAGAGCCCTCGAACGCTGCAAAGAGCCCTCGAACGCTGCAAAGAGCCCTCGAACGCTGCAAACACACCTCAAATGCTGCAAACACACCTCAAACACTGCAAACAGCCCTCAAACACTGCAAACAGCCCTCAAACGCTGCAAACAGCCCTCAAACGCTGCAAACAGCCCTCAAACACTGCAAACACCCCTCAAACACTGCAAACACCCCTCAAACGCTTCAAACAACCCTCAAACACTGCAAACAGCCCTCAAACGCTGCAAACACACCTCAAATGCTTCAAATACCCCTCAAACGCTGCAAACACCCCTCAAACACCCAAACACCCCTCAAACGCTGCAAACACTCCTGCCCTCCTCCTGTGAGCTCCAACACCAGCCAGCAGCCACAAGAAAACATTTTCTCATGTTTTCCCTTTAACTGGAAATTTGCAGAAGGATATATGTAATAATGGGTTGGGGTTTTTTTCCTCGTCTGAGAGCGGCCTCAAGCCGTGTAAACGTTCGGGTTAAGTGCTCAATTAAAAGGTCAAATGATCCAAATAGAAAGCTGAGGTGTCAGGCAATAATTGTCCACTGGACTCCGTTACCTGAGGAGTTCATCGCACACTGACCTCCACGGAACGTGACCCGAAGCAGTGGTACGTGCAGAACTTCCTGGCAGTTATTTATAACTCCCCAAAATCCGGAGTCAGGGCAGCATCAGGATCGCCCTTCGGAAGTGTTTTCACGTGAAACTGGCAGGACACACAAATACAATAAAGATGCTTTTAGAATTCCCAATCAATTTTTTTTTTCCCCCCCCCCGGGGGGAAGAAAAAACAAAAACAAACAGACAAACAAACAAAAAACCCCAAACAAAACAAACAAACAAAAAAACCCCAAACAAACAAACAAAAAAACCCACAAAAACCACAAAATAATCCCCAAAAAACCCCCCAGAGACAGTCCCTATCTCTCGCCAGCATTCCAAAAAGTGATGCTTATGGAACAGAATATTCAGGCTGTTACTAAAACTTGCTGAAGAAATCTCATTTTATGGAATGAGCCCACAGTTTTCTTGAGGGATTTCTGTTCTGACTCAACGCTTCAAGCTCATTCTTTATTTTTGACCAAAACCTCAGCTCCTGTTGACGCTGTGCCTGCCCCTAGCAGGGGACAGTGCCATCTGGAAATCATTCTGGAAATCATTCCCTCCGTGACCCCTGCTCAGCGCTGCTGGGAAGGGATTCCTCTCCCTGAGGGTGGCCAGGGGCCGGGATGGAATTCCCAGAGAAGCTGAGGCTGCCCCAGCCCTGGAAGTGTCCAAGGCTGGGCTGGAGCACCCTGGACAGTGGAAGATGTCCCTGTCCCATCCATGGCTGGATGGACGAGCTTTGACGTCCCTCGCACCCCACCCCAGCCCTGTGCTGTGATTCTGCCCCACGTTCTCCCTGTTCCTCTCCGTGCACGCCGAAGGTGCTTTCCAGAGCTGACTAAAACGGGTGGGCTCCTCTCCCTGGGCTTTGGAGGTGCTCACACGAGACCTGGAAGGATTCTGCCTCCCGCACTCGGCAACCCCGGCGGTGCCGCGCGGCGCGGCCGTGTCCTTCCCCTGTCCCCGCTGTGTCCCCTCTGGGAGTCACATGCCAGCTGCAAAAACATTAACCACGGTGTCCTCTGTCAACCCAGCCCTGCAGCAGAGGCACGGAGCCTGCTCCTCTCGGGGCGTGTGGGTTATCCCTGATAAGGGCCAGCTAATCCCCTCACCGGGCCACAAACAGATAGCAGGAACACCAAAAAAGCCCCATAAAAACCACTAAAATATCTATTACTCCTCTTTCTTCTAGAATTCAGCGAGCACACATCATGTCAGCACGATGATAGATGATAAAAAAACCCTTCCTGAGTCACTGCTGGGTTTGTTGTGAGGCCCGAGTGAGTGAGCCCTGACATATGAGTCACCTTAAATCATTAACCGCACCTGAAAACACCAGCGCGGACTCTCTGACCCCAGGGAACAAATTTAACAGCACCAAAACTCAACGAGGGGAAAAAAAAAATAAATTAAAATATAAAGCTAACTTTAGAAAGAGACTGGCTCAGAGCAAACAGTGGCAGTTAGTTGTGGGGCTGAGACACAGCCTGAGTCATGTGCTGGCATTTACGTCCCCTCCACCTCTGCCTGCACAAGAGGCAGCTTCAGATGGTTTTTCATACCCAAATTGGGGGGTTTTTTGTTCAAAATGGGAACAAAGAGGTGAAGCTGGAGTAGGAGTCAATCATAACAGCTGGTTCTCTCTAAAGAGAGAAATCTGATCATTAAAGAAATGTTTAAGCTGCTCCTAATTACCCAGATATCAATGTTCAAATCAACTTCTCGTGGTTGTATCTATTTATTTAAAGGACAATCACAAGGATAACCTAATTTTTTAAAGGATGTCTGAGTATGTCCTTTACCTGTTGACACCCACATTTTATTTTCATGGCTGGATTTTACTCAAGATGCTAAAAACAATGAGTCTGTCATGACAAGAGCAGCCCTGATGAGCCAAACTCTCCCCTCAGCCGCCACAGTCCGTCTGTTTTAACAACGCAGGAGCAACAATCGGTGTTGTAGCAGCATGGAGGAAACCCAGAGGGCTTGAAAAGATTCTTTTTTTTTTCCAGAGCAGGCGATTAAAGAGTAGAAATGTCACTTCCAGTCTGAGCTGCACAAACGTGCACAGACAGGTGCAGCTCATCAGCCAGGTTTGTTCTTGGCTGAGGGCAGGAGAGAACAGACAGAAAATTCCCTGGCAGGAGGGGGGAAGTGGCTGGAGGTACCTGGAAAGGTTTGGAAGGCACAAGGCTTCTTGAGAGCTCCTCATTTTGAGTCCCAAACACTCAGAAAATTAAAACTGAGGTTGGTTATCTTGTGGCACCTTCTACCAGGGAGGAAAAGGGTCAGAAAATTAAAACTGAGGTTGGTTATCTTGTGGCACCTTCTCCCAGGGAAGAAAAGGCAGGGCAGGGAGTGTTTTCCAGCCCTGGAAGTTGCAGGGCACAGATGCCAGAAGGAGTTGAGTAAATAATGTCCAAGACCCTGCTGAGCCTTGGATTTGAGGGCAGGTGAGGCAAAATCAGCTTCTAACTCCCCTGTAGCAGTTGCCAAGTGGATCTTGACCCCCTTGTAGCGAGGTGTGAAGTCCCAGAGGGATTTTGGGCAGCCCAGACGAGGGTTTCCGATAACCCTGAATCTGATATTCCAGCTGGCCTTTGGTGTGGGGCCAGCACACGGGCTGGGAGGGGGTTTCTGCTGGGGAAATGATGCAAATCCCACGGTTCAGAGAAATCTGCTGGGTTTAACCAGACTTCCGTGGAGCTCCCCTTAATCCCGAATTCATAAACAGAAGGCAGAGCAATTGCACAAAGATAAACACAGGGACAGCTCTGAGCCAGACCAAACACATCTGGAGAGAAACTTCCAAAGCCATCCCCGCAGGATGAGCTGAGGAGGCTGGAATTCCACGTGCTCGGATTGGAATCTGTCAAATCCTCCAGGAAACTGACCGTGGATTAGAAGGAAAGACCAAATCACGGACAAAGCTGTTGCTTGCTGCAATGATGGAAATTTCGGTGGATGCAATAATCTCATTTGGTAGAAATAATGTGAAGGAACGTGGTTGGTTGCTGGGAATCTCCTTTCCCCCAGTTACCTGGATGCCATCTAAGTTATTGGACAATCGGTGGAATTGCTGTTCCAGGTGAGACCTGGGTGAGCCAGGGATCCTGCTGGCTCCAGGAGTGATCCAGGACTTTCAAAGTAAGGCAGAAGAAGGGTGGTTTCAGCAGATACCAGACCCATTGCTCCTTATTAGGGGTCTCTGAATCTCCGCTAAGAGATTTTCTTAAGTGCTAAAACATTTTATTTAACGCTACTTCAAAAACACAGCAGCAGCTGTTGTTATCCCAGATTTATGTTGGTTTTTTTTCAGGCAGCAGCCAATGTCCTTTGGAGGTGTCTGAAATATTTGATTTGTCCACGTTCTGTGGCTTTGCCAGGGCTTGGCCACTGCGTTCACCAGCGTTCGAAAGAGGAATTTGAAGAGCAGCATTTGAGGAAAGGAATTGTCAAGCCCAAAAGCGTGAGGTGTAAAGTCGTGAAGGAGACAGGTAGGAGGAGGAGCAGTGACCAGAGCGATAAACCCTCCGTTTATCAGGTATAAAGCAGGGGATTGAGGTCACTGCTGGATCTGGGGAGAGCTGCAGAGATTAAATCCCAAACCCCGCGTCCCTGAGCGGCGCTGGTTGCGATTCCCAGCTCCATGACCCATGAGGGTGACTTTGGCAATCGGGCGGATGGGGAAAGTGAAATTCCGGGCGGGCAGAGAGCTCCGGGCGCTCCCAGTGAGTCACAGCAGCACCCATGGGAAACGCTGATGGCCACTTTTCCATCTCCTTCCCATCGCCCAGCACAAACCCTGAGCAGCCTCTCCCTGCGGGCTCCCTGAGCAAACCAGCCCGGCCCCAAAATCCTCGTTTCGACCTCAGACAGCCCCGGCTCCTTCCAGGAGTAACAGCAGGCACAGCTCACCCCAAATTCACTGCGGGAATTCCCAGCCAGAATTCCCATGGGCTGTGGGCATTCCTTCTGGCAGGACGAGTGCAGGAGCACTGGGCTGGCACCACAGCAGCGAGCAAACGCTTCAGGCTGGGCTGCAACGCGTGGGATGGAAAATTGCAAATAAAATTGTAAATTAAATTGTAAATAAAAATTGCAAATAAAATCGTAAATAAAATTGTAAATAAAAATTGTAAATAAAAATGGTAAATAAAAATTGTAAATTAAATTGTAAATAAAAATTGCAAATAAAATTGTAAATTAAATTGTAAATAAAAATTGCAAATAAAATTGTAAATAAAATTGTAAATAAAAATTGTAAATAAAAATGGTAAATTAAATTGTAAATTAAATTGTAAATAAAAATTGCAAATAAAATTGTAAATAAAAATTGTAAATTAAATTGTAAATAAAAATTGCAAATAAAATTGTAAATAAAAATTGTAAATAAAATTGTAAATAGATCAATTCAGGTGGAAGGGAAGGGAAGGGAAGGGAAGGGAAGGGAAGGGAAGGGAAGGGAAGGGAAGGGAAGGGAAGGGAAGGGAAGGGAAGGGAAGGGAAGGGAAGGGAAGGGAAGGGAAGGGAAGGGAAGGGAAGGGAAGGGAAGGGAAGGGAAGGGAAGGGAAGGGAAGGGAAGGGAAGGGAAGGGAAGGGAAGGGAAGGGAAGGGAAGGGAAGGGAAGGGAAGGGAAGGGAAGGGAAGGGAAGGGAAGGGAAGGGAAGGGAAGGGAAGGGAAGGGAAGGGAAGGGAAGGATGCATCTCCTTCTTGAGCGCGGCTTAACGCCGCCACCTGCTGACCGAGTGCCGGGCATCCCGGAACTTCCACGGGTATCCTTGAGCTTCCCGGAACATCTCTGCGCCTCCTTGAGCATCCCGGAACTTCCCGGAACATCCCTGCGCTTCCCTGAGCTTCCCGAAGCTTTCCTGAGCGTCCCGGGGCATCCCGGAACATCCCTGCGCTTCCCTGAGCATCCCTCAGCATCCCCGGCCGTCTCTACCAGCTGACGCCGAGAACGTGGTCAGATTTAAAGCTGTAATTGCATTTTACAAGTGGGCGAAGTAAAGGGGAGAATTAAATGTTACATGGGAAGTGAAATTCCCAAGCTTTGGCCGCGGAGGAGAGGTCAGGTCCTGCTCAGGAGGGTCACTGCTGCAGAGCTGCACTCAGAGGAGGTAAATCTTCTCCATTTAAGGCTCAAAAGAGATATTTGGGGTTGAATCCAGGAGCACCTGCTCCGAGCTGCATCAGCCCTAAAAATCTTCCAATATTTTTATTTTTTTTTTTTACCCATTTTGAGTTTGGATGTGACGAGTTAAAATGAGGTTTTTGGTTCCTCACCTTCTTTAGCACAGCTCCCACTTCTGCTTTTGAGGATTTACACTTTTAAATATTTAACTGGGTCACAAAGTTCCTACCTGGCAATGTTACCCCCTTCAAAACTGTAGAATATCGCTGGATTTGGGTTTTATTGATTTTACTGCCAGTGACTTAAGTCAGGCTGGATGAATTCTGAATATTTGATAACGCCCCTTCGCCTCTTTTCCCAATACTGACAATTTTCTCACCCTGATAATTACATTTTTTTAAACCCACACTTATCAAAATGTTCCTAAACACATTCAAAGCCCGGCACCGCTGAATCGATAAAACAACAAAACCCCTAGGTGCTTCATTCACTTTATTTTTATCTTTTTTAACATGAAACAAGCGGTTCCACGTGCCGGGAGGATTCCCAGGCCTCCCAGCTCTGCCCAAAATTCCCGTTTTGTTTCTGCCGTGCTGGTGTCACCCGAGGACGCGCTGCTGCCGTGCCGCTGCCGCCGGGGAGCTGTGCTGAAGGACAGCACAGGGATGCTGAGGGAAGGCTGGAATTCTCCTGGAATAAAGCTCGGGCTCTCAGCACTGCGGAGCTGGCCGAGTAACTCGGCACGGAGCTCGGATGTGCTCAGAAAGGGGAAGGGACAGCTCCTGTCTGATATTCCAGCGGCAGCAATAGGATGATATCAAATTCCCATCCCTCGTAGCCTCTTAATTAATGCTTTAATTAAGGATTAATGCTTCCTCCCGTGTGGGGCTGACATTTCTAAGCCTGAAGGGATTTCAGCCTGATGGCAGTGCTGACTGTTTCCCAAAGGAAAAGTTCTGGAGAAAGCTTCTTCTCCAAAGAAGAATCTTGGCAAACAAGTATCCTTTCCAAAGCCATCTTTCTCCAGGCGGTGTTCTGCTGTTTCTCTGGTTTCACCCATGGAATTAGAGGGGTGTTGTTCCTGTTCACCAGTTACATCAGGTCTGTATCACAACACCTTACAAAAGGTGGTAATTGGACAATAAAGCCTTTTCTGTGCTCTTTGCCTTCTGAAATTCTTGGAGTCTCTCGTTTTTCTTTCGTGTCCTACAGCGACACTCCCGGAGCTGCAAAGCTTTTATCCCTTCAGAGGATCAGGGATATCCATCCTTGCCTCTCCACGCAGCAGAAGTTTAGCAAATCCTGTTTTTTCCAGGGAGAAACATTGGCTCCAGCTGCCCTGCTCCTGCAGGGATGCGAGGGGCCTCTCCTGCGCTGAAGAGGAGCTTTAACACCCTGTGCTCCAGGAATTCCCAGCTGGAATTGCAGGGAGGCTTCTCCCAGGTGAGCAGGGAGCATCAGGACAAGGTGCCCCAGGGCATCGACGCCTTTTCTCGGGAGAAGTCCAAAGAAAAGAGAAGAAAGTTTGGACCTTTCCCTCAGCCCAAAGCCACGAGGGTGGGGAAGCAAAGGTCTCAAACCAGCCCCTGAAAAGGGCAGGAGTGTGGACATGGCTTCACCCGGGTCCAGCTGGCACCAGGGACCTGCCAGGACACCCCTGGCTGTGGGGACTCTGCTGTTCCCAGCTCTGCACATCCCGCCAGGGCAGGCTCAGCTCCTGGCCCCTCCTCAGGACAGGAGAACATCCTAGACCTGACCCATGTGGGTCCAACACCCCCCAGAAATCATCACCCTGCTGCAGGCCCATGCTCATGACCCTGCTACTTCCTCCCTAAAGGCGAGTCAAACACACAGTTTACAAGAAGAATTTTTTTCACTTCTTTCTCTTTTTAGTAGCTGCAGCTCCTCAAATTGTCCAAATTTCAGGCTTGGGAAGGGGAAGGGTGAAGCACTGACAGGGGAAAGCAGAGCCAGGGGGTTCAAAGCTGAGCCAGCCGGGGAAAGTCATGAGCCAGGCTGTGCAGAAGCTGCATGCAGGAAGTGAATATTTGACATAGTATTGTTATCATCGCTGCATGTTTGATAGGGACTTGAAATGCTCCTACAGGAGAATGATTGTGGTTGAAATGCCTGTTCCACCCACTGAGGCACCACGTCCACAATAACTCTCTGTCTCAATCCTGACACAGGAACCTTTTATCTGTTCTAGAAGCTCCCACGTGGAGAAATAGCTGGTGTAGAGTCTGTAATCCTCCCCCTTTAAAAATAAAAGCCCAGCGGCAGCAGGAACCTGGGCGATTTTTGTGATGGGGGAAGAGACAATCGGATCAGCAGCTCCCTTCCCACATCAGCACTGTGACTCACAGTCTGCAGAGACTCTGAGGCTGAAGCATCACCTAAAAACGCTGTCCAGGCATCTCTGGGAAGCAGAATGAGGGAATGTTTCCCACTGAGAGTGCGAGCCAGAGGCTGCTGCTGCCTTCCCAGTGAGGATCCGCAGGGATTCCTCCGGGTTTGTTGGAGCTGCTGCAGATCCAGGCCACAGGAACGGGCTGCAGCCTCACCCAGCGCCTGCTGAGAGGCACGGGCAGCACGGGAATAATTAGGGATGGTGCTGCTTCCCCAGAGCAATAATTCTCTCGTTTTCATTACCCACTCAGACCACGCTGGTGAAATGCAAGGCAGATCCCACAGCGGGAGCTGGAGGCAGTGGGAAATCCGACTGGCTGAAAGCACAGCGCTGGGGAGCCACCAGGAGCCCCCAGCTGCAAGGGAGACACGTCCAGTAAAGCTTAGAACTTGAGCAGAACTTCAGCAGAACCAGTTTTCCCTGGAAGCCCCAGCCAGGCTTTTCAGGTTTGCGTGAGTTCAGACGTGTTTTCCGTTTCCAGCCCAAAGCAGCGCCTGCTCCCCCGGCCAGGAGGGTGTTTGTGGTGGTGGGGGTGGCTCCACCTCTGCACCCCAGCTCGTGTCTGTCCCGAGGATTATGGATTCTGTCATGGATCCCAGGAATCTAGGGGTGCCAGCACCTTGCTTTGGGGTCTGCCCCATGCTGTGTAACAGCACCGGTCCTGCACTGCCCTGGATGTTTTGGAAAGCTGCTCTGAGTGGGTTGAACTGGCAGTGTGACCCCCAGAGCGTTTGGGGGATGCAGGTTCCGTGTGAAGAACCAAACCCTGTGGATCTCAGAGGCCCAGGGGCTGGGATTCTGGCAGCTCCCCCAGCTCTCCCTGCCGGGGATCCAGGATCCACCAATCCATGCAAATGTTTGAGCTCTCTCATCTGAAAGAATCCCTGATTCACTCCACCCATCCTCTTCAGAACAAAACCCCAAAGCTGAGTCAAAACCCCAAAGCTGAGTCAAACCCCCATTTTTATTTTGTTCCAGACTGTCAGAACTCCACCGCAGTTATTCCTAATTTTGCTTTTTGCTCAGCTGCCCTCCTGCACGTTCCTCCCTCTCTCGTGCTGCCGGGAGGGTTTTGCTGCTCGTCCCTCGATAAACCATGGCAGCAGCAGCCAGATGGAAACCCTCACCTCAAACCCAGCCCCTCTCCAGACCACGTGTGGCAAAAGCAGATGCAAATATAGACCAGGAGTCATCTGCTCCTCGCCTGTCAATATTTGAGTGCTCTTGGCTCTCGTTCTGGACAGTAATAAAAGAAGCTGGTTAATCATTGATAATTGTTGGGAGCTCTGTGCCATTAGTGAGCAGGAAGTTTTTATGCAGCTGTCAGATGCAAGACCTGAGCATTTCCTGCAGGGGAGGAAGATTTATTTGGTGACAGCTTCGTTGGGGCTTTTTAGAAAGAAAAAAAAAAAAATAGCATTTTGAGTGCTGAAAAATCATGAAAGCAGCAGTTCCTTGTGCTTTGGAGAAGATTTTCTGTGCCTGCCACCCAGCTAAATAATTCCCAGTTTGGCAAAACAAAACTCACCGTGTGCCCCTCTGGTCTGTCCTTGATGACAACATGGGATGGCTTTGAAATTACTGGAAAACAATATTGAAGAGTTAAAAGACACCTGAAAGAATGGATGGTTCATTGTCCACACAACTGGGAAAAATTGATCAGGATAAAGCTCACTGGGATGGCTCAGTTCAAGGAAGAGCCTTTTTTTTTTTTTTTAAGGAAAAGAAGCACTGTTATCCTTATAGTCACAGGTGAAAGACATGATAACCCAAATTATTCCCTTCATGATGAATATTAAGGTTTTAAAACTGAATTTGAAGGCATTTTAGGAGCAAATAGATCCACGGAAGGCAAAATACATTGCAAACTTATAGGGAATTTAATGACATTCTCTCACAGAAATGAAACACTTCCGGAGTTAAACATTTACATCCTGCATCTCAAAATCACTTCGCAATAATATTTTAACCACAAAATAAAAATCAAGGAGACAATCAGCCTGGCATTACTGTCTGGGTGAGTGGATCTTGCACCCCAGCCTAGGGGTAAGCTCTGCTCCCAGCACCACATGAACGATCCAGAAACCACTCCCAAATCATATCCTGACACCATTCCAAATCATATCCTGACACCATTCCCAAATCATATCCTGACACCATTCCCAAATCATATCCTGACACCATTCCAAATCATATCCTGACACCATTCCCAAATCATATCCTGTCTCTGGATGGCATTTTGAGACTGGACTCGTGGGATTTCACCTGAGCTTTCAGCAGGCAGGGATTTACACCAAGGAGAAGATGAGAAAGATGCTCGACGCAGGTGCTGGATGCAGATTCCTGCTCTATTTCCACCTTTGCAGGTTCCCCTTCATCCCTGAAACACCTGACACCCTCCACAGCCAGCACAGCCCTGGTGACAAATCTGTTTTCCTTTCTTTGTCATGGTTAATGACAGAATTATGCCCAAACCCATAAAGCAGCCCCGAAATAAAAGTGCCAGCTGGAGGATGGAAGCAAATCAGTCAGGAAACAGATCCTGGGCATTGCCATGGTGCTCCTTTCAAACCCTAACACTGGGAATTTTTTCTGGGTACTTTGGCTGCCTGGGGAAGGCTCATTTTGCAAAGTTTTATTGCTGCGAAGACTGAGAGCAGAAAGCTCTCCCTGCTGCAGACACCCCCAGTGCGAGCGTGGGCGCCGTGACTCACCTGAGGGAGCAGCACATCGTGACAATGGCTCCAAAATATCAGCACTTAGTCAGTCTGCACACTTTGCAGAGGGATTAGGAACCGCGCTGGCAACAGCAAACAGTCGTGCCAGCAAAAGAACTTTGGGTTTTTTCTGCATTTTGGGAAAAGTCCGCATCGGGAAGGGGTCTGTGTGTGCCCAGCACAATGTCACCAATCCCAGACCATGTGGTGAGGGGCTGCCCCAGAGCCTGGCATCCACAAGTGCCTTGGAGTGGGTTTGGGTGGCCAGAGAGCCGAGAACAGAAAACACCTGGAGAGGGCTGGGGAGGGGCACGGGGCTGCTCCACCCTGGCTGTGTTTGCACCCGGTGTTTGTGAGCACTCCCTGGGCTGACTGTGGGGCAGAGCCGGGACGGGGACGGGGACAGGGACAGAGCTGTTGGGGTTGGGTGAGCAGACCCTCACCTGGACCAGCTCCAGCTCCCAGAAGCTGCCCTCTCCCCCAGGTAACTCCTTCCCATCCCTCCTGTCCTTCCTACCTTTCATGCTCATCCCATCCTTCCCACCCTTCATGCTCATCCCATCCTTCCCATCCTTCCTACCCTGCCTTCCCCGATGTGCAGCTCTGCTGCTCCAGGTTTGGCTTTTCCTGGGTTTTGCTCCTGCAAAAGCATTTTTGTGCATTCGTTTTTTCGCTTTTTGCTGCTTTTCTCCAGCTGTCCTGCCTGTGCTCTCCTGCTGGAGGATCCTGGGAGCTCCTGCAGGTCTGGTTTTCTCTGTCTGGGCTCTAAAGCCCTCGCTGTGCCTTTCCCCCTGCAGTGGGAGGAGAGCAGAGCCTTTTCCCCAGCCCCTCTGGGATCGATCCTCACCTGGTGGCATTGTGGCGCTTTCCCCTCCCTGAGAGCCCAGGGCGTGAATGTTTGAACTATTTTGCTTTTCCCACTTGGCTGCAGCGTGGAGTGGCTGAAAGAATCATATCCAGCTGTCCCAAGAGCCTCGAGGACTGTAACTCAGCGTGTCCTGGGCGCCCAGCCCCTGCCAGGCTGGGTCCGAGGTGCTCTTGGGTGTTTCTTGTTTGCTGTAGGTGACTCATCCCAAGCCTTCCTCCTCCTGTCCCTTCTGCTGCCCCTCGTGTGCCCTGCGCTGTGCCAGGGCTCGGAGCCACCTGGCCCTGCTCTCCTCACTCCCTGCACGTGTCCCAGGCTCCTCTCCCCGCAGGACAAGGCAGAGCTGCGCTCCAGGTAAGCACAATTTCTGAACTCTCTGCTCTTCTCTGCCCTTTCTTCGCCTCGGCGTCAAACAGAGCTGAAAATTCTGCTTTTCCACCTGGACGTGTCCTGGAGCTCACCAGGGCTCCAAGGGCAGGGAGATGGGTTGTTCTCTGTGATGTTTAAATGCAGCATAGGGTGAGTTTTAGCGAGGGGTTAACTGTGGGGTTTTGGCATTAATAGACGCGGGTAATTGCAATATTCCAGGCTGGTCGATGCCTCAGGAAGGTGAGGCTTGGCTGCCGTTAGCAGCACACAGCAGATCTTAGATTTTGCTGTCATTTTCTCCCAGATTTTCAAAGCTTTTATCATTCTGCCAGGACCAAACCAACTATTTTTGAGAGAGTAAAAAAGGAGGATTTTCCCAAGCCTTGAACTTGGCATGCTACGGTTCACCTACCATTAAAACCAATTAAAAATACATTTATTTTCCTTTTGAATTATTTTCTGCATTACAATGGCAGCAGCGAAGCGTTATTTGGGGAAGGATTGTTTCAGAGCTGTAGAAGCTGGCAGTTCATGTTCCCTTTGGAACCAGTCAGGCTGGATTCCAGCTGGCCTGAGGGAGTCCCCACAAGGACAATACCCGGGGGACTTGGTGAAATGCCCTAGGAAGAAGCCTAAGGATGGGAATTACTCCAGCTCCTCCCGGCCTTTAAGGGCTTTCCTCTCTTTTCGGAGAATGTTCTGGTATCAGAATGAAGATTTTCCCTCTCAGTCCTGAAAATTTGTCTTCTCCTATAAAATTTGTCCAATTTTCTCTCACGATGTGAGGAAGAATCTCTTCCCACAGAGCCCTGGAACGGCTCCAGGGTGTGGATCTCCCTCTCTGGAGACATCCAAACCCTCCTGGATGAGTCCCTGTGTCACCTGCTGCAGGTGGCCCTGCCTGGGCAGGGCTTGGGCTGGGTGATCTCCAGAGGGCCCTTCCCACCAAATTCCACTGCAATTCCCTGATTATTTAATTCACAAACACATCTGGAGAGCCCCCTTTGTTCTCCAGAAAACCTCTTTGCCCTAACGTTGGATATCCTCAGCTTCATGACGTGGTACGTCAGGAGAGAAACACGAGAGAAAAACGAGAGAAAAATGAGGGGAAAATGAGAGACAAATGAGGGGGAAACGAGAGAAAAATGAGAGAAAAATGAGGAAAAAAAAAAAAAAAACACCACCAAAACACGAGAGAAAAATGGATGTGACCATACAAGAGGTCAGATCCATTTTCCCAGTTTGCTTTTCCCAGAGGCCTGAGCACCCTGGGAAAAGCAAAACCATCCCGTGGGAGTGCCAGGGCTGGAGTGGAGCTGCTGGTTCGCCCAGCCCTGGAGCCACACAGGGGACAATCACCTGCAGGAGCTGCTCGGAGCTGCGCGGGCAGAAGGGCAGAGCTGGGGCATCACCGGCTGGGCAGCTGGAAACGCCGCCAGCCTCTTTCCTGACGGCAGTTTGTGGCTGTGCCATCACTGCCGCTGCTCACATCTGTCTGTAGGTGGCAGCGACCCGTCATTTTTCTTTAAAACAGCGCAGAAGTCGCGCAAATGGGTGTTTTCTACATCAGAGATCGGTTTGGGGTGGGAGGGACCCTAAAGCCCACCCCAGCCAGGGGCAGGGACACCTTCCACTGTCCCAGGCTGCTCCAATCCCCAGGGTCCAACCCGGCCCTGGGCACTGCCAGGGATGGAGCACCCACAGCTGCTCTGCTCCATGTGCGCAGCCGAGAACAGAGTTTGGTGGTTTGGGATCTCATTTCCCAAGTTTTCCCCAATTTTAGCCAAAAATATCCCCCTCTCGTTCATCTCCATCTTTCGTTGAGGGAGTTCTTGTGTGTGAAAATGTTTGGAAACTCCGCACGGCCGCTGTGTGTGTTTTATTTCTGCGGGAATTATAAACTGGATTTTAGGGAATGGCTGAGCTGCCCTGGAGCAAAACCTGCCAGAGATCAGAGCCTGTGGCCCCTGCCCTGCATCAGCTCCAGACAACTCACTTGGTGTGAGGAAATCTGCTTCAACAGGAAGTTGCAGGGGCAGAGAATCAGCTACAAGTCATTGAATTTTTTTTAAAAAGAGGAATTTGCTTCTCTCTGCCTGCACAGATTTTACAGCACATGTGAGAAAGGAAGCAAACCTGCAAATATCCCGTCCTCTGCCTGAGTTGTGTCCTGGCACAAACCAGTCCTTGGGAGTGCAGGACAAAAGCAAATCCTCCTGATTCAAGCAGACAACGGATTTACCATCGAGCAGCAGGGTTGGAATCTTGTTTTCTTCTCCTGCCATAAGAAAACCCTGGAAGTTGCCAGGAAACAGTCCCAGAGCAAGGACAAGAGGTCTCAGTGCATCCACAGGGAGGCACTGACTGTTCCTCACCCCAAACCAGAACTTCTGCTGGATCCTGGGAATGTCAGCGGAGGAGATAAAACCCAGCAATCAGGGCAGAGCCGTGCTTTGGGGCTGAGAGCTGACCCCGCTCTCCCATCCCAATCCTAGGGAATGTGATTTACTAGAACTATTTTCCTTTTTCTCTGATAGCAGTGGTTATTTCATTAAAATTTAATTAGAATTCATCTGAAGGAGGTGTTCACCTCGATTCTTTGCAGCTTCACTCATTCACACCGGCAGGAAGCAGAGCAATAATAATTTTGGTAGCTGTGGTGGCTGTGCAGGACATCCCAAAGGACGAGCACCGCTCCAGCCTCCTCTCCTTGGGCACCTCCCTCTATCCAGGTGTGGCTCGAGAGAGTTTCCTTTTGTTAATTCCCCTTTGTTTGTTTGGGTGCTCTAACAGCAAACACACATTTACATCCTAAATCAACAGGAGCTCCCCTCTGGGCTTGGGTCTGCTTTGCCCTTCCGCCCTTTTTCAGGGATGTTTGGCCCAGAAGAATTCACACAGCAAGCTCAGAGGGCACATAAATGTATTTTAAATGAAGGGGGAAAGGAAAGCAAAGTCCCCAAATGGATTTGAAGTTAAGAGGAAAAGAAGAGAAAAACAAAACAGCCCCTCAGGAGATTTATGTGAATTTGTCCACAGGCTGCAGTTCAGAGTTCCCACGTGTGCTGCCTTCCCGTGCTGCCTCTTTTCCTTCTCTCTGCCTTTTATTCAATAAAACCCAACAAAACCACAGGAGCTGTTGTACCTGTGCACAGATTTCGCCCTGGTTCTGCTGCTGGCTCGGCGCTGCTCTGTGCTGAGCCCCGAGGAGCGCTGCAGCCAGTTCTACCTCCACAAACAAGAAGAGTTTGTTGCTTTGTGCCGTTTTTGGGGAGCAGCGGCGAGCCCTGAGCACGATGGGTTTGTGTCAGGCTGGCTGGGGCAGGTGCCTTGGGCAGGCAGGTGGGATGTCAGGGATCTGAGCAGCCCGTCCATATTCATGACAGAAAGGGTTATTTGGGGTTTTTCTGTCCTCCAGCTCCCAGGAGCTATGGGGAACAGCCCGAGCGTGCCCGAGGAAGCTGAGGATGACAACACCTGCAGGGTGAAGAGCTACCAGGTGAGCAGCCCCACTCCCACCTCCCCTGGCTAGCTGCCAGTGCAATTCTCACCCTCCTGGTGTCCTAAAAACTCTGCTCTTGGTCATTTCAGCCTCTCTCCGAGTCTCCCGACGGAATTACAAACGGATCTGTGGTGTTTGCTCAGAACCCTCCCCTGGCAGTGAGTGGTGAAGGTACGGACTGGCAAGGGGGTTGGAAGTCTTTATTGAACTGAAGGCACAATAAATATTAATGCGCAGCTTTGAATTAGGGGATGCACCCACGCCCCAGCTCTTGTCTGTAAAAGCATTTCCACAGACACTGGAAAGTTTAAACACAGCAAAAAGAAAAAGAAGTTCTTTCCAAAATTCTCTGGATGCTGGTTGATAGTTCTGGGGATTTAATTCTGCCCTGGCCCCCAAAACGTGGATGTACAGAGGGCAGGGATTTGTGTGGAGCACCATCAGCCACGGCTGCTTTGGGGCTGCTCCCTGCCAGGGGTGTGACAAACTCTGCCCAGGCTCTGGGGGAATTCCTGGGGGAATTCGTGTCTCCAACAAGCCTCGGGGGAATTGCTGCTGCGAGGAGCCCAAATCCAGGCTCTTGGAAAGGACAAAATGCAGCAGTGGCACCGGTGCAGCGGGTTATGGACTCTTAGGGAGCTTTGGGGTTTCTGGGGGATGTCAGGAAATGTTTCACAAGGAGAGAACAGTTCGTGTGTTGGAAAGGGCTAAAAAATCCCTGTCCTGGCTACGTGTTCTTATCCATGATAAAGTGGATAAAAGGATGATAAAGTCTTAGAAACCACCTCTGCATTGTTTTATATGAACCCATATTTCTGATCTCTTCAGCAGCAATTTCCAACAACTGAAATTGTAGAAATATTCATGATAGAATCTTCATCTGTCTGAACATTTCCATCTTATTCTCTCTCTCCTGGTCGTTCTTGGACAGGGGCTTTGCTTTGGCTTGAAAGATACTGAGCAGTTATTTATTAACAATTAAATATATATAGGGACATTTTTCTGACCTGGCTTTAATTTAAAAATAGCGATTGGCTGGGAAAAACACCAGAAAGGGGCAGGTATCAAAGCTGCAGAGCTGTTACAGCAGAATTAACGTTTGGTCCCTTCTGACCCTGAGCTGTGCCTTAGTGAGTATTTAATGCACAGAAAACATCCTTGCTCTCATTTTGGAGCTTGCAGCCCCTCCTGAAGAGAGCAGGGTCCACCTAAAACCTCCAGTTTCATAACAAAACTAAGCTGTTCAACGAAATTTAACAAAATTCAGCTCCTGAGCTTGAATTCTAGAGAAAGCACAGTGATTTATTTTTCCCTGCACACTAATTAGATAAATTCTGTCCCCTTTCTGGATAAACTGTGAGCGTAGAGCAGCTGGTGGGGTGTGAGTAGAGCATTGTTCCCCGAGTTAATCCCATTTCAGCGCGGTCATGGGTGGGCTCGGAGGGGACTGGGTTTGCAGGTGAGCACCCCGGTGTGCAGCTGCACCCTGAGCCCCTCTCCCAGCGCTGCCACCCCCAAATCCTGCCCGGAGCTGCATGGCCCGAGCGCTGAGGAGTCGTTTCCAAGTAGTTCTCTCTGCGTATTCGAGGGCATCACTCTCATCCACAGGCACGGGGCTCTTCTTGCTTTTCAGCGCCTCATTAATTTCTTCCTTCCACTCCTCTTTGGTTTTGGGGCCTTTGCTGCTCTGAAACTCAGCCACTCTCCTTGTCACTGCAATGCCTTTTCAGAAATACAAATAAAAACCCAACAACTCCTCTGCAGTCCTATAAGGAAAGAAAATACTTCATAATTCAAGGCTGAGAAAAATCCTTCATGATTTGTTGTTAAGAGAACCCTCTCGGTCTGTCACAGGCACTAGAAAAAAATCTGAATTTAGGTTAAAGTAGTCAAAGGCCGGCGTGGGGATCTGCAGATGGTTCTGCTAACAGCTCAGTTCCTGTTCCATGGCCCGAATTTCCCGGTGCCATCCCACCATAAGTCACTTTAAGCAGTTGCCTACCAGCAAAGCCTCTCTCTGTGTGCTTTTTCTGGTGTAAATCAGCAGAGTTCTCAGGAGGAAATAAAAGCCAGATGATTTACGCTGCCTGAAGACCTAGAAAATACACGTACCTTTTATTCCTCGTAGGTAAAACGAAGCATATGGGACTGCTTTACTTAAATGGATTACCTAATTAATGCAATTGCTAAATCAGTTCAAGTAGCAAGTTGAAAAATTAGACGTTTCTGTGTCGATGTTTCTTGTATTTTGACTTTTTTTTTCCTGTTTGAAAAGCAGTTTAAAGCATTGAGATACAATTAAAATCTCCATGTCTGTGCATTAGTAATCCAGGTTTTGGAGAAATAAAAGTGATAGAAGTCATTACAAGGGAAAACATGGTAGTATTTCTAAAATGAAATACTGCAATAAAGAGTGTTTTTGGGGCATTAAGTGAGGATTTTGGGGGGAGCCAGAGCTGGAAAAAGGGAACTTTTTTGTCCTTTCATTAATAAAAGCGCTTGGTGAGCAATAGGTGAAGGGGAGAGGATGGAACTGGAGTTTTCCGTCTCTCATTTGCACTGCACAGAGCAGAACTGCAGCAGGAGGACAAAACAGGAACAATTCCGTGTGGGGTTTGGGTATTCCGGGCAGATTGAAACGACGACTTGCTCCTAAAAGGAATTACAAAGGAGTTAAAAAGATTACAAAGGACAAAAGTTGAGCGAAGAGGCAGCTCCTTTGTAGCAGAGGGTAAATCCCATTCAGCAAATCCTGCTAGCGGCCAGAACCCAACAGAAATCCTGATTGCAGCGTGCCCAGAGAGCCTGAAATGTGAAGTATTTCAGGGATGTTTTTAGAGAATGATCGTCGCTGTTCTTGCTGCTGGCTGCTCTCACACTATTTCCATTAATTCCTGGAAATCCGCAGGTAAATAACAATGCAAGTTAAATTAGTGAAACAAAAGGATTCTTGGAGAGGAAAAAAAAAAAAAAAAAAAAAAAAAAAAAAAAAAAAAGCATGGAATAGTGGAGTAAGATGGCAAAAGGATATTGGTGTGTTCTTTTTTTTAAGGAAGGAGGAATGGTTTATTTTGGATTAGTATTTGTTGCAGAAATTCACCCAGGGCCGTTGTACCCTGTGCTGCCCTGCACTGCTGGAATTCCTGGTGCCAAATGTTGCCTTGTAGCCTTCAATGGTTTCTTCATGGCCATTAAAATGTTTTCTCCACGATTATCTGAACACCAGGGGAGAAGAAAGTGCTGTGTGGCTCTAATTTCCATGGCTAAGCAAAATATTTGTTTGTGGCTGGCTTGTACTCAAAATAAAGGAATGGGATGAGCTTTAAGGTCCCTTCCAACCCAAACCATTCCATGATTCTGTGATATTGCATTAACCATTAATCTTCTCTATTTTCTTTTTAAGTCAAGGAAAAAATATCGGTCTAATTTACCAAATTCCAGGGGAAAAAAAACCTTCTTGAGTGTGTTCTCACAGAAGAAATTTTGTGTAGCCAAGAAATTTCTTTTTTGACACATCCTGGTGAAGGGAAGGGTAAAGAGAGACAAATCTTCTGGAGTGTGACTGCCTTTTGTTAAGGAGTTGAAAGGCAAATGCCCGAGCGGGAGCAGGCTGAAATGCAGTCTGTAAATTGTGCATCGATTTTCATTTCAGAGCAGCTTTTAATCTCAGTCACAACGAGCAGCTTTGATCTGCTCCAAGACCTGGCCTAGAATTGGGGCGGGTGGTTTGCTTATCTTTGCGATTCTGCCTCTGGATTGAGGAATAAATCTGGGGGGGGGAAAAAAAGAGAAAAGACACTTTTGTGTCTTTAAAAACAAAAACACTGCACGCTTTTCACCTGAATACCGGAATTTGAAGGTTTTCTCCCTCAGATTGCCGTGGGGGTTTGGTGCAGCCCAGCTCTGGCGCTGGGATCTGCTCTGCCTCTGTCTGAGCAGACTTTGCTGGCAGCAGCTGGAGCTGTCCTGACACAGCTCACACACAGCACAGCCCACGGCAGTGACATTTGCCAGGGCTCCCATTCCTCCCATGAGAGTCAGAGATAAAAGGAGCTCCCTAGGTTCCTGAGCTGCTCCTCGTTCTCTGGTTTTCTTAACGCTGAGCTTCTATCCCTCTTTTTGTGCCGGACTTTTCCTGTGGTTCGTTTGTTATCTGTTACAGAAAGCAGAAGTCCAGCATCTCTTACAATTATTTTCCGATGGATATTGTTTATCCTTCCTTTAGCTGGGGAAGAGTCTTTGATTTTTCTTCCTTCCCAAGTTTCCAGCTATAATTAGAAGTTCTTTTTCAAACATTACTACAGGAGGCTCAGGAAACTACAGCTGATCCTCAGTGGCCCCAGCTGAGCGTCTAAAGAGGTGCTGGAGTAGCTGTAATTTGTACTTTTGCTGTGCCTGTCAGGATGCTGGAATTGAAACCGGCGCTCATGGAATATCACAGGAGGATATTGCCTGGCCGAGGATTTCTGCCAGTGGAGTTGCTTCCTTACAGGAACAGCAGAATCCAGGAAAAAAAAATAAATTCATGTATGCCCAGGAACTGGAAATCTCTTTGCCTGGCCAGGTTGTGCTCAGGAGCTCTGGCCACTCTGCCCAAAATAGAAAGAGGAAACAAAAGGCACATTAAAGATGATCCAAAGGGAGGAGTTGGGAGCCAGGTCCTGGCAGCTGTGGGGTGCTGGGGGCAGCTGTGGCTGCTGTCACGGTGTCAGCTCTCCCTCTGGGCTGGCAGATGTTTGGGTGAAGTCCCTGGAGCTGATGCTGGCACATTCCAGCACTGCCCCACTGCATCCCCAGCACGGGCAGCACCTGGAGCTGCTGCAGAGAGCCCAGAGGAGGCTCCAGGGTGATCCCAGGGATGGAGCAGCTCTGCTGGGAGGAGAGGCTGGGATTGTTCACCTGGAGAGGAGATTTGGGGTGAGCTCAGCCTGGCCTGGAGGAGCCAGGGGGAAAATGAGAGAGAGGATTTCTAAGGGATGGAGGGACAGGACGCAGGGAATGGCTTCAAACAGAAAGAAAATAGGTTTAGATTAGAACTTAGGAAAAAAATCCTTCCCTGTGAGGGTGCTGAGGCCCTGGCACAGGGTGCCCAGAGCAGCTGTGGCTGCCCCTGGATCCCTGGGGAGGTGGGAAACTGGGGGAATTTTGCTGCAAAAAGCCAAGGGGTACCTTTGAAAGCTGGGATCTAAAATTGTTCCTTTTTCATAATCTCAAAGAATTTCAAACTGAAGGTTTGTGCTGTGTGGAAGACGTGTTTCAGTCAGGTTTTTTTGGTATCTGGGGTTTTCTTTCTCTTAGAGGAAAATGTGAAAGGCATAATATTGACTAGACTATTACAATTATAATTTGAAATCATTTCGATTTTGCATTGAAACTGACAATTTCCCGGTTCTAATTCAGCAAGTCGGTGTGAGCCTGTCAGTTTTCCACGGTTCTAATTAAATAGATCTAAATTCATCCCTGAAATGTGGCGATGACTGACAGGGAAATCAGATCCATATTCCAGTCCAAGCAGGGAAGAGCAGCTGAAGCTCTGGGGGAGCTGTAAATTTACCTCTCAACAAGACCCTTTCTTGTTGGGGTTTCACACCACATCATCTCTGGTTCTGCCTCCCAGCCATAAAACAGATCCAAGCAAGATTATTTTCCTTTTGTCTTGTGTAAAGCAGGAGCTGCCTTTTCCTGTCTGTGAATCCCATCCCAGGGGTTTTCCCCTCCACTGTGTTCGATAAAATCACAAAATATACTTTTAAATCAAAAGGTTTTTTTGCATCTGAGGCGTGTGTACGCTTGGAAGGATTTGTGCGAATTTTTGGGGGAGGAAATGTGATTCTGAGCCACGGTTTGCGGGTAAAGAGGAGAAATGTGAAATGTAAGGGTAAGAAACCTGGCTGGGATGTGATTTATCAGTATTCAAATCAGGCTTAAAATAACCCACAGGCAAAGGAGAAGTGCAGGTAGGAGCCAGGAAATGGGATCAGTTCTGGTGCGTTCCATTCTCAGTGTTTCTTTAGCTGTGGCAGAGGAGAGGCTGATATATTGATATATTGATATATTGATATATTGATATATTGATATATTGATATATTGATATATTGGTATGTAATCATCTCCAGTTTTACTGGGGTGGTTTGATTTTGCATGTCATCATTTTAATTTGCTTGTCCACTGGGCTGAGTAGTGACAAACGGGGCTGGCAGCTGTCTTTGACACTGTGAGGGGATAAAATTCACACTGATTTCAGTTTGGGGTGGCAGGGGAGCCAAAATCAGCCTTGAGGGATGAGCAGCAGCACTGAGGTTCCCAAGTTTGCTCTTCCACCTGTCAGGAGCAGCTCAGCAAAGGCCGAGCAGCCACGACTGATGGTGCCACGTTGCTGAGGGATAATTTGGGATAATTCCCTTTCTCCCTGTGTTCCAGGGGATGCCAGGGGTAGTTCTGGCCAGGATAACGCTGCTGCATTGCTGAAGGATAATTGGGGACAATTCCCTTTCTCCCTGTGTTGCAGGGGATGCCAGGGCGGGTTCTGATGGGATAATTCCCTTTCTCCCTGTGTTGCAGGGGATGCCAGGGCAGGTTCTGATGGGACAATTCCCTTTCTCCCTGTGTTGCAGGGGATGCCAGGGCGGGTTCTGATGGGATAATTCCCTTTCTCCCTGTGTTCCAGGGGATGCCAGGGCGGGTTCTGATGGGACAATTCCTTTTCTCCCTGTGTTGCAGGGGATGCCAGGGCAGGTTCTGATGGGACAATTCCCTTTCTCCCTGTGTTGCAGGGGATGCCAGGGTGGGTTCTGATGGGATAATGCCCTTTCTCCCTGTGTTGCAGGGGATGCCAGGGCGGGTTCTGATGGGACAATTCCCTTTCTCCCTGTGTTGCAGGGGATGCCAGGGTGGGTTCTGATGGGATAATTCCCTTTCTCCCTGTGTTGCAGGGGATGCCAGGGCGGGTTCTGATGGGATAATTCCCTTTCTCCCTGTGTTGCAGGGGATGCCAGGGCAGGTTCTGATGGGATAATTCCCTTTCTCCCTGTGTTGCAGGGGATGCCAGGGCAGGTTCTGATGGGACAATTCCCTTTCTCCCTGTGTTGCAGGGGATGCCAGGGCAGGTTCTGATGGGATAATTCCCTTTCTCCCTGTGCTCCAGGGGATGCCAGGGCGGGTTCTGATGGGATAATTCCCTTTCTCCCTGTGTTGCAGGGGATGCCAGGGCGGGTTCTGATGGGATAATTCCCTTTCTCCCTGTGTTGCAGGGGATGCCAGGGCGGGTTCTGATGGGATAATTCCCTTTCTCCCTGTGTTGCAGGGGATGCCAGGGCAGGTTCTGATGGGATAATTCCCTTTCTCCCTGTGTTGCAGGGGATGCCAGGGCGGGTTCTGATGGGATAATTCCCTTTCTCCCTGTGTTGCAGGGGATGCCAGGGCAGGTTCTGACTGGGATAATTCCCTTTCTCCCTGTGTTGCAGGGGATGCCAGGGCAGGTTCTGATGGGATAATGCTCTTTCTCCCTGAGTTCCAGGGGATGCCAGGGTGGGTTCTGATGGGATAATTCCCTTTCTCCCTGTGTTGCAGGGGATGCCAGGGTGGGTTCTGATGGGATAATTCCCTTTCTCCCTGTGCTCCAGGGGATGCCAGGGCGGGTTCTGATGGGACAATTCCCTTTCTCCCTGTGTTGCAGGGGATGCCAGGGCGGGTTCTGATGGGACAATTCCCTTTCTCCCTGTGTTGCAGGGGATGCCAGGGCAGGTTCTGATGGGACAATGCCCTTTCTCCCTGTGTTGCAGGGGATGCCAGGGCGGGTTCTGATGGGATAATTCCCTTTCTCCCTGTGTTGCAGGGGATGCCAGGGCGGGTTCTGATGGGACAATTCCCTTTCTCCCTGTGTTGCAGGGGATGCCAGGGCGGGTTCTGATGGGATAATTCCCTTTCTCCCTGTGTTGCAGGGGATGCCAGGGTGGGTTCTGATGGGATAATGCCCTTTCTCCCTGTGTTGCAGGGGATGCCAGGGCGGGTTCTGATGGGATAATTTCCTTTCTCCCTGTGTTGCAGGGGATGCCAGGGCAGGTTCTGATGGGATAATTCCCTTTCTCCCTGTGTTGCAGGGGATGCCAAGGCTGCTGCTGCCCGGGATAACGGTGCCGTGTGTTCGGCGGAGCAGAGCCCCGGTGCCCGGGCGGGCGGGCAGAGCCGCGGGAGCGCTGCCAGCGGGGCTGTGCCAGCTGCCAGGCCCCGCTCCCTGCTGGCTTTTCCCTGGGCTGTGCCAGGGCGTTCCGAGGAGCCGGCGGCGCCTCCGGCCCCAGCACAGGACACCCTTGATGGCCCCGGGCTGAACAAAGCGCCGAGCGAGGGCACGGAGGGGCGCGGGGCGGCCGCGGCCCCGGAGGAAAGCCGTAAAGGCCTGGGCCAGGCCGCGCTGCACGACATCGAGCTCGCGGGGACACCCGAGGGACGGGATGCGGCCGCCCCAAAGGCCAAAGAAGTGACGCTCTTCGACAGGATCTTCAAGCTGGAGAAGGGCAAGGGAAGGACACGAGGCGACCCTCAGGAGGGAAGGCGGGGACAGGACGTTCCCAACGGGAGCATCGCGGCCGGCGCGCCCAACGGGGTCCTGCCGGGCAAGGCAAGTGCTGCCATTAAATATCCGTTAAACATCGTTTCGTGTCCGCTAACGGAGCCTCCTGGGAATGGTGGCAGAGTGGGATAACGTGGGGACCCTTAAACCCCTGCCATGATACGACAGGATAACTGCGCGTAGGGGTGGGAATAAATCACTGTTTAAAATGACCCCAGGGGCAGCTGGACAGAGGTGTGGAAGATGAACCTGTGGCCAAGGAGTGAAGCTCTGTCTCTTGGCTCCATCCTGACCTCCAGTTTAATTTCATTTATAATTTATAACCCTGAAAGGGTTGGGCAACACAGCTCCCACTGCCAGGAGGAACAGCTTGCCTGCTGCAGATGAAAGCAAAAATACCTGAAACTAGAACTCTTTCTTTGCGCTTTAGGACCTTGGAGCTTGACGCGGGATGGTTTTCTAAAAGTTCTTTGGTGTATTTGGTGCCATTTTTAAAATAGTCCTGCTTCTACAGCAGCAGATGCTGGATACCCTATCCATCAAAATAGGGAAAAGAATATTCCAGAAAAGGAATGTTATGCAGCAATGACTTTTGTACTCCAGCTTACTGTGATGCTTTAGTCAAGGAAAGGGGTTCATGAGAAAGAATTTTACAGGATGAGGGTGTGATATAAGAAACTATGGATCTTAACTGTAAGGGCACACTGGTCAAAGGAGCTGAAAGTTAATATGAATTTAGATTTTGCTCTTCCTGCTGAATCTGATCTCAGCAAGGGTATTGTAAAATTAATTTTCAGGGAATTGACAACAGAAAAAGCCCATCCTCTGAAAGGGAATAATGGTGTAACTCTGAGCTCTGCTGGAGAGATGGAATACAGGAACTGGTGATCAAATTGAAACCCTGCCTATTGTCAGGAACAGGAGGGGAAAACCAATGTGTAAATACCATTTTAATAACTGCTTTTATTGGCCAATTCAGTCTTACAAATAAAACTGTGGTCACTGATGCCTTGGGTAGTGATGAAGTTAACTCATGAGATACTCACTGCTTACACTGCCAGCATTCCAAGGTGCCCCAAAATTCTTTTATTTTTAATCTTTTTCTTATCTGTCTTAGACCTTCTCAAATTTGAAGATCACGTTTCTTGTATACATTTACCCCTTGTAATATTTTCCTGAGGGTTCATTTTTAAGAAAAAATACAGTCTCGTTTTTAAGCCCTGCCCTTCAGGAGTGCTCCCATCGCTGGCGTTTTAGATTAAAGAATCCATAAAGGCATTCAGCACCTAAGCAGAACAGGGAGGATCATTTGAAATGAATCCTCTGTTAAGGGCACACTGGCACTTCTGTGTTCAACCTCTTAGAATGGAGCTTTTCAACACCCCGAATTCCTGCAGATATTTTTGACTGTCACGCACAGCGAGTCTTCCCCGTGGCTTGCAGGAATTGTCTCTTTTCCCACCAAAAGCCAAATTCTCGTTTCCTATTTCGCTGTCGCTGCAGCGACACTGCTTTCATTTACAGAGGGGGAAAGGAAACAGCTGGTGCTGCTGAAGGAGGGGTGTGAAAGTCTAAGGAAAGAGCAATTTGGAGCAGTTTTAACTAAAATTCAGAGTTAAACCTTGCTGGGAGCCAACAGTCCTTTTGAAACTCAGGTGAGGCAGTGCTGTACGAGCATGAGCAGGGACAGAAGGGAATGGAAACCATTCTCCCAAACAGGGAAGCACTGCTCATCCAGATCAAGCTTTATTAGACCAATAACACGTGGATTAATTCATTCCTACTGCTTTGCAGTTCTGCTCCAGTCCTCTTGGACCCATCCACATCCTGGAGGTTCCTGATGGGAATAACCTGGAAACCCCAGGCACTGCTGAGCCGTGGGTGGTGTTGGGTCTGGCTGGGAGTGTCTGCAGGATCCCAGCAGCTTTTGGGAACCCAGGAGCACTCCTGGGGACAGGCCTGGGTATCAAAAATACCTCTGCATCTCTTAGGTGTGTGCTTAAAGCTGCACCGTGGAAATCTCTGAGGAGAAAATTGGGGCTCGCTGTAAGTAAATGACAGATCTGGATCACAGGGAGAGGAATTTTAACCTCATGCTTTTTTTTGGGGGGGCTAGAATTTTTTGTCTTTGGTTCTTCAGACACGGAAATGAGTAAATGGTGGGGGCAGAGAGGAGTTAAGCACCTTTTCTGGGGAAAACACATCAGCTAAACGCTGCATTGTGTTGCCAGATTTAACTCAATCCCTAAAACAAAGGCCGCGGCTCTGTCTTGCAGCACAGTCGCCTTCTGTTCCCGCTGAAGTTCCAATTCTCCCGTTGGATGGGAGAATGACCAAGCCTAATTTAATTACTGTTGCTGTAGGAACTACAAACTGTTACCAAATAATCGTATTAAAAATCAAGATATCGCTGCCAACAGCTCCTTTTTTTATCTCTCTCTCTCTCTCTGTCTCTTTTTGGTTTTTTGTTTTTTTTTTTCCTTTGTGGATTATGGCTTGTAGTATCTGTAAATGCTAAAAGCAAAGTTTCCCTGCACCGAGTGCCAAGACAAAACAAACAGCGTTGCTGGTGAGTAAGAGAGAGGCTCCACAGTTGTAGCTTAAGAGCTGCACAAACATTCTGTGTTTGCTGAGCCACTCTTTATTTTTGTGGTCTACAAAACTACATTCAGAGCGCAGCATAATTAAAACAAGGGCAGAATTCATGAATTCATGAAGCATTTACTATGTAAGCCAAAGAAAAGATAAATTATATGCCTGAAATGTTTCACTGAGCCATGATTCATGCAAACAAAAGTGCTGGCAGGAATACATTCTCTTGATATGTTTGGGTTGTTTTTTTTCTTCCCTGATGATTGAACTGAAACTACAGTATATTTAAGGTGTTTATTACCCCCAAATTTAGCTTCTCAAAGACATGAATGGAACATTTACATGGCATCTATTAACTCCTAATACTGATATTCTGTTATTCCTGGGGTTTCTTTCATTATTTACCCCCGGGGCTTTGAGCAGGGAGCAGCCACAGAGGCTTTTGTGGTGATTTTGTGCCTCTGCAAACGTGATCCTGCAGGGCTGTGCATTCTCTGTGCCTCATTTCTGCGCTGATGGCCCGAGCCTGTGCTCCTCCTGCAGGAATATTCCCATTGATGGATCAGAGCCCCTCCCCGAGGTCACATTTGAGTGGTTCTCTGTGGCCAAGGGCAACCTGGGGCTTGGGAATCACAGAGAGGGATCCTCCAGCAGGGCAGGGTCATTTTTGGTGGGAAAAATCAGAATGAAAACGTTCTAAAGAACATTTCCCTGTGCTGGCTGGTTAAAATAGCACAATGATTTTATAATATGGGTTTCTTTATGCCACCAGTGGAAGGAATTGACTTTAAATGCTTTAAAAGTTCAGAGGGATCAGGGCAGCTGGGTGTGGGGTGAATATACTCCGTGTATTCCAACAAAACACAGGGGGTTGAAGTGTCCATTGGAATGGGGCCATCAAATGGGGCACATCTGAGCTCTGAAGTCGGAGTTCAGGGATTTGGGGACGGCCTCAATCCTCAGGATCTGCAGTGGCTTTCTGCTCAGTGTGACACCTTCAGGGAGAAGTCCTGGATGAGCCAGAGGTGCTGGAAAGAGCTGTGTGCAGCTCTCTCCTTAAACGCATCCCAAAGCCAGATCTTGTCTATAATTAAAAAAAAAAACCAAAACAAAAAAAAAAAAAAAAAAAAAAAAAAAAAAAAAAAAAAAAAAAACAAAAAAAAAAAAAAAAAAACAAAAAAAACCCAACAACCTGTTTATTTTTCTTGATAACATCCAGCACTAAAGAGTTTGATGGCACCGAGCACTGGGGCTGTGAAGCTGGTTTTGTTTAGCAATGCATCAGCCTCCTCCTCCTCCTCCTCCTCCGCCTGCCTCAGCTGTCCCTGTAGCCCCTGGCGCAGAGCCAGCGCTCTCCGTGGCTCCGGGCCCTGCGGATGCCCGTGTGCCGGCGTGGCCCCGCGTGTCCCGCACGGCGCGGATCGGCAGCTGCGCGGAGCGTGTGTGAGACCCTCGGGCAGCCTGCTGAGCGTTCCAGCGCCGCTCCGCTCCTCCCTGCGCCGGCACGGGGAGCTCGGTGGGTGGGGAATTACACACGAGTCCCTTCTGGCATTTCGCTGGATGCTTTAACCCCCCGTGTTCCGTGTGCACTGCCCACCCCACACCCTGCTGCCCTGATCCCTTTGAAGTTTTAAAGTGTTCAAAGTCAGTTCCTTCCGCTGGTGACGTGAAGAAATCCATATTATAAAATTACTGTGCTATTCTAATCACCCAGCACAGGGAAAGGTTCTTTAGAATGTTTTATTCTGGTTTTTCCCACTAAAAAAAAGCACTGAGCTATGATGAACCAGTTAGGAAAAAAACCCTTTGATGTAATTTAGGCACTCTTTGATGTCACACATTGCTGCACAACATTTGTGTTGAGTTTTCCTGTGCAGGCTCAAGACAAAGGTGGCCCAAACACAAGGTAAATTCAGTGTGAGAGGTGCCAAACTCTCCAAAACTGGTTCAAGAAGTGGTTTTTTAGAACCTGACCCTTGTCCAGGTGTCTAAACAGAAAACAAATGCCTTAGTATTACCTACTTGTGAGTGCTTGGAAAACCTTTTGGGGCTCTGGGAGCTGTAATTCCATGAAGAGAAGAGGCAGCTCCATCTGGCTAAGGGGAATTACTCTGATTTGTTGCCTTTTGCCTTCTTTTAATGTGTGTCATGATTGTGTTTGATAGATAAAAATTATTCCTGGCATGACAAAATAGAGAATCAGAAGTCATCTTTGTGTGGTGGCTGGCAGAGGCCAAAATCTCAGCATTTGCTCCCATTTTTTTCCCAAGTTCAGCCTCGAAAAGAGAAAAGTGGAGTTCGGGACTCGCCCTGTGTTTGCTGTGGCTGAGAACAACGCAAGTGCTGAATGTCTGAGGAGCCAGGGGAAGGAGAGGGATAAATGCTGGATTGTTCTGAGCCCGTGGGCTGGGCAGGAATGGTTGGAATTGCTGTTGTGACTCCCAGCAAGTCACAAAAGTCACTTTCGCATTCCACCGGGAATCAGGCAAGCTGGCACCCAGCAATCTCTGCCCTTTTATTTTTTTTTAGGAGATAGATGAGTGCAGCCAAAAGGAGCTTGGGCAGCACTCTGCAGGTGAACAGGGCCCGGCTGCTGTGGCACCTGGGAGGGCACAGGCACAGGACAGTCCCCAGGCAGCTGCTGCAGGACAGGGCTCAGTCATGAGCTTCCTCAAAACACTGGTGAGTTCTGCCTTTCCTTTCCTTTCCTTTCCGTCCCTTCGTGTTTCAATTGCTTCCAAAAATCCCCCGTGGGACTGAAAAAAAATTGTCTAAGTGAGGTAGAAATGTGGGCCAGAAAGAATTCTATAAATAGTGTAAAAATGTATAAATGAATGTGAAATGTGAAATGTTCTCCGTGCTGGAGGGATGAGGTGAAACGATGCAGCGAGCACCACCTGCTCTGCAAACTCCCCTTCTGCACGGATACTCGCAGGATCTTTAACCATCTCAAAGACTTTCTGCTTGATATTCCATTTGCACCACCTCCAAAAGTCCTTTTTTATTAATTGATTGTAAGCTTGAATAGTAAATATTCGATCCAGGCGTTTTTTTCGTTTTAGCCATTACGTTGCTCTCAAGGAATATTTGCATTATAAATTTTCCCGCTGGAGGGAAGCAATGTTTGTATTTTCCCTTTGTGCAAAGAAAAACCCGCTGATTTCAAACGTATCCTTTTGATCCCTTGAAAGACTGGGTTGAGTGACTGCTTTTTTCTCAAATTCTTTAATTAATTAATTCAGTTTAATTTAACTTCTCAAATTTTAAGGTCTCCCCAAGCAAAGCTGAAGCCAAAAGTGATTCTGAAGACAAGGTAGGCAGTTCCTTGTTCAATGCTCATTCAGTGTTTTGCACACAGGGATTTCCTCTCCATTTTGTTGGGTTTTTTCCCCAACTGTTGTCATAATTTAAAGTAATTTCAAGTACTTTTCCCCTGGATAAATTGAAAAGGAAGAGACTGAACAGTGCAATTCCTAATATCATCTCTTACAATCAAAATCTGTTGTGTTTTCTGCAAGTTTGGTGATGATTGGTGACAATTTTGGTTATTTCTCTGACTTGTCCTTGATCTAAAATTTCAGTGAAAATTTTGAGTCCACAAAGAAATTCTGTTTGCTCATAGATCACTTTTCCTCCTGCTTTGAAAAAAAAATTATTAAGAAACAAGGACTAAAACCCTAAAAATAGAAGTATTATTCTCCATGCAGATATTAGCCAAAATCATAACATTTTTGGGGCTTTCTCCTATTTTTTTCTTCCTTTGCCCTATTCAGATGATCAGTCTTTGCAGCAAGCTTGGTGAGTACGTGGGGGATTTAATTCTGAATAACTCAGAAAATGATTCCCAATAATTCTGAACAACTCTGAAAATCATCAAACTGGGTGAGGATTTCCAAGCTATGCAGAAAATGCAGGTATTAAAGTGTCCCTGGGAAACTTGCAGCTCTTCCCAGAGGTGGTGAACAATCTGGCTGGGATGGAAACAATCCAGTTGGGATGGAAACAACCCCATTTCCACCCCTGACTCTGTCACCTACCCCTGTGCCAGGTGACTGCTGCTGTAATTTGGACACGAATATTCGGGGTGGGTTTGCTTTGCTGACACACCTGGCAGGGCAAACAAATCCAGGTGACTTGCAGGATGTGCAAACTCCTTCCAGGAGATTAGGTGGGAGTTCTCTTTTACTGGGAATTCCTTTATCTGATACGGCATTTAATAAAGAGGAAATACCTTTAGGAGGTTATTTTATCAGCTTCCAGGTAGAAAAGCTGCAGATTTTTTGGCTGATAAGAAATAACTGATTTTTTTTTTTTCCTGCCAAAAAACCCAATTTGTCTTCAAAGTGAAGATTTTCCTAGTGCAGAGGGGCTGTTGGGTGGCTGCTGTGCCTTCATATCATTAGAATCATGGAATATCCCGGAGCTGGGAGGGATCCCAAGGATCCTCCAGCCCCTGGCCCTGCACAGACCCCCACCAATCCCTCCGAGAGCAGTTGTCCAAGCGCTCCTGGAGCTCGGGAAGGTTTGGAGCAGGGACCAATCTCTGGGGAGTGCTCCAGCACCCTCTGGGGGGGGAAGAACCTTCTGTTTTTGTAGGATGGGGCTCTTATCAGCGCTGGCTCCGGCTCTAATCAGCGGCTGGGCCGTGTGTGCTGCCAGCAGCTGGGCACACCCTCGGTGCCCATCCCTCATCTGTGTCCCAGCCCTCACACCTCCCCGGACACTTCCTACAAAGCCAGGGCTTGTTTGGACAAGGTCTGTCCCAAATCCCTGACCTGAGCCTCCTGTGGCTCACCCCGAGCTGACCCTGCGTCACTCTGCGCTCGGGAATTGGGGGGGTTGCAGGGAAAAGGGTGGATTTTGCTGTGAGTATCGGTAAGGGATAATCCTTCATCCTCCTCCGTGCCAGGCAATCAAAGGCATCTTCCTGCTTTAAAGCCTGAGACCTTGAACTATTAGGTAATTAATTTCAAGGACATTAATGCAAGCTTGAAATATGTTAGGCAGTGTATGTCATGGATATGCACTGCTGCCCTTTTCCTAAATAATGTATTATATAAAACTTTTTAAAGTCCCTATTATGCTGCAGTAAAAAGACTGAAGGTGCCTCCAAAGATTTCAATATTTGCCTGGTTTAAAATTATAAATCCTCAATTGCTTCTTCACGACTTGAAAAGACAGAAGTTGGTGGGATTTAGGTTTCAGTTTAGTGGAGATTTTAGAGGGTTTGATTTGGAATCAGGTGGATTGCCTTGGCTTTTATTTTGCTGCTCATGTGAAAGAAACTCTGAGGAGAGCTGAGAAATCAGGAAAAAAAAAAACAAAACCACGGTTGGTCCAGGGCTAAGAAGGAATATTTTCCTTTAACCCCACGTGTGTGAGCGATGGAATGACGTCTTTGATAAAGCAAGTATCTGCAATAAACACTCACCTGCACCTGCTGTTGTGCACAAGGGCTCCAAGGCGGAGAAGGGCCCTGGGGGGCAGCCTGGCCCGACGGCAGCGGCAGAATCCCCCTCCAAAGGAGCCAAGAAAAAGAAGGCAGAGAGCCCCAGGCTGGGCCACGGCACCTTTAGCAAACTCTTTAGGCACAAGGTCGGTACGAAGCTCCAGGAGGAGCAGAACCCTGAGAAATCACAGCTGGCTGCTGGCAGAGAGAGAGAGAGGAGTTCTTTCCCCACATCTGGCCAGATGTGCAGAGCTCCGGAGATCCCCAGGAGCATTTCTGTGCGGGGGGGATGGGAACAACCCCGTTCCTCTCCTTGGGCCCTCTGTGAGCTCAGGGTTCTGCAGCCGCTCCTGGAGCAATTCCTGTAACAATTCCCCGGTTACTAACACGGACTAAACCCCCTGGCCACTAAAACCCAAATAAAATCAGAGGTGCTGACAAACAATGAACTGTGGAGAGGTGGACAGAGGTTTGGGAGCTCAACTCAGGTTTTCTGTCATTAATGGGCGCCAGAACTTGGCTAAAATTGGCATTTTGGGGCACCTGATACAGCACAGAGGAGGCTGGAACACGGAATTTCCTGCAGAAATAGGGATTTCTCCCCGCAAACAAGAAAATTAATTTATTTTAGTCCTGCTTTAGTTTGAAGCAGAAAAAAATCTGGGTTTGATGGGTACGTTAAAGTGCTTAAAATGCACAGTCAAGCAAATGGCTGTTTCGGAGAATTTGAGCTTTTATGTTAAAACACAGAAATCACCAAAAACTTTTGGTCTCAAGCTCTATATTTGGGGATTTCTGCACTCTCTGAAGATAATCATGGCAGGGAAGCAGAGAATTGCAGCTTTTTAACCCAGAGAATGCAGAAGCAGAGACCCTTCAGTGGGGGAGGAACATAATAAATATTTAATTCTCCCTCCAGACACCCACATGGAATTTCTGGTGAGTAGGGGGCTTTATAATCAAGGGCATTTAAAATACATTTTAAAATCAAAAATGTTCTTTCCACTACCCTGATTTTTGTGGGAGAAAAAAAAAAAAAAAAGGTCATCTGCATATTGCTGAAGGAATAATAATATTCCAAATGAATTAAAGCATACAGTTCTTGCCAAAAGCTTAAATATGAGATCTAGGCTTCATTTCTTATATAAAATTAAAATATTTATTACTTAGTTCATAATGAGTTAAGGCTTCCTGGTAAAACCCAAACCTGCCTGGCATTTTTTAAGATTTAGTTCCAACATTTAATCTTGTACTAATTGGTAGTGAGAAAATTCCTCAGAATATTTAATGGAAATTTAAAGAGTTTTTTGTCTGGAATGATGACACTTATCTTGCAGGAATGCAAGAGCAGTAAGTTTTTACACCAGTAAAATATTTTTTATAAAAATATCACTTCTAAAATAGCTTTTCCTCCTTTCTACGTTTATTTTCACGGTTTTGTTTCCACATCCCAAATACAGAAGCATGAGATGAGATATCATTTATGACCTATTAGGAATCAAGGAGAGGGGTTAAAATGGTGTCAACAATTTGATTTTAAGGCTGATTAAAAGTGGGAATTCAACTCAGAGCAGGGATGTCACAGGCAGGCCCTGGAGTTACCACTTCTAATAAAATAAATAAACAATAATATAATTTATATCTTTAAATTTGCAGTACTTTCCCTGCTGTACGAATTGGATGGATAGATAACCAATTCTTTTATTTGAAATGATCATTTCAATAGATCTCTTTGTGTTTAACCCCTCGACTGTCTCCTCTGACAGCGCTTTCTCTGCGTGTCCAAAATACACTTCTCTACCCAAATCCAGCTTAGGCTGCCTGGGAGTTAACACAAACATTGTTTTTCAGGCTCCTGTGTTCCAAAATCCCAACTTCGAAGCAGCTCGAGCTGCTCCTCCCATCCACGCGTATTTCCCTTCATTCCACGTTAATTTTGCTGTGTAACTGTGCTGATTTATGGAGTTTTCCCTGGAAGGGAAGGGTGAATCCCTCACTTCCAGCACTAATGCTGAAGCCATCCTCACCTTGTTCTCACCTCCCGTTCTGGATGTTGTTTGTCAGAGCTGACCACAAAAAAAAAAAAAATGTTCTTGGCTCCTGCAAAATAACTCCCCTGAAAAATATCTCACCTGCCCTGTTAAACATCTCACCTGTTCTGTCCAGAACTTCCCAAAGTCTGCGCCAGGCTGCTGGAACCTGGCCTCAGGCCGTGCTGGATTTTTGTTTGTTTGCTTTGTTGTTGTTTTTTTTTTTGTACAGCTCAGGCAATCCTTCAGTGTGAGCTCTGCTGGGTGGGGGGTAACAGATTCAGGGTGACGTCCCTGGCCAAGGAGGAATTTACCTGGCTCCTCCTGGGTTTGTGTGCTCTGATGAAATCAGGAGCCCCATCACTGAATGCTTTTACTGAAGGAAATCCCACCTGGAGCCAAAGATGCGAGAGGATGGGTGGAACCACCCCCAGCCCCTGCAGAGCTGCAGCTCCTGCCCCACTTCCAGAGGCAGCGATGCTCCATGCCCTGGTTTCCAGGATTTCCTGGGCTGCCTGTGTTTAGGATCCCAGAAATCCAGGCTTCCTGCTGGAAGGTGACGGGAGCACATCCCTGGCGATGGTGTTCCCATGGAAAACTCCCGGCTCTGGTGTCCGTGAGTGCCGGAAGCTGCAGACACAGAAAAAATCTGTTAATGCCTTTAAATTCTCTGTAATGATTTACCCGAGCTGAATGGGAACGTGAATATGGCAAGACACATATAAATATACAAATTTTTAAAGAACTAGTTGAGGACTACAAGCACAAGGAGTGCAGCACCAGGCTGGTGCAGGTACAAGGATAAGACCTGGAATTCCCTCCACTCTTCCAGGGATCAGTTTCCATGGCTGCAGGAGCCAGGGCTTGCACACACATTTCGCTAAAAATAAAATAATTGGTGACACTGACAGTTCCTGGCCCGTGGAACTGCAGTGCCTCAGACAGACTCATCTTTGTGTTTTGTTCCCCTTCAGGCCACGAAAGAAACCCAGCAGACAACCAACACCAAAGTGAGTAGGAGGGGTTGAATTAACTGTGCAATGCAGGAAAAAGGGAATTCTCACTGGCATCTTCAGCCTCTAAGGGTTTTAATTCCTTTATTAGGGTTCTGGGTTTGCTGTGGAAGGGCAGGGATGGAAGGGAAGGGATGGAAGGGCAGGGATGGAAGGGCAGGGATGGAAGGGAAAGGATGGAAGGGAAGGGATGGAAGGGAAAGGATGGAAGGGAAAGGATGGAAGGGCAGGGATGGAAGGGAAAGGATGGAAGGGAAAGGATGGAAGGACAGGGATGGAAGAGAAGGGATGGAAGGACAGGGATGGAAGGGCTGGGATGGAAGGGTAGCGGTGAAAGGACAGGGATGGAAGGGACAGGGATGCAGCTGAGTGAGGAGAGGAGGTGCTCACCTGCCCTAGGTGAGCATGCTGTATTTGTTCTCCACAATATCCCTGTCCTTTTGACTCCCAGAGCCCTGAGCAGCCTGCTGTCACCTGTGTAAAAGCAGACAGAAATGTCCCTCCCTCCCAAGAGCCGCCGGCCAAGCAGAACCCGAAAGCGCCCGAGGCCGCGGCCCCTCCGCAGGGAGTGACCAGTGAACTCCCCCCGGGAGGCCACCAAGGACAAGGGCTCGGCCACCCCTCTGCCCCTGAGCAAGCTCTTCTGGAAAAAGGTACTGGAGCTGGGAGCTGGGCAATCCCTGCAGGGACTGGAGATAAAGCCAAGGTGCAGCAAACCAGCCAAAGCCACCGCATGTGAAGCATCAGGGCCATGAATTTATCGGGGTATTTATCTTGTTTTTATGGGATCAGGAATGTTGTTCTCTCTCAATTCAAGGCTTGTGTTAAATATCCCCCATGGATCACAGTGTTCTTTACTAAACTTTATCATGGATAGAGATAAAGCTCTTAAACCTCATTTCGTTTCTTTGCTTTAAAAGTCTGGAAAGCTGGGATCAGGTGGGTCAATTGTCACTCAGCAGAAAATGTTCTGTGACTTGAAGTTTGGGGTCTCAATTGCTTAGGAAGACACACTGTTCCTCAGGCTAAACAATGATTTTAATTAAACTCTAAAAACACAGCTCCTGTTTCCAAGATCCTTACGGTTTATAATCTGAAGTTTATTCATCATTTCATTTCATGGAAAGGCTGGATGAAACTTTACTGAGTCACTGGATGTTGAATAACTGCATTTCAGGGCTTCTGCTCAAGCTCAAATCCCAGAAATTTGCTGCTTCCAGACACCCAGGTGCCCCTGAGTGGCTGCTGCCTCTTTAGCTGTGTTTTCCCACTGGAGATGCAGTTTGGATATTTTATTTCTGTTAAAAAACGAAGGTGTTTAGATATTTACAGAGTAAACATGCTTGAAAATGATCAAAGCTTCAAGCATTTGTCACTTGGGACTGAATTTCCTGGGGAACCGTGGATCAGGTGCTTGGAATGAGAGGAAAGCTGGGAAGAAGAAGGAGAGGGAGGTTTTTTCTGTAGTTGTTATTGCTACAGAAGCCTCCTGCTCTGAGTAGTCCTGGGAAGCAGGATGTGTGCTGAACATCAGGATGAAATAAGGGAGAGAAGAGCCCTTCTGGCAGGCTGCTGTGTGTAGTTTCAGCATAAAACAGCAATAAATCCGGTCTGAAATCAGGAATTTCATAATGAAGTATCAAGGTCTTTAAAAAAAATAAGAAATAAAAACATGGAAGAAGGGGAAATTTTCTTGCAGAGAAATAGTGAAAATCACTCCTGTGTGGTAGAAATCAGTGGTGATGGTTGGTTTAAAATAATCTGATAAGCTTTTGGTAAGATTTCAAAATCTGATTTTGAAATTTTTACCCAAATTAATTATAGAGGTTTTTATTACTGTGCAATGTAGGCTCTGCCCACACCAGCTCCCCAAATTCAGAGCTAAAATAGGGCTTGGTAGCTTCCCTGAGTACCTCAAACCCTGTAAAAATCTTCAGTTCTGGGGTCTCAAGCACCTCAGGGTATAAACCTTGGACCAGAATCGTCTTTCATTTACTCTTAGCGGATAATGCCGGGTTTAATTTCTCCTGCCTCACCCTCAGCTCTTGGTGCCAGGGGATAGAAAGTTTTGTAGGGAATTCTCTGCCACTCCAAGCAGATTTTGTTGCATCCAAAACCATCAAGGGCTGGTTAAGGCATTTACACAAGTTCACTGAATTACAATAGCTTGTGGCATCTGAACTTTGTCCATGGATCTCCTTTCTGCTTGGTTAGAACTTATTGGCTCTGAGATCATGCTGAGACCAAATGTTTTTGCAGAAATTCCCTCCAGAAAAATGCAGTAGAGAACTGAATTTGGTCCTAAGAATTAAAAAACAGAACAAAACAAAAATCTCTGCCTGTTTGAGCTTTGAGTCCTTTACCTGTAAAAGGCTGATGTGGCTTCAGTGAGTTTTCTTGGTAGAGAATATTTTATATTTCCTTTGGTGAAAGACCCTGATGACCCAGTCAGCACGAAACTAAAGAAAATTAGGAGAGATGTACAAAAAACCCCAAAAGAGAACAGGTTGTCCTCCAGCTCAGCTTGGTTTGAAGATTCTGTGAGGGGTTCTGCAGTGACTTTGTGTTTTTCTGGCACATTTAATGCACTGTCCTTTTGCTAGGACAGAGAATCCGGGCTCAAATAGGTGGAGATCTCAGAGCCAGGAGCAGCTTTGCTTTTGAACTCACAGACAGCAACCACAACACTCAATGCATCCAGGGTTCAGCTCCAGCTTCTCTTTGCAGGCAGCCTCTTAAATATCCATCTTCTGATGAGCTCTCACTTCAAAGTGCAGCTAATGAAGTGCCTGTCAACACGTGGCAGTAAATGCCGCTGCTCTGCCTGCAGATGAATAAATATGGAACGGGAAAATGAAAAATTCCTTATTCAGCTTCTCAGCTGGGAGCCTCTTTTGTATTTGCCCCATTTCCTGATCAGTCTTCACGAGAATTTTCAGGACTGTTGCTCAAATATTTGCTGTGCCAGCTTTTTTTTTTTTTTTTTTTTTTTTTTTTTTTTTTTTTTTTTCAGAAGGAATACTAATAGGGAATTACAGAGGGCAATTTCCAGTATTTGTGTTGGAAGGCTGCTTTCAAGGCCTGGTAGATATCTGATCAGGGCAGAGAAACATGATGCTTCACATTTATCTGATCAAAGCAGGCCAGGCCAGGGTGGAAGGTGATCAAGGCAGCATTATTTCGACTGCTCTGGAATCTGTCTTTAAAAGCAGATGTGTTTGCTTAAAAAACTTGAATTTTAAGCCACTCTTGCCGTGAAACTGCAGGGAAATCATGTTCTTTTTACTGATGTGCACATAGCAAACTGGTTAATTACTGGGTGAGGCAGAACAGGGAATCTATCCCAGAATGGTTTGGGTTGGAGGGACCTCAAAGCCCAGCCAGGGCCACCCCTGCCATGGCAGGGACACCTCTCGCTGTCCCCAGGTGCTCCAAGCCCTGGGACACCTCCAGGGATCCAGGAGCAGCCACAGCTGCTCTGGGAAACTGTGCCAGGCCCTCAGCCCCCTCAAAGGGTGGAATTTCCTCTGTATTCCAATCTACATTTCCCTTCTTTCGGTGTGAAGCCATTCCCCTGAAGAAATGTGCAAGAAATCCCTGATACTCCAAACAGCTCAATCTCTGAACAGCTGACTAACCCTCATTTAACTGGACAGTGCTCTTTGGAGGTTGGCATTTGGTCCCTGGGGTGCTTTTGTTGGTTGTGCCCCCATTTCCAGGGCAGAGCCAGAGCTCCTGTGGGATTCTGCAGCGTGATCCCAACCTGCCCCATCGGAGAGATGAGATCCCTGAGCTCTGCTTTGCTGAGCCCCTGTTTCCACTCTGCCCTGAATCATTTCCTTCCAGCACTTAGATGGGGAACTGATGATATGGATGTGTGAATAGGCAGAGATCCAGAGTAAAATTATTATAGATTGATTATCTCAAAGCTGTTCATAAATATAAATTAAATCTGCAATTCCACAGATGGGGAAGTGGGATGTGCCGCAGCCATCCCAGGCAGCAGGGGGTAAGGAATATTTATTCCCTCGTCATTCTTCTCCCTGCTGCCCCACCCCCAAAAATGGTGTTTCTTCCACAAAAGAGGAGTCAGGAACAAAGCAAAATCTCTCCTGCTGCTGTAGGGGTCCGTGGTGGGTCCCCTTCCTGAATGTGGACTTGCCTGCCACCTAAAAATGTGATAGAACTAAAAAGTGTAGTAGGATATCAAGTAAATATATTGGATGGATATATTCTGTAGCAAGGGCTGAATAAATTGGGATTTTATTTGCTCAGAAAAGGAGATGGCAACAACACTCAGAAAAACAGCTGTAAAGGGGAACAGGAAATGTGGTTGCCCAAAATAATAGTGGCAGAGTCCAAATAAAAGAATGTGGTGACAAATAAGAATAAACAAGTGGACAGGGGGAATGGGTTCAAACTGACACAGGGGAGGTTTAGATGGGGTGTGAGGGAGGAATTCTTCCCTGGGAGGGAGGTGAGGTCCTGAGACAGATTCCCAGAGAAGCTGTGGCTGCTCCATCTCTGGAAGTGTCCAAGGCAAACAATTAATTAATTAATTTCAGCAAATAATAGTGTCCATAGTATGTTTTAAATAACCTTAATTCTGCTTTTGAGTGCAAATTCCTGATTTCCATGATTTTTCTCATATTTACTGAATTTACTTTAGCCTCATCTCCTCAGGACAGTGCACTGCTGTGTGTAATTTCACTCTCATTCTTTTCACACTGTAATCAAAGCTAGATTCTTGTGATTGGGAACCAGCAACTCCAGGAAAGTTATTTCCTTCATTTATATAAACTGGTGGGACTTTAACAGCTTTATTACTTCTTTTCAGTTGGGGTTAATCCAGTTCCTGAGCAGCACAAACAGCACAGTGAAGCTGAGGGAGCTTTTACACCCTCTTTGATTGTAAAATTTTTTAAAAATCACCCAACTCCTCACAGATTGAGTCTGAATGTCTTTTCCACTCTCTTTGCCAACCCCAGAACTCCTCGGAAGAAGCAGAGGCCGTGAGCAATGAGAAGGCAGAGGCGGCTCCCGAGGCGGCGGCTCCCGACAGGGACGAGAGCAAGAGCGCGGAAAGCGCCGAGGTGAAACCGCGAGGGGCGGAGAGCAAAACGCCCAAGGCAAACCTCAGGAAGTTTTTTAAGCTGGTAAGAGCCGCTTTTCCCTTTGGAATCTCAGAGGGCTGGGGGAAGAGGCTTGGAAAACACTTAGCCTTTGTCTGGGAGGGCGGAGGGAGGATCAGGGATGAGCGATGCTCAGGGATGCTCAGGGATGCTCAGGGATGCTCAGGGATGCTCAGGGATAAGCAGTGCTCAGGGATGAGCGGTGTTCAGGGATGCTCAGGGATGCTCAGGGATGCTCAGGGATAAGCAGTGTTCAGGGATGTTCAGGGATGCTCAGGGATGAGCGGTGTTCAGGGATGCTCAGGGATGCTCAGGGATGCTCAGGGATGCTCAGGGATGCTCAGGGATGCTCAGGGATGCTCAGGGATGAGCGGTGTTCAGGGATGCTCAGGGATGCTCAGGGATGCTCAGGGATGTTCAGGGATGCTCAGGGATGCTCAGGGATGCTCAGGGATAAGCAGTGCTCAGGGATGAGCGATGCTCAGGGATGTTCAGGGATGCTCAGGGATGCTCAGGGATAAGCAGTGCTCAGGGATGAGGATGCTCAGGGATGCTCAGGGATGCTCAGGGATAAGCGGTGTTCAGGGATGCTCAGGGATGCTCAGGGATGCTCAGGGATGAGCGGTGTTCAGGGATGCTCAGGGATGCTCAGGGATGCTCAGGGATGCTCAGGGATGCTCGATGCTCAGGTATGCGCAGCTGAGACTCCTCTCCACCTCCCCCCGCGCATTCCCCGTCCTTCATCTCCCTCTCGCGGCTCCTCCCGGAACGTCCCGAGGGCTCCGGTGGCCCTTTCCCCGCCCAGGTGGCCCAGGGAGACCCAGAGGGCACGACACCGAGGATGCTCCGCTTCACAAACCCATCCCCCGGTGGGATTCTCCTGGCGGAACCCATCTCCAAACCCCCTCCAAATCCATCTCCCGCTGGCCGCGGCCCTGCCAGTCCTTCCTGCGCTGGGTCCTGTCCTGCACTGTCTCCGGGGAGTTGAATTTTTAGTGGCACAAGTTTTTCCAAGCAGTTTATATGGGTTAGGTAAACTGGCACGTGAAAGGAAAGGAGGCAGTCGCTCCTTCCATCTGTGGGGAAAAGGAAAGGCAGAAAGTAGAATCTGATCCTGCTGCCCAAAGGAAGATTGTTCCCAAATCATCTGCGGTCCCTGTGCTGCCCCGCTTCCCCACACAAGCAAACTTTTAGGCAATAAATAACATTTCGAATAAATAACTATTTTATGTTGTCACAACCATTCATGAAAACGTAGCAGGGCTTTGGCTGTCCCCACCCTCCTCCATTTGGAAACATCCCAATCCACCCTGCTCGCTGCAGGAAACTTTTTGGGAAGCCTTGGCCAGCAGCAAGCCCCAGTGACCAGAGACAAGGATAAAAGGTCAGCAGCGCTCAGGAGAGAAATCCTTGGGATTGTTTCACCCTCTTCTCGCTGGCAGCAAGAGGGAGCTTTGTCTAGACCTCAAGGTCTTTACTCTGTTATTTTTGGTTAAAATTATTAACAATAATAGTAAAAATAGGAGGTGGATTAGAGAGGTTGGCTAAAGCAGGGCTATTTTTGTCTGGGTTTGGGGTGTTCATAGGGGAAAAGGCAACGCTGATTGCTGTCGGAGCAGAGTTTTGTGTTTCTAAAGGCACTTGAGGACTTGCTAACGCAGAAATGCAGAGTAGATCTTATCACAACCCATCTTCATGCGCTCAGGACCGGGTTTGTCTCCAGCACAGACCGCACTGTGCTTCCTCCCCTCCTGCACAGATAAAGCTCCAGGAGCACAAACACGTGCCAGGCTCAGCACTGGCACCTTCCGGGGACAGGATTTTCCCCACAAAAGGCATGGAGTGGTTTCATTTTCCCTCCTGCTGCTGCCAAGTATCGATTTTTGTGGGTTTATAGGAAAATCGGGGTCTGAGTTGCAGCAACCCCGTCTGTGGGAGCAGGCTGGTGCTGCTGTGCTTCACGTTACAAATGTGGGGCTGCAGCAAACCGCAATTCTGCCTGAGACAAATTTAGAGCAAAAGTCACATCCTTTCATTGTTTTCATTGAACTCCTGCAATGAAAAATGACATTTAAATTCGGGCACTCTGAAATCCTGGAGTTTATTTTGTGCCTTGCTGCTGAGCTCTGTGCCTTCTGTGGCACCCAGGAGAACACAATGAACTCTCCAACACGATTTTAAACACGAATGCTCATTCCTGTTGTCTCTTCTGTAGCACTAATCGTAACTTAAGCTTAACCTAATTCTCACAAAGCTTGAACTATTTACTCAGTTTGGTCAAACGGGAGTTTCTCACGTTTAAATCTAGATGGAAACAGGAGATTTTACCTTAAAAAGATATTTTAGAGTCAGAGTTTGCTCTGAGTGGCCTTCCAGTGCTGCAGCCTCAGGCTCTACTTGGATTGTCCTGGCTGGGAAGAGCAGGAATCAAGGAGAATTATTATTTAGATGTTTAAGGACTGCAGGAATAAACTGGAAAGCAAAAATCAGGGCTAAATGGATGCTGTTGACAAAATATAAAAAACATCTCTAAAGCTGAGTGGGGTTTAATTACCCACAGTACATGGACTTAGTAGGGTGGATAAATAGAGAGCAAGTCCCACCAGGTCTTGTAGGACAGATTTGGCTCTGAAAAGCAAGGAAAAGCTCTTTCCTAGAAAATCCCAGCAGCAGGGCTGCAGCAGTGTGAGGTTTAGTGGCTGAAATGATCCCTGCTCAGGCCTTGATGTGAAACCTGATGAGCAAGAGGCAATCCCAGAGAACAGAAGCAGCAAAATCCACCCTGGAGATGGGGATATTTCCAAAGTGGAGTTGCTGAAGTGCCTTCAGACCTTGATTCCTGAGAGTTTTCACCCTGTCTGAATGCCTCAAACAGGATCCTTTGTTATTTTAGTCAGTCAAGGGTGACGGAGGGAGCCCCAGTTCAGAAGTGGGAGATGGTCCCAGCCCCAGACACCATGTAAGTGGACTTTTTGTTTCTGGCCTGGACTTTTTCATCCTCTGGTGTTGGGTTCTTGCCACCTCCCTCCACACAGCTCAACCTCTTAAAATGTAAAAGTCATTGGGAGAGAAGTGCTACATTCACTGAGCTTCAAGTCTGTTTCTTTTATCTGTTCATAATACTAATATTTTAAAGAAAGAAAGAATCAATAATTATTAAAAAAAAAAAAAGTTTTTCCAGGTGTGTTCCTTTTCTTAAAATAATTGGTGGGTTTATGTTCAGTCTTCTTCCTCTCTCTTGCTGCTTTTTGGCTTTCTGCAAGTACTTTGGCCCAGGTGGTGGAACTAAATACACACAGAATTATTTTTACTTTGTTGATTTGCTTGCCTTCTGAGGAAAGAATCATTTAGGTGGAAACTCAACAAAAGGGAAATGAAAGTGAGAATGAAAACTGTTCAGTGCAATGTAACAAAAGCCATGAAAATGTTTGTTTCTTGTTCTGTTTTGTTTCTTTTGTCATGTGTTCATAAAGTCTAAACCCAACTTTTGGGTGTGGTATTTGCATTCTATTCTTCATGGTTTTCAAAATGCTTTATGAAAATAATACTTTAATCAGAAATATAAATTCTGTTAATTTGAGAGCCAAACCCTCATCTGCTGCAAGGGAAGACGTCCAGAATAATTAATCTCTCAGTAATGAGAAATAAAAAAAGGTTCTGTCTATAGACAGTTTCCTTTCAGAGGAAAACTGAAGTTGCATTCAAAACCGACATTTCAGAATTTCCTTTTTTAAATAGCTGTAAAATTACATCCCCCTCTTCCTCTTTTCACAACGTCTGATGACACCAAGGTTAAATTTTATGAATTATGTCTCTAAAAGCATCCTAAATATAGAAGGGCCTTGTCTTGTGACACTTAATTCTTACTTCATACAAGACTTTTCTGATCTGGGTAAGGCACCAAAAGTTTCAGCCCTGGATCTACTTTATTTTAAAAATAAATGAGCAGCCAGCTCATTTATTTTAATGTTTTAATGAGCAGCCAGCTTCCTTCCATTTTTGTAAATCAGTTTGTTGTTCTTCCTCCTTCTCTGCCTTGCCCTGGTGTAAATTAGAACAGTTTTATTCCACAGAGGAGCCCAAGGAAAATGGGATCCTGCTGCTGACTTCTTCCTTTTTTAGGGATTTCTTTGAAAAGATTTCCTTTAATTATGCTGTAGTGTCTCTGGAATGCCGCGATTCTTCTCCCCTTCCCATCCCTGCCCCTCTGCGCCCTCCAGAAATTTCAGCACCGCTCCAAAACCCACAGAAATCCTGGGCTTAAAAATCAGCCTTGGGCCAAGGTCTCCTGTAAGATAACGGGGAAAATGCCGCCCCTTTTTCTTTTTTTACTTCAGTGGCACTGCTGGCGTTGAGGGAGGCAAAGCAAACCGCCGGGAGCAGCTCCCCTTTGGAACAAGGAGCGTTAACATCTTTCATTTTTCCTGAGCCTCACTCCGCATTTCCTGAGCTGCTCCCGTCCATATCAAATATGCCAATTTCCTGCCTTTCGAGGTCAATATGAAACACCTCCGAGAGATTCTTTGATAGGGTTTGGGGTTTTGTGTTTGTGTGGGTTTTTTTTTTTTTTGGTTTTTTGTTTGTTTGTTGGTTTGTTTGTTGGTTTTTTGTTTTTTGGTTTTTTTTTTTTTTTTTTTGCCCCTGGAAAATGAATTATGAATAATTTTTAAGAAGTGTTTTGTCTGCCTGACATCAAAGGCCCCACCTGCTCTCAGCCATGGGGAGCGTTGTGCTTTGGCTGTGGCGCTGTCTCGGGCACGTGTGGGGAGGAAAACTCTAATTTTACACCCACAGAGCAAAGCCACAGATTTCCCAGAGTGTTCCTGAGGGTTCCAGGCTCTCCTGGCCCCTCTGAACTCGGCTGTGTCTGGGCTCAGTCCCACAGCTGTGGCTGTTGCTGCAGCCAAGGTGAACGTTTGCAATCTCACCAAAGAATTATTTCAGAGGTGAGCTGAGGCAAATCAGTGAGAAAGGTCTTGGGAAGCAACTGCTGGGGCAGCAGCTCAGAGCTCCCAGGGATTAGCTGAGACAGAGACAACGTCAAATCCATTTTTGTCCATCCTTTGTGTCCACCCTTGTGCTGGGAGAGCTCCTGCATCCCCTGGGCTCTGCCAAGTGTCATTTCCCAGGTGACAGGACTCAGGGGAGGTGTGTGGTGTCTGTGCAGCCCCAGCCCAAACCTCTGCTCTCCTCTGACCCCCCTGAGTCTGCTTTGATGAACTATAAACTATATAAACTAAAATATAAAATATAAACCGTGATGAACTATAAATCTATTGATCCCCTCCGTGTTCTCCTGCACAAAGACAAGCTGCTGACCGGAATTTTTAAAATCTAAGAGCACAGAAATCCAGGTGTCGAGGAAATATTTATCCACGTATATCTGTCTTTGGATAAAGAAATCGTTCCAAAAGCTCATATTTAGCGGAGGAGTTGAGTCTCCTGGTCAAGCCTGAATGTATTAAATGGGTTCTGTGATTTAAACATGGAACTCTTTTTAGATTGGGTAGCGAGAGGAGGTGAATAGAGTGAAAAAGGCAAGCAGTAGGATTGTTGTCCCCTCTCATTCTTGTTTCCCCAAAATGAGACAGGCTTGAACATTTTTTTTATTTTTAACTACAAGAAGTGTATTTGCATTCTTTTTCTCTAGAGTTTCTGTTTTCAGGGTTTTCTGAAATCATGAGATCTAAAAATGTTTTTGTTTTGAATGAAAGCTAAGCCTGGCGTGTGAGCACATAACCCCAGGCCTTCAGAAGAACACCAAATATTTCAAGACTAATAGTAAAATTCCCAAAGCTGGAAAAATACACAGCATTAAGCTCGGGCCATGGCCTTAGGGCACATGTGAGATTTCCAGCTTTTCAACATGGTAAATTTGTGCTGTTTTAATGATGGTAATAAATAAAGCCATATGGGTTTTTTTTTTTTTTTTTTTTAATAAGAAAAAAAGGAAAATCCTATTTGCAAACAGATTTCCTGGCAAAACCACCCTCATTTACTGCTTTCCAAACAGTGACAATTTCATTGTCTGATCCTTTGTTTGCCAGATAGGATTTTTATTGTGTGAACTTCAAATATATCCTGAACTTATCTGAGTTCCAGAACATTCCCCTTTACTCTAGACAGGTGCTTTGTGACTGTGGTTTTTTGGAAGATTTCCTGTCTCTTCTTTTGCACTTGTACAGAGTTTCCTGTGATGTTCTGGCCTTCCACAGCCAAATCCTGTGTTGCTGAATTTTGGGTGGAGTGTTGCTCGTTCACAGGGAATTTGTTTTCATCCTTTACTTTACGGGGTCTTTTCATTTTTGTCCTCTCTCGAATCTTTCCTTGCACCTTTTTGGGTGCTTCCCGTGCTTGGGGCGCAAACCCTGGAGATGTTTCAGTGGGACTTTCCGTGCCTGTTCTCTGCCTCCTCGAGCAGCTCCAGCATCAGCGCATGGTTCCACCTCGCAGTCTTTGCTCACGGAATTCCAGCGGCTCCCTGGGAGCCCCTCCCTGAGCCAACACTGCAGGAGCTCACCCCAACCTCTGCAAATGAAAACCTGCTGGGCAGCAGGATCCCTCCCTGCCTGGTGGCCTTTTGCTATTTTTTTATTTTTTTTTTTTTTTTTTAATTTTTATTGATCTCCTGAACTCTTCCTATCCCCCGCTAAAAATACCCCCTGTTTGAAACCGCCACAGACTTTAAACGCCACAGAGAAGCCTCTTGCCCCATCTGAGAGCGACCCTGGAGGCCAGAGGAGCAAAGAGGGCTCCAAAGACAAGAAATCCACGGTGGAGCTGGGCAAGCAGAAGGGGAAGGAGCAGCCGGAGCCCCGGGAGCAGCCGGCAGCGGAGCCCGACTCCATCCAGAACGGCGGGGACGCCAAGGAAGCCCCCTACAAGAAGACAGAGAAGAGGCAGTCCCTCGGAGGGTTCTTCAAAGGCCTCGTACGTTCATTGCTCTTCCTTTCTTTGCCGTTTTCCAGCGGGTGGAAGCACGCGGGTTCTGATCCCTGGGGGATTTGTGCATCAGCTTCACCGGCAGGGCTTGGGATGCTGAAGAACAGCAAGGTTTGGGAAAGGAAGGAAAATTCAGGCCTTGGGGTGTCAAAGAACAGCAAGTTTTGGGAAAGGGAGGAAAGGGTGATGACTGAGGCAGGGATGGTTTGCCCAGGGAGAGGTGGAATTGTTTCCACAGCTCTGGGTCTGGAGTTCGTGCCTTGGCTCAGTGTTCCTACAAATGACAGGGTGCTCATGAAGAGGAGATGGTGCTGATGTACCAGAGGAACCTGCCTGCCCCCGTGGTGGTACAGACAAAATCCCTGCAAAACCAAACCCCTGCAGGGTCCAGACCAAGGGAGGTGATCCAAACCAAAACTCCTGCGCAGAGTTTAACGAAAGACGCAAATTTAGAATTCTTCCAGAAAGGGAGATGTGAAGGAGTGAGGAAACACCTCCAAAATTAATGAAAGACACAGAGAGAGGCAGGAAAGGCGGCTCAGATGGAAAGGGTAAGAAAAGCTTTTAGATCAAGGGAGGAGATTGTGAGAGATAAAAAGATGACTTGAAGAATAAAACAGAATCAGTGGAGGGGAAGTAGAGATGTTCTGTAGGATTTATTTTTTTTTCTGCTCGCCTCAGTTTGGCTGTGCAGTCCCTTATCTTCTATTGCAATTATAGAGACTGCTCTTCCAGCTTCTCTTTCCCATTAACTCTTAAAAAAATTAGGTTTTGACAACAGCAAAGCTGATTTGATCAGTTTATTGTGCTTCGAAGTGGCAGCAAACCACGTAACAATGAGGTCTGTGTGTGGGAAAACTCCCATGGAAAATTATTACCTGTTTTTAATATTCTCAAGAGCTAAGAAATTCATTCTGCAATGCTAAAAAAAAATAAAATAATCTCCTCATCTCCTAGGTGATCAGAAGGTGTAATTGTTGATCTGAAAGTATCAGATCACACACACACCAACCAATGCCAGCATCTCAAGATAACAGCTCAATTGTCTGGGAACAATTCAGCAGGAAAAAAAAAAAAAAAAAATCAGCTTTTTGTTGATAAAATGGGAGCAGGAGACATTGAAGGGGGGATCCAGCAGCTCACCCAGCCTGTGCTCACAGAACAACTCCTATTCTGTATTTAACACCATCCTCTCCTGGATCCTGATTCCCCTGGGAAAGGCACAGAGCAGGAGGATGCCACAGTGCAGGAATGCAGATTAAAACACTGCAGCTGCAGCCTCTGCTCCCAGCTGGGCTAAAAATGCTGGAATTTTGGCTACAAACACTGAAATTTTGGCTACAACTGGAGCTGTTTATGCAAGCAAACAGCATCACTGCCTGGCTGCAGGGTTTGAGCACAGATAAGGTTGTTCCTATGGTAAAAGAGATTAATTTATAAGCTGTAGCAAACGTATTTAGGGAGTCTTCCAAAGATTAGATTAGAAAGAAAAAGAAAAGGGGGAAAAAGATGAATAACATTCTTTCCTGAGCTGGAATAACTCATAGTCCAGTTGTCAGGAGCTGGAAGAACTCAGCACGTGGAAAGTATTTGGATTTATTCTGATCAGAGTGTGTGCTGCACTGACCCAGGCTTCTCTTGAGCAAAATCTGGGGGAAAAAAAAATACCCCAGTACCTCGATTTTTCTTTGTGTGCACTTTAAAATCCTCTGCCCAAACCAGCACGTTCCAGCTTCACTGTCACGAAGCCGTGAGCTCCTGAATCCCAGGGCAGAGCTGGAATTTTTCTGTTAAAAAAAGGCAGAACAAAGTTCTTTCTTTCACACGGGGCTTGGAAATTCCAGTTCAACGAGAATCATCGGCCAGTCTGATCTTCCTGCTTTAATCAGCAACCACCTTGAAAATGGAGCCTGCAGAGAGCAAATAAAGTGACCTCTGCAAAACGGGTGAGGCAAAATGGGAATTATCTCCAAGGAGCCTCCTCTCCTGTCTCCTCCCTCCACCCTTTTATAGGAAGAAAGGCAAATTGTATCATTTTATTCTCTAGATCAGTTTAGAAGTGGCTTCACCATGCTCAGACAGGAGCTGGAGCTGGCAGACCCCATCACTCCTATGACGTGGGAAATCTTCACCTGATGTGGAGGTTCTTAGGGTTTCTGGCTAAATTTGGAATGAGCAGTTCACTTGGTATTGGTTGATGGATAAATGATGGATTTGCTGCTATCTGTAAATGGCCAAACCCTTTTAATTTTATTTATTTTATTTATTTTTTCTATTTTATTCTGCTCTAGAGCATCCTCCATACTCAACATCAGAGGAAGCAGAAGCAAAACCGCTGCAGCCAGCTGAGCTGCACGAGGTTACAATCAGTTTTAGATGGGATTTTTCAGTCCATTATGATTTTTGGCTGCTCTTTTTCATACTTAGATGCTCCAAGGTGAAACATTAAAAGAAGATCAGTGAGGTGGAGCCTAATCAGTGTAAAAACTTTGTTGGTTTTACTTCCCTGAAGGGGATGAGGAAGTCGAGACCTTTCACTCTCCGCATGTAACACAGAATCGTCCTGAAGTGGTGACTCAGGTTTCCAGGAGAGGACAATTCACACATTATTCTGCCCGGTTCCTATCCCGGGGAAAGCACAGAGTCACCTTTGGCTTTGTCGTGCTGCATTTTGTGCTTAGCAAGGCGTGATTTGGGTTCCAAACAGCACCGACACCCCGCAGTGGTAGCAGTGACCTCAAACGCTGCTTGTGGCTCCGTTTCGCTGAAGTTTTGGCAGCTTCAAGGCCAGCAAAATCAGGTCAAGCACCTTAAACCAGAGCCAAGTTTTTATCAGCTCGTGAAAAATGTAGTCGGTATAGTTAGAGCTATACATTTCCTTCATGTAAGCTGGATTAGTGTCTTGGAGCGGTTCCAAACCCAGAATTAGGTTTGCAGCGTAAGAAAAACCTTTATCACTCAAACACTGTCGAATACCTGTCATGCATAAAAGTATTTAATGTTCCTTTAACCTAGAGCAGAGCAGGGCTGGCTATAATACACCATTCATCATGCTCGAAGGACTCTTAGCAGGGTTGCAGTGAAGCGTTTAGGGCAGGGAAATTTTAAAGAAAGTGATGCCAAAACTCCAGTACTACAGACACACAGCAGCCTGGCTCTGGTATGTGAGCCCAGTTCCTGAAAACAATTGTTTCCACGCCGATTGAGACAATTATGTTAAAATAACCCCCACATTTAGGCAGAGTCACGGGCAGGAACTTCGTGCGGTTCTCATGATGCGGATGGTGCTCGTGTATCCGCGCATATTAAATGAAGGGCAAACGAAGAGAGGCGGGGAGATTAAATCACTGGGAAATATCTGGTAGCAAAAGCCTGAGCCACAGTTCCAGACCTGGCCATTCTGAAATGCTTGGAAATGTTTCTGAAGGCGTCTCCCTCGTTCCGCAGGGTTCCAAGAGGATGTCGGACGCAGAGGTGCAGACAGACCCCGTGTCCATCCTCCCCGCCGGCAAATCCAAGTAGCGCCCGGCCGCGGCTGCTGGAGGGAGGCTCAGCAGCTCTCGGGGGGCTCCTGGCAGCAGAAACGGCTCCTTCTCCTTCCCGTGGCTGTCAGCAAACGCCTGAGGCCGAAGCGAACACCGGGGTATCGTTGGCAGGGTTTGTTCCTCACCTGGAGAACGCGGCTCTAAGGATTCCCCAAGAAATGTGCTTGAAGCAAGGTGGTGCGGATGGCTGGAAGCGTGCAGAGGGGAGGGTGAGGCAGGTGCGAGGGTGGCAGAGAATTCAATACGCGGCAGAAAAACAAAGCAAGTGACAAAGGAGGGGCGGCGAGGCACGGGCGGCGAATCCTCCGCTTTAGAGAGCTTGAAGGCAGCCAGGAGAAGCACAAATCCCCCCGGAAAAAAGTTCTGCTCCCATGGAATAACAGCCGAGTCACTTCTGGGGGAGGTTTAGATAGAGCTGAAATCAGAGCCGAAGCCCTTCGGTCTGACAGGACCCGTGGTGATCAAATCCTGCTTCCTGCCGGTTATTAATGTAAATTAAAACGCTAAAATGCAAAGGCTTGACGTGATTGAGGCAGCTCCTCTCTTGGCCGCGCGATGGGATAACAAATTAAAAGCTATTTAAGGTTCTAATAGGACACAAGAGGGCAGCCACGTCCCTAACGCCGGGCTGTGCCTGCCAGCCGGGAATTAATGTTCCTTAGATCGTAGGAAACTTAGTGTTCGTCCTCGTACCTGTTTATGTCCATAATTGTAATTAATCCTAATAAAAACCAAAATCAAAGCTGCCCAAAGCAGCTCTCTGCTTCACAAGACTCCTGTAATAACTGTAGTTAATAAATTTTACGGAAAATTAAGGTTTCTGTTCGTTCAGTCCTAGCCTGTACAGGAAGCCGTGGGCCTGGCATTTTAATCCACTCTGATCTTAACGATACAATACTGTATATTTTGACATCCTTATCTTTAAATAAACTAATACTTATCCTTTGAAACAAACAAACAAAAAAAAATCTGTTGCTGCTTCAATTGTCAAACAAAGTTTGTTATTTACACTGCCTGTGCTCTGGTGATTGATGTGACATTAAGGCATAAATCAGCATGGAAAAACCTTGCCTGTGGAGGGAAAGAGCTGCTCTTCTCTCTTTATCTGAGTGAAGATTACACCTGGAAAGCAAAGGAGAATTGTGTAAATTCTGCAGAAATTTGTTTCTAGCCGATCAGAGGGCGTAGAGGTGAAAAGCCCCTGCAGCTCAGTGGGATTTTTGCTCTGGGTTCTGCAAACCTGCAGGTTTGAGGTGCCCAAAACCTTGCTGCTGGTTCTGTGCAGGGAGCACAGAGCAAAGGTTCTTTAGCACCAGTGGCACTTTCTGCTCCCCTCCCTGGCATTTCCATGCCTTGTAAAGGGAAATCAGTCCGTGGTGATTGCTCACAGGCTTCCAGCCTGATCCACAGCCCCTCCTTGTCCATCTGGGCAGGACCAGTGACTCCTGTGCATCCCCAGTGTGAAAGAAGGATTGGAGTTGTTATACCCAGCTTTGCTCCACAAAAAGAAACAAATAAAATTCAGCTTTGTCTACGTGATACGAGATTGAATTGAGTAAAGCGCAGCCGGGGAGACAAACCCCGTGGTTCCACAGGGGTGTGGGAGTGCCAGATGTGAGACAGGGCTGTTCTCAGAGCACGGGGACAAGGAGTGTGATCTGCTGATTTCATACTGCTCCGGGCACCTCAGAAAGACTATTTCAGTGATTTTCAAATTAAAATTATGATTACTATCAATTATATTGGCGCAGAATCACAGAGGGTTTGAGTTGGAAGGGACATTAAAGCTCATTCCATCCCATCCCTGCCATGGCAGGGACACCTTCCCCTATCCCAGGATGTCTAACCTGGCCTTGGGCACTTCCAGAGATCCAGGGGCAGCCACAGCTGCTCTGGGAATTCCATCCCAGCCCCTCCCCACCCTCACAGTGAAGGATTTATCCCCACTATCCCACCTAAACCTCCTCTCTGGCAGTTTGAAGCCATTCCCTGTGTCCTGTCCCTCCATCCCTTGGAAATCCTCTCTCTCCATCTTCCCTGCAGCTCCTTTAGGCCACACTGAGGTCATTGCAAAGCTTCTCTTTTCCAGGCTGAAAATATAGAATCTATAGATATATTACTGCATTATAGACTGTGTAGCTATTAATTAATCTTTTACTTTGGACAGACCAGACCTTCTCTGGAGGAGAGGAGCTCTCCCACTCTGGGAGCAGCCCATGCTGAGGGCACGCTGTGTTCCCACCTGCTCTGCCCCCAGCACTTGGCAAAGGGGCGGATTTGAGGAGTCAGGAAATGCTCTTGGCAGAGCAGCAAGCAGGAGTTTGTGCTTGTTTTGTGTTGTTCAGTTTGTGCTTGTTTTGTGTTGTTCCGTTTGTGCAAGCGTCGTGGCTGTGGGTGCCCTCCGTGGCACGGGGCTCTCGTTGCGGATGGAATGAAATAACGCTGAGAGCTGGCGCTGCCCCACGCAGAAAATGTTCGGTTTTGGTTGGTTCCTCCTGCTCGTGGCAGCACCAGCAGCTCCGGAGAAGCCACTCAGCCTTCCCATAAAGCAGCCACATGTGGAGCCCCATAAGGAAGAAAGGTCTTAGGAGAAGCATCCCCGCTTCAGCCGAGTTTCCGTGATCTAACATTAAAGTGCAGCTTTCATCTCCGGGCCCAGGAAAGATTAACAAGTCATTTGGAAATCAAAGCTTTGGAAGAGGCTGAGGCCCAGGACAAAGGAAAAGAGCAGCCAAAGGCAATACACGGCGTTTAGAGCCCGTTGTTAACAAATGTGCTCTGGTTTTACACGCGGGATCTTCGGAGCACAACTGGAGCAGATCGCATGGGTCAGGGATCTCAGGGTGCGGGAAATTTGGGAGGATTTTAAGCATCTGATAAACATAAAAGGGAATGGATCAAAAACCTGCAAGTTTTGGTGTAAGAAGTGCTGGCTTACAGCGCACAGAGGTTTATTTGCCCCTCAGGAAGAGCAGGGTCCCAGGGAGGTTCTCTGTGCCAGGCGTCCATCCTGCCCAGCTCCCACTCTGCATTCCCAGGGAGGGCTGCAGAGCCACAAACCCCTCTGAGAGCACCTGGAAAGCACCAAGTCCCTCCCTGCTGACCGTGCCAGGCCTGTGTCTGCCCTCTGAGCAGGGAATCCTGCCCCTTGGAAGTTGGAGATCCTTCCCTTTAGGAGCTGAGTCTGCTCACACAGAGCCAGGACCTGATTTCCAGGGTTTGTGTTCCACAGCTCTGCACCCACATCGTGTTTTGAGAGCACCTCCATACCTTTTTCAGATGTAAATGCTTACAAACTGGCTATAAAGCCACTCATGTGAGAAAATCCACAGCTTCCTGCATGGAAGGATGATGTGACAGGAGATAAACACAGAGGGGGTGGGCTATGGGCACTGACCCCGTGGTGAGGCTGGAGGCGGGATAGCTCTGAATTCTGCACTGTCACACACTCTTTGAGAATATCAGTGAAGAATCTGGATTTGTTACAGACTCCACCTCTTCTGGATAGCACACCCTGGGCTTTACTGGCAACTTGAGCAGCTCAGCAGTTCTGAGAACACAAAAACAGGAAACTCTGCAGCAGCCCTGACGGAGGCTGAAGATGCACACAAATTCCTTAAAGAAGTGCCACTTTCTGAAAACAAATCACCAAAAGCCTCAGGAGAAGAATAAACCTCTTATCACCCCTCTTCGCTTTTACTTCATCATTTCCTATTAAATCTGTCACCTGCTGAAGGGCAGAGGAAAAGAACCTCCCGCACAGGAAACACCCGAGATTTGACTTTAAACCGGAAAGGGACAAAGTCCAAATTCCTTCTTTATCACATCCCAGAGCAAGCAGGTGAAGCAGAACCCAGCAGTGCCCCTTCACCCACCTTTACACACAGCAAGGTCCTTTACTCTTATCACCCAGGGGATGATAAGGGCAGACCCTGGGCACAACGGCGTTCGAAACACAAGTGGAATTCTGCAGACTCATCTTTGTTCACCAATTTCAGGGATGTTTGTGGTTACCTCACTGGAGTTGTTTGGAACACAGAAGGGAAGTGGGGATCAAGCTGCAGAGTTTTTGCTTTTTTTGCTGTCAGCATTTTCGAGTCCATTGGAGAAATAGATTCTGAGCTGGCATAGGCTGAAATTTTATTACTTTGGTAAATGAAACTGAAGTAGCCCGGAATGCTGGGACTCTGTCATCACAGGAAGTTTTCTCCCTGAAGATTTTGAGCCCTGGCAATGGCTGCCATGAGTGAAGGAAAAGAATGGCTTGTGAAAGTTTTGCTTGTAAAATTGAGCTGAAGCAATCTTTTTTTCTATTTTTATTTTTATTTTTATTGTACTTTTAACCACCTCTTCACATATCAAAAAGGCACATAATTGTAAATGACTTGTTCAGGAATCCTTCATCAAATTCAGTAATCAGGGCTGGATTACTTTATTACTCCATGTTTATCGCCACAAAATGCTGCATCAATATTCACAACCCCAGTCACAGAACAGAACCAGTCTTAGATGTTATGGAAGAAATCCTCTTTACCCCAAGAACCTCGGGACTGGGTCGCACCAGACGGATTTTGGTGCTTCCAGCAGTGAGCGGGGCAGCCCTGCCAGACACACAGCCACACAAATTTAATTCCAGCGAGACTAAATCCATGCAAAGACTTTTATTGCCATTGTGACTACGCTTGAAAATAAATTTTTTGCTCTCTTCTCCCACTCCATTGCCTCCACACAGTCCTATCCACAGTAAAAGTGCCAAGTAAAAATGAGATTGTGCCCGTGTCAATCTGCTGAGGGGGTCTGCAGGTGCCAGAAGGGGTTAAGGACTGCTCTGGGGTCAGCCCAGTTGGGTTCTTTTGGGAGGTGATGAGGAGGTTTAATCCTCTGAAAGGGATGGGAGGGAGGCAGAGCTCCCAGGGGCTGCTGGACGAGGGGCTGGCTTTTCCCAGGAGCAGGTAAGAGCTGTGCCCAGCCAGCTCCGGGGTGGATTTGTGTGTTTGGTGCCTTTTCGGTCTTTTTGTGGCTTTCCCAAGGAGACAGCAGCGCTTGATAAGGTTTTATGGCTCCAGCTTTCTTTGGAGTTTGTGGTGTGAATCCCCTGTGGTTTGTGGGGTGAACCCCATGGAATTTATAGGGTGATTCCTCTGGAGTCTGTGGGGTGAATCCCTTGTAGTTTGTGGGGTGAACCCTCTGTAGTTTGTGGGGTGAATCCCCTGTGGGTTGTGGGGTGGTTCCCCTGTGGTTTGTGGGATAATTCCCCTGTGGTTTTTGGGGCGAACCCCATGGAATTTATGGGGTGATTCCCCTGGAGTCTGTGGGGTGATTCCCCTGTAGTTTGTGGGGTGAATCCCCTGTGGTTTATGGGATGATTCCCGTGTGCTTTGTGGGATGATTTCCCTGTGGTTTACGGGATGATTCCCCTGTGGTTCCGCTGGCAGTGCTGTGCAGTTCCTTGGCTCCATCCCCACCCGTTGGGAGGTGCTGCCCACCTGCACCCCAGCTCATCCCTCTGCTCTCCCTCCTTTTTGCTGGAAGCCAAAATGTGCCCTCAGCCACTTATTTCAACCCTGAAAGCATCAACACCTTTGACTCCCTTAAATATCTATTTAAAGGTGAATGGCAAAGCTAAAATGTGACTTTAGTGGAGCCTGGAAGTGCAGGGGAACATTTAGCACAGGAATAAAAAGTTTTTAAAGTTGCCTTTCCCTGTAAAATGTGCTGGGAAAGGGGAGAAGTGACACTAAAGCCTCTGAGAGACCCGAACAGGGCTGGAATTGAGAATTTTGGTTTGAAAAAAAAATGATGGGTTTCGGCACATCAGCATCAGAAAAGCTTTCTTGGTGAAGGAAATTGTGGAATGCTCCTTCTTGGGTTAATCTTGGCGGGGGATTGTCTCTGTTTTATTAATTCTCCACAAACCAATTTCTCAGCATCTCGTAAGTTTGAAACTGCATTAATAAGTGCAAAGAGGTTAAGAAACGGTGTAAAAGGAACTTGGATTCTGCACGCAGAGCACACAGGGGCTGTGGCACGGGGAGGGTTAAGGGAAATCTCCATTTTTCCCCGTGGTGCTGTGTGTCAGTCACGGAGCTGACCTGCAGTGATGTAACGGAATACGGACACCGAGGCTTTTACCGAGCGTCACTTTGAGACAAAGCATGTGCTTTTGGAGAAAGTTGTTTGTTTTAACTGAGCCCAAAACGAGGCATTCATCATCTTGTCTCCTGTACAGCGCATTGTTCTAGCTTGGAAAAAAAAAAAAAAAAAAAACCTGAAACTGAACCATATGCTGAAAGGGGAAGAATTCAGAAAAAAAATTCCTCACTTTCCCTCCAGTCTATGCCTCGTTTTTTGAGCTTTGAGGGGGGCAGAAATGTGATTGCTGCAGACAGGATAAAGATGGTAGTTGCTATTCCCAGCCCTTTACACAGACTAGGTGCTTCCAAGAACTTGGAAACAAACATTGCACTAAAATTACTGCTGGTTACTGGCAGAGCTGCTTGTAAATGTCTGTATTGGAGGCTGGAAATAGAATTTAGGGGTTTGCAGAACGTGTTCCTCAGGCTTGTTGTTCACAGATGTAGCTTTGTTCTTATGGGCACACGACTGCCAAGAATTTCCTAAGCAACTGCTGATTATGCAGGCTTCAAATTTGGGGGGTTCTGCCTGTAATTTCTCCAAGAATTGAGTATTTTATAAACACGATCCTTTGGAGGTGAGATGTTGTGGTGGTCATCCCAAATTGACACTGTTAGCTCGTTTTCAACTTCTCCTTCACCTTGAATTTACTCCTAACCGGCTCTTTGTGAAATTGTACTCTTTGCTCCTAGGAAAAGTGAAAAATATGGAGTTAGTTTGGAACTGGATTTGGACGTTTGGGGACAAATCACTGTCTTTGTGGAATATGGTCTGTTCTCAATTTGTTGTTGGATTCCATGTATCTACTACATTTATCTAAGCACTTTTTTATATCTGATTTCTTAATTCATTTAGCTGAGCTCTGCCCTGCCAACAAGAGAACACAAAGTACTCCTGAAAGATCTCAATTTGCAATCTGAGATAGTTAAAACCAACGTAGCAGCCTGGTTGTAATCACCAACAGCCATCTCAGATATTTAAAGTGAGATTTTTATTGCAGTTGTTAGCCTGAATTTAGATTTTGCTTTTAACTATCTGTAGAAAGAAAGAAAAAAAAAAAAAAAATCAACAGTTTTTGCAAGTTAATGCAGTGCTGACTTCAAATCAGACACCTCCAGGAGGAGAATTCTTTATTCTTCCTACACTTATTTATCCTTCTCGGATGTCTTGGGTTTGTTTTTTTTTAACATTCAAGGCAGAGATATAGAGACAATAAGAGAGCTACAGCCACTGTTTAATTTTCCTTTTCCCAGGAAATTAATAAAGTGATTTCCTTTATTACACCTGAGCTGTTTCTCCCCAGGCCGGGTCCGGTACCAGAGCCCTGATTCACCCTTCAGCTGGGAGGTGTCCACGCTTAGGCAAGACAGGCTTTTCCTTCTCTGCTTTCTCTTTCCTTTTTCTTTCCTTTTTTTTTTTCCTGTTGCACATTTAACTTCCATCACCAGAAGCAGTCCTGAGCTGTTTCTGGTTTAATACCTGGCCCACGGGGAGGTTTAGGCTGGGCCAGGTGATGAAGAGTGTGGAAAAGCTGGCGCTGCTGCCCTGCAGAAAAGCTCAGCTCAGGTGGGAGAGCCAAGGTGCCAGAAAGGAGGTGTCCACGCTGAGCCGGGCTGCGCACAAGCTGCTGCAGGACCCGTTGTCAGCCGTGGAATATCAAAGATTAAGCAGAGGAAACAAGGGTGGCTGTTGGAAATGAGCTTACCTGCTGCGGTGCGTGCACACGGGCAGGGCAGAACCGTCACAGATGGACGCTATTAGAGGCAGAAATCAAACAGCCAGCACGTGCTCCAGGCAGAAAGAGACCCCGAGCCCGCTGCTGAGCAGGGGAACTCCCGGGTTTATTTTTATATCAGAGAGGTGAGCAAGATTTGAAGCTGTTTTTAGGCTGCTCCAGTGCTGGTCACCTGGAATTCTGCACGATTCTCACAAATTCCAGTCTGAAAAATGCAAAATGCGGCTGTCTTTTTTTTTTTCATGGAAAAGTCTAGTGCGTGAACCTGGGCTCACACAAAGTCTTGCCACTCTTTCAGGCTGGGTTTGATGCGTGGCAGGATGATTTAGATGTCAAGAAGTGCCTCGCTTTTACAATCATTAAATGGGTGCACACCAGGATTCCCCGAACCGAATCCAGTGGAATCACAGAGCGCAGAACAGCAGCGGTGCTGCACATTTACCTGCACATTTACCTGCAGATTTACCTATAAATTTACCTGTAGACTCACCTGCACATTTACCTGCACATTTACCTGCAGATTTAACTGCAAATTTACCTGTAGATTTACCTGCACATTTACCTGCAGATTTACCTGCAGATTTAACTGCACATTTACCTGCACATTTACCTGCAGATTTAACTGCAAATTTACCTGCAGATTTAACTGCAGATTTACCTATAAATTTACCTGTAGACTCACCTGCACATTTACCTGCAGATTTAACTGCAGATTTACCTGCAGATTTAACTGCAAATTTACCTGCAGATTTAACTGCAAATTTACCTGTAGATTTACCTGCAGATTTACCTGCAGATTTACCTGCACATTTACCTGCACATTTACCTGCACATTTACCTGCAGATTTACCTATAAATTTACCTGTAGACTCACCTGCACATTTACCTGCAGATTTAACTGCAGATTTACCGGCAGATTTAACTGCAAATTTACCTGCAGATTTAACTCCAGATTTACCTGCAGATTTAACTGCAAATTTACCTGCAGATTTAACTGCAAATTTACCTGTAGATTTACCTGCAGATTTACCTGCAGATTTACCTGCAAATTTACCTGCAGATTTACCTGCACATTTAACTGCACATTTACCTGCAAATTTAACTGCAAATTTAACTGCAGATTTACCTGCAGATTTACCTGCAGATTTACCTGCAGATTTACCTGCACATTTACCTGCACATTTACCGTCTCCCAGGGTGGCGATACCGCAGACCCCTCCCGGATTCCCCGGCGTGTGGCAGCTGTGGCACTGCTGCCGCTGTGCGCGGGGAGCAGACGTGCAGCGGGTGATCGCGGGCAGGCTGTGCCGGGCAGCTGCTCCCCTCCCTGCTGGCACAGACCGGCGAGATTGGCACTGCCCGAGCTCTTCCTCCGCAGCAGCTGAGCCCCATCCCGGCCAGCTCGGCCTCCTTTGTCTTGGGACTCTTTGGGCTCCATCCCCAGCACAAACTCTGAGAAACGCCACTGCTCTTGTTACGCGACTGGGAAATTACTCCCCCAGAATTATATCTTTTTTTAACCACCATTTTAGCGAAGTTTGCTGCTTTTTTAAAATTTTTTAATTTATTTTTTTTTTACCATAGCCCCGCCATTGTTATTGCAGTTAATCTATATTATACATCTACAATATAAATCTGTAATCTATAATGATGTTAGTTTGGTTTGAGGTTTATGAAGGCACTTGAGAGGATCGTGTGGATTACTAAGCTCAGTGAAATCTCAACTCTGTTTATTAAAGTTTGCTGTCTTTTTTTTTTTTTTTTAATTTTTTAAATTTTGCTTTTTTTACCATAGCCATCTTGTTACTGCAGTTAATATATTATATATCATATATTATATATTACATATTATATATTATATGATAATGTTAGTCTCATTTAAGTTTTATGAAGGCAGTTGAGAGGATCCTGTGGGTCACTTAGCTGAATAAAATCTCAATGCTGTTTATCAAAGTTTGCTGCTTTTTTTTTTGTCTTTTTTTTTTTTTGTCTTTTTTTCTTTTTTTTTACCGTAGCCCTGCTGTTGGTACTGTAGTTAATCTATAACGTATTTCTATAATATAAATCTATCATCTATGATAATCTTACTGAGCTCAATAAAATCTCAGTGCCCTACAGTTCTGTCTGACACGGAATTTCTTCATCCTGCGAACTCGATGTCAGCAATAAAATCCTAGATGCTGCTTTTCCACCAGGGCAGGAATGTTCTATGCAGAAATTTCTGTTCTGTGCAGAAATGCCTGCCTGACACGGATTTTCCACGAAGTGTTTTGTCAGTGTGTGCACACACTCTCCATCCCCGCATTCCTGGCACCTCAGGGATTCGGTTCCCATAAGCAGAGATGATATAATTCCTTCCAGGACCAGATTCGTGTGGCAATGTCATTGTTACACAACTCAGCTCTAAAATAACGACACAAAGCGCTAAATAATCAAAAAGGTTTCTTCTTCCTTGCCTCCACCGCTGATTTCTCCAATGAGAAACTGAAAAGGTGAAAATATTCATTTTTTAAAATGTAAAAAAATAGAGCGATATTCTGTCCTAACACAGACATTACATCAAAAAGAGTTTTCTTATCTCCCTTTCCCCGCCCCCGAACCAGAAGCAGTTTCCACGCCCCGCTTGGTCCTGCCCTCACACGGTAAAATATCCTTTAATTTGTTCTTCGGCGTGTCCTGAGCATTTCAGCAGCAGCGCAGGCTCTGACAGCTCTGCCGGCCCAGCGGAGCTTCCAGCCATCCCTTCAGTTCTTCCAGCCATCCCTTCAGTGCTTCCAGCCATCCCTTCAGTGCTTCCAGCCATCCCTTCAGTGCTTCCAGCCATCCCTTCAGTTCTTCCAGCCATCCCTTCAGTTCTTCCAGCCATCCCTTCAGTGCTTCCAGCCATCCCTTCAGTGCTTCCAGCCATCCCTTCAGCTCTTCCAGCCATCCCTTCAGTGCTTCCAGCCATCCCTTCAGTGCTTCCAGCCATCCCTTCAGTGCTTCCAGCCATCCCTTCAGTTCTTCCAGCCATCCCTTCAGTGCTTCCAGCCATCCCTTCAGCTCTTCCAGCCGTCCCTTCAGCTCTTCCAGCCATCCCTTCAGCTCTTCCAGCCATCCCTTCAGTGCTTCCAGCCATCCCTTCAGCTCTTCCAGCCATCCCTTCAGTTCTTCCAGCCATCCCTTCAGTGCTTCCAGCCATCCCTTCAGTGCTTCCAGCCATCCCTTCAGCTCTTCCAGCCATCCCTTCAGTGCTTCCAGCCATCCCTTCAGTGCTTCCAGCCATCCCTTCAGTGCTTCCAGCCGTCCCTTCAGTTCTTCCAGCCATCCCTTCAGTGCTTCCAGCCATCCCTTCAGCTCTTCCAGCCATCCCTTCAGTGCTTCCAGCCATCCCTTCAGTGCTTCCAGCCATCCCTTCAGTGCTTCCAGCCATCCCTTCAGCTCTTCCAGCCATCCCTTCAGCTCTTCCAGCCATCCCTTCAGTGCTTCCAGCCATCCCTTCAGCTCTTCCAGCCATCCCTTCAGTGCTTCCAGCCATCCCTTCAGCTCTTCCAGCCATCCCTTCAGCTCTTCCAGCCATCCCTTCAGCTCTTCCAGCCATCCCTTCAGTTCTTCCAGCCATCCCTTCAGTTCTTCCAGCCATCCCTTCAGTGCTTCCAGCCGTCCCTTCAGCGCTTCCAGCCGTCCCTTCAGTGCTTCCAGCCATCCCTTCAGTGCTTCCAGCCATCCCTTCAGTGCTTCCAGCCATCCCTTCAGTGCTTCCAGCCATCCCTTCAGCTCTTCCAGCCATCCCTTCAGCTCTTCCAGCCATCCCTTCAGTGCTTCCAGCCGTCCCTTCAGCTCTTCCAGCCATCCCTTCAGCTCTTCCAGCCATCCCTTCAGTGCTTCCAGCCGTCCCTTCAGTGCTTCCAGCCGTCCCTTCAGTGCTTCCAGCCATCCCTTCAGTGCTTCCAGCCATCCCTTCAGTGCTTCCAGCCATCCCTTCAGCTCTTCCAGCCATCCCTTCAGTTCTTCCAGCCATCCCTTCAGTGCTTCCAGCCATCCCTTCAGTGCTTCCAGCCATCCCTTCAGTTCTTCCAGCCATCCCTTCAGTGCTTCCAGCCATCCCTTCAGTGCCAGAGTTCCCTCCGGACCCCGTCCCGCATCCCTTCCCTCCGCCCCGCGCCCTCCTCCCGCCCCGTTCTCAGCCCCATCCCTCTCGCCCGTGCCAGCAGAGGGCACCTGGATTTAATCTCTGGGATGCTTCGGGCTCTGTCCCGGCAGCTGCGCTCAGGGCTTTTCTGGTGGTTTTTTTTTTTTGTTTTTGGTTGGGGTTTTTTTGGGTTTTTTTTTTTGTTTGTTTGTTTTGGTTTGTTTGTTTTTGTGGTTTTTGGGTTTGTTTGTTTGTTTGTTTTTGTTTTTGTTTTTCCTTCCCCTGTCGTCCCATTCGTAGAAATGTGGAGAGAGAACCCAAATCCCAAAGAAGCCAATAATCCCGACCTGCGTGATCCCGGTTTGGGATGCAGGATCCCAGTTTGGGATGCAGGATCCCAGTTTATGATGCAGGATCGCCAGTTTAGGATTTGTGGTCCCGGTTTAGTTCTTGTGATCCCAGTTTAGGATTTGTGATCCCAGTTTATGATGCAGGATCGCCAGTTTAGGATTTGTGGTCCCGGTTTAGTACTTGTGATCCCAGTTTAGGATTTGTGATCCCACCCGGAGCCCAGGGAGGAGCTGGGGGTGGCACTGCAGGGTTCACCCCTGTGCTGAATTCCAGCTCCTCTGTTTTCTCTCTCATCCTGGGGGGAGGATATTGAAAAGCTCCTCCGAGATGTTTTCGGAGCAATTTCTGCACAGCTCTGGGTAAATAAACTTCCGCAGCCTCAGCGAAACCAAGCCTTATCCCAGCTCCAGCTCAGCACCTCCCAAACCTCCCTGGTCACTCTGCTGGCTCTTTTGGGGTATTTTGGAGTTTTCCAGGGTTTACAGTTCAGGCTGGAGGTTGTGTCTGGTAATCTCTGCTCAGGGTTCCTGGGACGGTTTCATCCCAATTCCTGCCCCAGGGAGCTCCTGTTTGGCGCTGGTGGGCCCTCACTGGGCTTCGTTTGGTGCCTTCGTTGGGATCCCACTGGATAAAAGCTGATGTGGGGCGAACAAAAGCCAAGGGGTGCCGGGAAATGGGCGATGATAAAGGGGAAATGAGAGACTGATCTTTGCAAAAACTGAGGTGCTTAGGGCAGGGAAAGAAAAAAAAAATAATGCAACTAAAACTAAAAATGTATCTCGGCACGTTTTGACAAGAATGCAAAGCAAGCACCGCAGAAGTGCTTTTAAATTAAAAAGAGAGAGGAAAAACGAGAGTAAGTGCCTGATATACATGAAAACATAATATTCCCTGCTCCATTCTCCCTTTGTCTTTCGAATGCAGAAGGGACAAAAAGGTCAGGAGAGATGAGGTCGGTGCTGTAACACGGAAGTCACTTTTTGTGAATGCGGCGTTGTTCAGAGTCAGAACGAAATTAAAACAATGCTGCTGCTGAGAGGTGGGAAGGAAACGTGCTTACCTGAGAGCCTCACCGCAGTGCTTTGAAGAAAAACTGCTGCTTGCTCTCTCCAGAGCCTGAGACCTGCCTGAGCCCTGGAACATCTCAGTGTGAGGTTCCCCAGCGCTGCCGCCCACCCGGGACAGCTGGAGCCCCGTGGGAAGTGCTGAGGGGGTTCTGTGCAAATCAGAAATCCTGTCGGTGCCGGAGGATGGGACGTGGGGAAGCACAGGCAGCGATTCGTGACCTACACGGGATTTACGGGCCATAAACGAATTCATTTCCACTCGTAGAGTCAGGTGTGTGCTCTCAGCGCAGGTAGCGCCCAGGGAGCTGCACGGCCGCTCTGTGAGATCCATAACTGCCTGGGTATGGCCATCATTAATTAATTAGGTGCTGGGGCAATGGTAGCTGCCTGAGGAAAGCAGGAGTGCAGCCACGGCAGTCACAGCAGCTGAGTTATTGATGTGGGGTACACTGGGATAACTGAGATCCTTGGATTGTTAATGTGGGGTACACAGAAATAACTGGGAGTTAACTGAGTTATTAATGCAAATTACACTGGGATAACTGGGAGTTAATTGAGTTATTAATGTGGGGTACACTGGGATAGCTGGGATCCTTGAATTGTTAATGTAGGTACACCAGGGTAACTGGGATCCTTGAGTTATTAATGTAAATTACACTGGGATAACTGAGTTAATTGAGTTATTGATGTGTGCTACACTGGGACAACTGGGGTCCTTAACTTGTTGCCTGTAACCTCAGAAGAATAACTTACATGGAATCAGTGGTTTTTAAAAAAGTTTTCTTCTCCTTCAGGAGAAGCTGGACCAAAGCCTTCACCGTCCCACCCTAAGCTGCAGCTGAGAAATCATTTCCCAGCATTATTTGCAGTTCAAACTCACCTGGGTTTGAAAAGCCCACTCTGCATTAGCAGTTATGAGCTTCCAGCACAAAGAAAAACTTTTAATCTCCCACATTCGGCATAAATTGGAGAAGGAATTCCTTTCTGAAGTATCTTTTGCCCAGCAGTTCGCACATCAGGGTTGTAGTTTCAGGCTGTACTTTGGAGGATCTCTGAGATTTCCTGAGACTGGAAATGCTGAAACCCTTCTAAACCTGACAAATGTATATTTCAGTTTATGGAAGATGTGTATTTGGAGCTGTCCTTTTAGAGGTGAGGGATGCTCCTCCTCCCCTGCTGGCTGGAGTTCCTGGTACCCAGTGTCAGCACTCTGCTTCTGGCAGAGATGAGTCAGGGATCCAGATCGGGTTTGGTGTAAATGAGGCAAATCTGCAGGTTCTTTACTGGTTCTGACAGGCGCACCACAGCTCTGAGGTTTCTCTGCTGCTTACAGCAGGTATCCAGGCCGGTTGGCTGGAGCAATTAGCAGTTTAGCCTTTAATCACAATTTACCTAAAAGAGCAATTGTAACAGGGGGCAGACACTTAAATAAAACCCCTAAATTTAGGAAAAAACCCTACATTTAATTTGAGGTCCTCGTGCTTACAGCTGATGTGTTTTCACCTCGGGATAATTCGGTATATATTTCTGACTATCCATGAATTTAAATCATGAGATGGATGGACAAAGGCCATGCCACCAGAGCCAGAATGGTTTTTATTCACATTTTTTTAGTGTGCACTGGAAGGAAAAAGAAGAAGAACAATTTGTCAGCTGGCCTAGTAAAGATCATTCCATCTCCTGTGGCTTTGCCTGCCCTAGGAAAGGTGGGATCCCCTGCTTGGGCTGTATTTCTGTCAGGAGAACATCACCAGTGCTGTTCCTGGGGCTCACCACGCTCTTGGGAGGGGAGGGCTGGCACAGGCTGGAGTTTTGGGGTGCTCAGGGAGGGTGGGGCAGTGCCCTGGCTGGATCCAGGCTCCCAATCGCAATCCTGGATGCCTTGGAGCCCCTGCCCAGCCTGGGGACCACAGGATGGTCCCAACCCCACAAAGGAGCCAGGCTGGCACAAACCTCCTCACTTTTGTCTTCAAGTTCACTGAATCTGGGCCAAATGAGCCAGAGGGGGCCATAAAAAGCAGTTTGGGAGCAAATTCTGCGCTGGCAGCAGTGAGGAGCTGAGTGGGGATGGAGAACTTGCTCAAGATTTGGTGATGAGCTGCTTCCAGCTCAGCTTCCACGGGGAGGTATTGATTTATTATCAGAATTTATTGCCAGAATAAAGCCAGTCTAGGTGCTTGCCCTCAGTGGTGATGAACCTGTGTAGGAAAAGGAGACAGAATAAAAATTGTGGATAATAGAACAGAAAGAAGCACGGTGGAAAATGGCAATTTCCAGGTAGTTCTTTCCTTGCCATAACCTCCTTATAATGAATGAAACCTTAAAAGAAAAAGCCCAATCAAATGCATGTTGGACACTGATAAAAATGTTTGTTTGCAGGACTGTCAGGTGGAAATGCTGTTTTTCAGGAGGAAATTATTTTTCCAGGAGGAAATGTTGTTTTCCAGGGGGAAATGCTCTTTTCCAGGAGGAAATGCTCTTTTCCAAGGGGGAAACGAGAAGCAAACTTCACAGGCTGGGGGAAGGGAACAACAACAAAGCATTTATTCTTCCCTTTCCCCTCCCCCAGGAGAGGGAGGAAGCAGAGGAGCGGTGGCAGAAGTAGGAAGAAGAAAGGAATTAAAAAGTAAAGAAAACTTGGAAGGGATTTAAAGGGGAACTGTGCCATTTTAGCAAGGGGGCTGAATTCCAGGAGATAAGGACAGCGAGCGGGTTACTCGAACTTTAATTGACTTTGATTCTGTGTGCGTGGTGCTGCTGACACCAGCTGGGTTCCGGGGATGGGCTCCAGGCGAAGGTGTGTCCTGGAGCTTTCGGATGAGGCGCAGAGGAGATGGTTTGTGCAACTCCCCGCTGCTCAGGAGAGTTTCACCGCGCAGGTTTCATAACCTTTAAGCTGGGCGTGTTGCTGATTCCGAGCAGCGAAAGCAGCGCTCAGAATCAGCCCGGCTTTGCATGGTGTGGGCTGGTTTTGAGGATTAACCCAACCACCTGTCACTAAAACACGAAACTCGGGCAGCAGAACGGCCCTACCTTTCCAGAGGCGCTCCTCGGGGGGAAGGATGGAGGGAGAGCTTCTGGGAGGGAGCAGAACTTTTGGTTTTCAGCGTGGAACTTTGTCACCGCTGTCCCCAGCTTTGGGTTTTTGTGATTTCTGGACCCTGCCTTCGTGCACACACACACACACACGTGTGAGCACACACGAGCACACAGCTCGGGCTCAGCCCACTGCTCCCTGAACCCTCTGTCAGAGCACATTCGTGCTGCTCAGGCTCTTGATAAGCAAAGTTTGTGTTCCATGCTTGAAATCTCGTGCTTTTCACTTACTGGGTGTAAGTGCAGCTTAGGAAATATATATATATAGAATACTGACCAGTGTTCAGAATCTCTTCTGACCGATTTTCCTCTTAAATCCTGGTTTTAGACGCAGAGCTCTTGTTTGGTTTGGTTGTAATTGCTCCTGAGCACTGCTGCCTTGAAAAGCGAGGGTTGCAATTCCCAAGGTTTCCTTTCCCTTTCTGTTTGCTCGCTCATTTCCAACTCTCTTTGTGTCCCGGGAAGATGAAGTTTTTCGATTTGCCTGCAGAGCAGCTCCACGGCCCTGCAGGAATATTGACAAGGACAGCAGGGAAAAGGCAGGAGCTGGAGTGGCCCAGCAGCTGCCCCAGCCCTGGACCTGCCCCAGCCCCGGTGCCTGCTCGTCAAACCCAGGATGTTTTAAATAACAAGTCCCAGGCTTGGCAAATCGTGATTGCCCAACAAAACCTTGCTTTGTCAGAAACTTTCTGCCCGGCTTTGTTCTTGAATAACGTGCTCCATCTGACCCAAGAGAGTAAAATCGTCTTTCTTTGGGCAGGAAAGGATAAATAACTGATAATGTTCTCCCACTGGGACTCAGTATAGTCCATAAATGTCGTTTCCTCAAATTAGATCTGGAGCCATCATTCAATTTTGAATAGAATCAACCCCGCTTCCCCCGTATTTGTATTTGTGCCTGAATTTCTGGTCTGGGAGCTCTTAAAGCAGAGGCTCAGTGACAACAGTGCTGAAACGAAAAGCCAGGAGAGTTCCTCATTCCTCGTTCCTCCCTGCGGGGCAGAATGCTTCGTTTTTGACAGTGGCCTGTCCAGGCATACCAGGCTCTTTACTACCTGTTGGAAACCGGTTGTAGAGCCTTTGTACATGGTCTTAGCAGCTGTGACAAGAGCGAGGGGCGTGTGGAAGCTCAGCCTCCTCTTCCTCATTCCCTGGCAAAGCTGTACCAGCACCAAGCTGTGACTGCCCGTGCAGCCTCAGCTTGGCTTTTCCTAATTTCCTTAACAGCCAGGTTTTGGGTTAAAAGAGGAAATAAAAATGTGCAGCTATTCCTGTCTGAAAACCAGACCTTAGCTCCCGGTGGCTCTTTTCCTTTCAAAACACGAGCAAGATTAAAAATAAAGAAGTGTCAGCCTGCTAATGTTTCAGTTTCTAATCAGCTCACAAATGGCAGGAAATTAACTGGCTTTTCATGAACATCTGTTCCACTTCTGGCTTGAAAGGTTGGAGGCAAATGCTGTCTGTCAAATCTCATCGTGAGAATCAGCGATAAATACACTTTTCATTTTCCCGCCCCCATTTCTCCATTAGCCATTCGAAATAGTGCATTGTAGCCAAATGCACCGGTTTCTTTTCCTCTGGTATTTATTTTTAGGGGGTGGTGGGTAATGGAGAGGATGACGAGCTACCTCAGAATCAGGATCAGGGAAAAGGAGGTGATTGCAGCCCTGCAGTGCTGCACACCTGCTGGATGTGTACACCACCACTCACCCCGGGTTCTTCTCAGGGGAAATGTGCTTTCTTGGGCATCTCACAAGGGCTTGGGGAGCAGAATCTCTTTTTACCTGGTGTTATTTATATTTAGGTGACCTGAGGAAATAAAGGTCTTGTTGCTGCAGCAACAGTCTCTATGGGGATGTCACATCCAAGAGACTTCATTCAATCACCTTTCCGTGCCTCGTGTGCCCAGGTTCTCCAGGCTGCAGCAGTTCCACAGGACAGGTGTAACTTTGTGCTGAGCTTATTTTCATCTGGTTGTGGGGAATTAATGAATATCCAACCACTCTGGGGGTGACTTTGTCCCCCAGGAGAGACTTTGCTGCCACGCTGCCTCATGCTGGCACTGGGACGCTGGCACATTTTGCTCTTTGCAGTACTGGGTGCTGTTTCCTTTTAAAACTGGACAAACATCCCAGTTTTCCTGTTCACTGCCAGGAGGTCGATAGGGAATTCACAAGCCCAGATTGTCTGGAGTTTATAGCAGCTGTGCTTTTCTTGGTTCTCTGCACGCACAGGGCTCGGAATCCTTGGCTGAGCAGGCTTCGGGATACCTCCACTAAACTCTTGTAACAGCTGATTATTCCTGAAATTGGTCTCAGTAGCAATTCAAAGAAAAGCTGCTCTGGAGAACAGAGAAGCTGAGCAAACCCTTAAGCAATGCACAGACCGCTGGGTTTTGAGCAACCCAGAGCTGAAATAGAGAATGACAGCCCAGATAATGCAACAAGTGGCCTAAAAAGCACTAAAAGCTTCCCAGATTCCCTCGTGGGGTCCAGAGAGGAGGACATTAATCAGGCCAGACAGGGGGATCTGCAACCAAACAGGTTTGGCCATTGCACAAGTATACCAGGCAAACATGAAACCGGAGAAGATTTTTATCAGCCCCTTGCATGCAAAACCATACAGGGGGAACTCAGAGTGTTCTGTGCAGTGACCCAGCTGCAGAGGGAGGTGGGACCTTGTTCTCTCTCCTTACTGGCAGCAAATCCCGCTCCCACGTGGAACACCCAGGAAAAGTTCCCCTGCTCAGCACCAGCCCTGCTTTTCTCACCATTCTGGCTGCTTGAATTGAAAAAGGGCTTGAATTTATGGGGCAGACAGGCTGGGAGGGGCTCAGAACTGTAAATTGTCTAAAGTAGGACTATGAGGTTTTAGAGAAACTGGTGCACACTGTCTTTAATGGCAGGATGAGGTTCCTGCTGACCTGCAGAGCTCAGCCAAGGGGCCGAAGGCTGGTTTGGTGTTTCAGGGAGCAGCAGGTGCCGTGAGCTCCCTGTGTGGCTGATGCTGTGTGTGTTACCCACGGGAGCACTCCCCTGATTCGCCTTTTCAGGCATGGTTCTCCTCAGCCTCGTCCAAACCTCGCATCCCCCAGCGGGAGCGTGGCTGCACGGGGGTGAAACATCTCGCTGCTGCTTCCGCCCACCCAGATCCCTGCAGGAGCTCTTGGTGTCCGCTTGGACAGGCTTCTCAAAGAGCTCCTGTGGTGGAAAGGGCTGCCACTGGCAAAAGACACCCCAAAATGATGGTGACACTGTTGCTTTTTATCTTCTTTTCTGTTAGAGTCAGGATTAAACGCTCGAGAGGCGTTGTTTTGTGTTTGGACTCAGATGTCTATTAATTCCTATCTATGTTACAGTCTCATGAGCTGTGAGTTCCAGGTAGCAAACTAAAAAACGGCCTCTACCTCTTCCTCCACAAGGCCTTTTAAGGATTAACTGTCCAATTATGAGATGACACCTAAATTATCTTTACTTTTAACCCAACAACCAACCACCTGTGGCCCGCAAGTGTGGATTTTTCTACCCAATTACAAAATCCCACCCAGACCCATGAAGAAGACGGTGAAAGGACTCAGCCTCTGCCCTAAAACCTCCATCTTGCTTTATCTCTATTCCTGTATTCTAAACCCTTAAACTCTGTTTTGCACCCTGTGCTGTCACACACTTCTATCCAAAGCCCACACCCACAATCCCAGCGCTGTCACTCAATTTTGGAAACCTTTTCCACAAATGCAGTGTTTGCCTGGGGTCAGTGCCTGGCAGCACAGAAACTCTGGAATTCCCAGTGCCCAGGGTTCCACCACTGCCACAGCTCTTCCCCTGCTGGGCCCAAAAAGCCCCTGGGACTGCAGAGGCACCGTCCCTCTGGCCTTATCACCGTGTGTTATCACTGCTCAGTACTGCCTGGCAGGGCTTTAAAAAGAGTATTAGTAATTTATTATTGCTCAGCTCTACATTCTCAGAGCTCCCTGCAAGGCTGGGGAATAATTGTCCTTGCCTGACTTGTGGGAAAGCGAAGTGGAGCAGATGTGCTGAGAGACAGAGATTTGCTCACGCCACCAGAGTCAGGTTTCCTCCGTTTATTGAAGAGTGCCAGGCTCATACTGCTCTTAACAGTTAAAAAAAAATAATATAAACTTTGTACTGCCCGGCTGCTGATTCATATGCTCTTATGCAAACAGATGCACAGATCTGGTTTAATGAAAGGCCAAGAAATGTTGTCTATTAATGAGCTCTGAATAATTACATCACGCTCTAAGCATTGAGTACAACAGTGCTCGCCAGGGGAGGGAGAATCACTGGGCAGGAAAAATAATTGTCTCGCTAGCAATTACCCTGGAAGCATTAAAGAAACTGATGTACTTCTCATTAAATAATCTCTCTGGAAGCCTTTGTTCCCTAATAAAGTGCTCATCTCGTGAAGTGCCATCAGGAGCACAGGAATTTGATTTGATTATGAGCATTTACCTGCTTACTGGAGAATTGTTTGTAAATATTAATGATGCATCCTCGCCAGGGGAAAAGAAGGTACCAGGCACATTCCGAAATCAGGAAAATAAATCATTAGGTGCCCTCCTCATCCTCTGTTCTTGATGTCTTCGTGACATTAAAATCACAGTTGTTACAACACGGTTTTCCCTTGACTGCGCAGTTTATCCCTCTGAAATGGGATTTTTGATTCGCTTTTCCTTATCAAGGTGGACTGTCTGCAGTTCAGTGCTTACACTGAGTTTTTTCACCCCCTCATTACCTTGAGTTTTTAACCTGCAGGTGGAGAATCTCCCACTGTGCTACACAGAAGCTCCCAGCCGGACTGGGTGGAGGGGGAAAAGGGGTTTGCTCTGGCCAAAAATGCATCCCAGATCTGCCGTTCCCACCATTTCAACAATCCCACAGCCCTTCGGGCCGGAGAGCAAACAGCTCTGTGCAAACCAAAACGCAGGAGGTTTCTACAGCCGCTCTCCAAAATGCCAAGGCACCTGTTCCACTCTCTGAAGGCACCACAGGCCCCTGTGAACACAGCTTGAGAAACTCAGAGCTCTGCAGGTTTGGTCTCGAGTTTCTGCTGTGTCCCAGAACAACCTGTGGGTTCTTGAAAAACAGCCCCAAAAATAGCGCCAATATTGTAGTTTCATTTTTCAGTGTTGTAGAGCTGCAGAACGAGAATACCTTATCAGGAAGCCTCAGAAGGAGAATTAAAGTTTGGGTTTGTTGTTGTTTTTTTTTTTTAATATTAAGTGGGTTTAATATATTAAAGGTTTGTCTAGAAGGCAGATGACACATCCCTGTCCCTGGGCTAAGCTTTCTTTGGACTCTGCTTTCTTTGGACTCTATCTAACACTCAGGTGTTGATATGATCAGCTCCACCAGCAGCCTTTCATCCCTGCCATTTATCTTCATTTTATTGCCGTGGGTGGCAATAAAAGTGGGATAAGATGCTACATTTGTCCCTAAATGCTATCAATTTATGATTTCATGCTGTGGGGTCAAAGTTTCCCGGCTGGGTTTGTTCTGAGCGTGGCCTTGTGGGGCCCTGAATGGCTCCTTTGTGCTGCAGTGGGAAAACCTTACCTGGGGACTCATGGAACAGCAATCAAAGGGACACTCTCGAGTGCTGCTGGTTATTATTGTGTCAGCCATTTAAACAGCTCTCTAAAGAGGGGGGAAAAAAATCTTAATTGAAAAATAGGCAAAAACCCCAGGAATATTTGTCTGGTTTTGTGTGGGTGAGGACTTCTAATGAAAGTTCCAGGAAATATATAATATATATATATATATATATATATATATATATATATATTTTTTTTTTAATGTGTCTTTTCTGTCAGTTTTATTTCCTCATCTCTTACAGGTATTTTTTTGCATGTTAGCACTAACCGTTGTGTCACCCACATCCTGGTATGCATCACCGCATTTTGTGTACGAAACACACGAGAATCTTTACTTATTATCAGAAACACACAGGACAATAATGTCTATTTTCTGCCTTTTTTCCATTGAAAAGGTGGGGGGCGAGACACCTGTCCTGGAAAAGTCCTGCACAAAACTTCTCTGATGAAGAGCTGTCTGTGGGGCACGGGATGTTCCTCGGTCTGTTTAGTGTGAGGGGGCTCCTCACATCAAATCCTTCTTGGAAACCTTCAGCAGGGTCGGTGTTCTCTGCCCTCACCTCAGCTGCAAGTTCACTTTGGGAATACTGGGAATCAGGGAATGGGTTGGGCTGGGAGGGACCTTAGAGCCCATCCAGACACCTCCAAATGTCCCAGGTTATCCCAGCCTGGCTTTGGGCACTTCCAGGGATCCAGGGGCAGCCACAGCTTCCCTGGGAATCCCAGCCCAGCCTCTCCCCACCCTCCCAGCCAGGAATTCCTTCCCAATATCCCACCTAAACCTCCTCTCCTTCAGTCTGAAACCATTCCCCCTTTTCCTGCCCCCTGCAATTACAACCCCCTGTAAATAGGAACAGTTCATTTGTTTGGGTTTTTTCATTTTTGTGAGTCCCTACCAGTGGGCTTTGTCCTGGTGGGATTGCTTTGGGCCCGGATAATCAGGATTTTAACCATAAACTTGATCTGTATTTACACCAGAGTGAGAGAAGAACAATATTATGGGATAGAGCAGCTACTGCTGGGTTTAGTTCAGGTAACACAGGTGAAATGATCTTAATGGGAGGAGGCAGCAGGAAGAAAAATCCTCTGAGTTCAGGATACTCTAAGGCATTGTTCCTTCTCCTTTACGCCTCCTCTCCCACCTGTGCCCTGGGAGTTCCGCTTGCAGAGCCAAGGAGAGGCCAGGAGGGGCCAGGAGGACGGGCTGAGCCCAGGGAGGTTTTCCTTTTCCTGACCGCTCCCAGCGCACAGCCTGGGATGCAGCTGGAAAGTCAAAAGTCCAGGTGCCCTGCAGGGGTCTGTGCTGAAGTTTTCCAGCTGTGAAATGAAGGCAGTGGCACTTATTTAGCACTAAGCCTTATGCAGAAGAGGTGTGAAAGCACTTCATGGAATTACACTTACGGAATTACAGCTACGCTGTAAAAAGCATTAAAAAAAAAAAAAAAAAAAAAAGTTTTAAATAGGTAAAATACCGAAGTTACTAAACGTGAGCATTCTACAGAATGTTACAACCCACCGAGGAATTTCAGAAATTTCATTTTATCCACAAAACAAACAGAGGAGGGAGTGGAGCAAAGAGAACACAATTTTTATCTCCGCTCTCCTCATTTCTGTAAGGGGGAGGTGTGCAGCAAAAACAAACGCAGCCCCTTCAGCCTCCCAGACGAGAACCTTAAACTCCCATTTGTGAAGCTCTGAATGTTTGGGGAAAGGGCGTCCCAGCAGTGTTTTCACACTGAACTCTGTGTCTGAGCACAAACCAGCTGCACACAAAGGGCACCCAGGATATTTAATGAAGTCGCTCTGTCTGGAGCTGGGAGACGTCCCTGGGGGGTTGCCCCGAAGCTTTTTTTGTCAGTAATTCAGCACATACCTGACGAAAACAAAACAAAACAAAACAAAACAAAACAAAACAAAACAAAAAAAAAAAAAAAAAAAGGGAAAAAAAAAAAAAAAAAAAAGAAAAAAGAAAAGAAAAAAGAAAAGTTGCCTGACTGGTTTTGTTGTTTCAGCTGCGCTGAAGGGGGAAGCAAACAAAGCTCCAGCATTTCAATTAACTTTCAACTCGGACCATATTTTCAAGTAAATATTTATCGGTGTTGATGCCCCCCCTCCTCGCAGCAACTCAGCCCCAGCGTTTTCTATTTAACAGACTCTTGGTTGCTAGCAGAGGTGAGGATTCCTCTCAAGGAGGAAATAAATCGCTGCGTCTTTCCCTAGCTCTGGATCTCCTGTCTCCTCCAGCAGGGGAGGTCTCACATCTCTTTTTTAGCCCTTTGAGCTGTGATATCAGAGCTCCCCCGTCTCAGCACAACCTGCAGAAAATGTAGGTTATTTTCTGTGCTCTCAGGAAGTGGCTGCCAGGCCCTGAGCTTCTTTCTGCTCCAATGGTAGCAACAACCACCAAAGGATGTCAGGTCAAACTCATCTCTCCCTCTCCACTCCACGCTGGCCTAAAAAAGAAAGTTTTGTTTTGCTGCTTCCAGCTGATTTTAGCAGAAATCTCTCCCTGTGCATCCCAGCGTTTCCAATATTTTCGAAAGATCTCCCAATTGCCCGGAAATAATCCCAAATGCATCACTCAGAGCTGCGGGGTTTATTGGGACTTGGCGACTTCAAAGCAGGAGATTATCCAACTGCAGCTCCTGGCAGCAGCTGTTAAATCTTAGATTGCAGAAACATTATCTGTGGGGCAGGATGGGAGAGCCCGGCAAAACCAACCCGGGCATAAAAGTACAGGGACGAACCTGAAACGGGCATCCTTTCACACCTCAGGAAAACGAAAAGGTAACTCCAGGGGGGAAAGGCTTTAGGAAAGACCAGCAGACATCAGTGGAGACAGCTTATCTCCTGGATCAGATGATGCTGGTTTTGAATCACAGGTTAACAAGCTTTTGAAGTGTGGCAGACTATTTAATCTATAACCACCCACATAAATTATTATTTTTAATTTTTTTTTTTTATCCTTTTTAATCAGGAAATTGACTATTTCAGCTTCCAAGGAAAGTGTCTGCAGCAGGGTTATGCTGCGGGGTGAGTGTTACACGCACAGGCACTAAACACTGCTAAACCACCCCAAAAATATTGGCTGTAGAGAAGACCCTTTAGAGATGTGCCTGCAAGAGCTAGGAGAGCCTTTCTTGGTGCTTATTCAGCCCAGTTATTCAGCTGCTGTGATTAAAACTCATGCTCTGTGTTTCTGACATTTCAATATCTCTGTATTTCCCTCCACCAAACCTGCATTTCTCGGGGTGAAAGCCCCGGCCTTGCAGGAATTAGGGGTCGATGTGTGACCTTTCCTATCTCTTGCAGTAAATTCTCCTCTTGATTTCCCTCCCCTTGCATTCTTTTGAGAGCATGATTGTTAAAATCAGGGAGCAATCGCTGGGAGAAAGAAAAGCTAAATGCGATTAAAATCTGAGCTGGCCTTTGATTTGCATGCAGATAGCACCATTGAAACCTCCCTTTCTTGCAGATTGTTTTTTGTTGTTTTTTTGTTTGTTTGTTTCCTGCTCTAAATCTGTGTCTCTCGAAGTTCTAACAGCTCGGGGGAGGTGAAGTTGATTTATTGGAGGCTTAGGGCTGTTCTAAATGCAGTTCTCTCATTCAGTCACTCACGTTTGAGGTCAGATTGGACGGGCAGCAGTTACAATTTGTCTGCAGTGATGAACTTTCATTATCTTAATATCCCAAGCAAGGTACCTGCCAGCAACAAAACCACTTCCTTCGTCTCGCTGGGTAAAAAACAACAGCCCTGGGTCTGTGTATTATTATCTGTCGGAGCTTAAAATCTGCACTTCCTGAAGAAAAAGCAGCAGAAAATGAGCTCGGTGCTCAGCTGGGCAAGGGGTTGAGTATTTGACACGTTAATCTCACGTTCTCTTTGGTAAAACTCTCCAAAGCGAAATAATTTCGTTCCTTTTGGGTGGGTTTAGCGGGCAAAACTTCAGCAAAAGAAAAAAGGTGGAGGGAAAGAGTGAGAAGTGAATACCAGGAATTGTCAGGCAGCAGCCAGGGCTGGAGGATTGCTCTGATGTGAGAGTTCTGTGAGGAAGAGGTTCAGGTCTGACACCTGTGCAATCATTGCAAAACTCCTTCTTCTCACAGTGAATTGAAATAATTTGATCCAAACCTTCCAAATTCAAGAGCGGGCAAAAGGTATTTTTGCCTCAGGACGCTTTCTGCATCCCTGAAAATGCTCTTTGATTAGTTTTAAAAGGACATTCTGGATTAAAAGGATGTTCAATGACCTAGGCGCTGAGGTAAGAGGAGGAACAAGGACCATTCTTCTGGCTCCGTGTTAAGATCTCTGTGGTTCTGTTTTGACTACAGCAATTAAATCAGCGGTGCTCAGACTGAAAACCTTATTTAGGATAAGGACTGGGGAGAAAGTGAGAGATTTTTGAAGGTTAACCATACAAGCTCTATCTAAAGGCACAACACAGCAGCGTTCTTCCACCCAGGCTGACTGGAATATCTGAATCCCTGTTCGGTTCTGCAGGGGCTGAGCAGCAGAAGGAGAATTTGGAGGTAAAAAATCAAGAGCTGAGGGCTTTGCCCTGTGGGTTCAGGTGTAGCTTGGAACAGAAATAGACACCGAGCTGTCAGTGCAGCAGGGTTTGTTCTGCCCACAGATGTGGCGTGCACTGTCAAGTCATCTGTGAAGCAACTAAAAGCTTTTTCTTCCAGCTCAGAGCGGGGAGATTGTTTTTAATGTGGGAATGGATCCATTACATCCCCCGTGTGGACAGGGAATAACGCCCAGTGGCATCTCGATACTGAGGAAATATCAATCAGTTATTATTTGTGACTGATCTCACCCCGGGAGCACAGAACATTTTGGTGAGACAGCTCTCAAGAGCGAGGTTTTAATGGACAAAAACGCCGGTGCAACGTGCCTGCCATGAGAGGTTGTAACACACGCATCTCCCAGGTAAAGAGAAACAAATAAAGTAAATGGATAAAGTAAACAAGAAAAGTAAACGAATAAAGTAAACAAATAAAGTAAATGAATAAGTAAACAAATAAAGTAAATGAATAAAGTAAATAAAGCAAATCGATATCATAAACACGACCCCGCTCAAACTGCTCTGTTCCTTGTTTTTTTTCCTGAGCTGCACAAATACAGAAGTAAAATAACTCGGTAAAATCGCTCGACAGACACGTGTCTGCACTTCTGCAAACGCCGCAGCTCAGGGGGTGTGGAAATACGTGCACGGGGCATTTTCTGCACTTCTATTTACGCGTGGCTGGAGGAGCTGTGACTTTTTAAATGTGCTCAGCTGGGGGAGAAGAGCTGGAAATCTTCAAACGGGGTGGTGGGCGGCGTCTGAAAGGAGAGTGAAGGTCTTGCAAGGTTTCCTTGTGCAGCCACTCACCTCTCTCACGGGATGTTTTGGATTATTTTGACTAGATTAGCTCGCACAGAGTCATGAGAAGCACCAAGCCAAGTGATGTTTTCCTGCTTTTCCTTGTCCCAGCCCTAGGAAAAAGCAAGGGGGCATGGCAGAGCTTCAATAGGCTGCTGCAATTAAAACCCGTCCAACACTTTTAGCAGAAACAAACAAACAAACAAACAAAAATAGAATTAAAGCAGGTTCCTTATTACTGGGCCCATTCCACACAGGGAGGTTTCACTTTATTCTTCTGGGAGATGCTCAGTATCTCTCCCTTGCAATATTTAAGTGTTTCAAGGGTATGGAACAAATAGGGGATTATTTTCCAAATTTCCCACTCAGGGCCTGTCTGCACCTTGCACTGCAGGTTGTAAAGATTCCACTCAGAGCAGCTGAGGGAAACGGATCCCAGGATGAATCTGGAATGGTTTGGGATGGAAGGGACCCTCAAACTTCATCCCACCTTTCACTGTCCCTTCTTGTTCAGTGCTCAGAGGCAGAAGTGCCAAACACCTCTGGCAGACAGTGACAGTCCAGATGTTTATTTTATTTTGTTTTTTAATTATAAACTCTCTTTGCTAATAAGAAGAAGATTTTATGAAGGGTTGTCCCCGGAGCCACTCAAAACCGACTCGTTAGTTGAGTAATCTCAAATCAAATCATGGTTTTTCTCATGAATCAAGGCTTTCACTCGTGTCTAAGTCGCAAACTGCACCAGAACTGGGAGAAAGGGGCAGAGTTTCTCTTTCTGGCTAATACCAGCCCGGTCCCAAGTGTTCAGGAAAAGGAGCATGGAGCAGTTGGACCAACTCACCTGCAGATTGAAGGAGGAATTGCTTGAGTGCAAACAGTTCTTTGGGTCTCACTTGTAAGCGAGAAGAAAAAGGAAATAAAAAGGAAATTTTAAAAAATTATATATACATATAATTAAATATATAAATATAATTTTAAAAAAATAATATATATATAAGGGAAATAACCCCAACTGTGGGTTGTGAACAGTTTTGCACGTGGAGAATTTGATAAACCTTGAGTGCTGGCACAGATGCAGGTGGATGTTTGTACAAAATCCACCTGTGGCTCTCCAAAAACCCCCGTGACAGGCATCTGCAGGGACCCTGCCCGTCCTCCCCGAGGCTGCTCTGCTCCCCAGGGCCGTGGGAGCTGCTGCTGCTTTGGGGTGCCCTGGGTGCCTCCCCGTGCCCCAGCTTTTAATCTGTGAACACAGGAAAAAACACAACTTTCTGGTTATGAGCCACTGATTGAAAAGTGAGCTCACTGGCTGGTTTGGAAAAAATATATGTATTTTGAGTGATTCAGGGGGTTTTTGTGATGAACTGGAGCAGACAGGAAGAAAAAGTCATGTGCCTGGAATTGATCAGTTTTGATAATTACCATTGTATCTATAAAATATAGATGTTATCCTGTGTGATTAAGAGACTATTTTAAGCAATCAGTCAACTGTAACTAAAGCAAAAAGCAACAAAACAAACCCCAAAACCCCGGGGTGTTGGGCCATTTTTGTTGAAATTCTGGTTGATTGCCGCTGTTGATAATGGAATATTACCCATTTTATCAAAGAAAATTAAATTCTTCTTAATGAAGAAGAGCAGAGAAGACCCAAACAGGAACAATTTCAGCTCTGATCTCTAACCCTGCTCTTCGCTGCTTTGTCTGAAATTCGAATTAGAATCGTGCAAAGCCAAATTAAATAAGTTTTGTCGTTTATCTGAGCGGTTCCTGCGTTCCAGGGGGTGCAATCCGTGCTGGGTCGCTGCTGGCCCTGCCCATCTCCCGCTCCCCGCAGGATCTGGCGCTTTGTATCTGCTCTGCTGTCTTCTGAGCTTCAAACCTCCAGCTCAACGACGATTTTACAGCTCTGGCACTTCCAGGCTTGCTCGAGCAAAGAACAAAATCTTTAAATGCAGCTGAATTCTGCACTTGTATTTATTAACAAAGTGGCGCCCGGCCAGGATTCCCAGCACAGAACCTGTTTGGTCATAATGCTGCCTTTGTGAGGATATCTGAATTTCTGGAACTCAGACCCACCAATTTGCTCAATGAACCAGAAAACATTTCTATTTCGTGGCAGGAGGAATTAGGAAAAATCACCAGGCCTTGCTTTTTTTTTTTTTTTGTTTCCCTGAGTTTGTAATAAAATTATTTCTGAACTTTATTCTTCCGAGTATTGGGGTGTTCCTGTACATTCCAGTCATCTCAGGATGAGAAGGAGGAAACAAAAAAAAACCCCCGAACCAGTACTGAAACAAGAGCAAATAATGTAATTTCCTAGTTTCTTTTTCCTAGAAATAACCTCAGAAATGCTTCCTAAGTAAAGATGGTGGGTAATGGAGGAGATGTGTTCAGGAGATTTATACAGCGTAACTGAAAATACTCTGAAAACATCAGCAAAGGCTGCAATTTTATAATTAGAATGTTTTTTTAGAAGCGACAAAAGGAAGTTTGTTGAGCTTTGGTTTCTGTCTCTTTTGAGAAACAAGCATTTCTAAAAACCATTTTGCCTTTACTTGCTTATCCTGTCTGGTTTTGTTTTGATTTGCTTTTGAACAGCAACAGGGATTTCATCCTCTCTGAAGTGTGAAAACTTTTCCTGTAATTTCTTGCATCACTCGAAGAGGCAGGAAGGTTTGGACAGCGTCAGAATGTCCCAAAATTAACACGCAAGCTGATGACTTTTTTTTTTAAATGTTTAACAAAAAAACCACCATTTGTTGTTTGCTGCATAGGGGAAAATCCCTCCTTGACTTAAACTTTTGGTTATTGTGACACTGTTATTTCACTGAGGTTGAGTCTGTCAGTGTTTGTGTTTGCAAGTTGCATTTGTAAATAAAATTAGAGGGCTCCTTGATATAAATATAAATATAAATATAAATATAAATATAAATATAAATATAAATATAAATATAAATATAAATATAAATATAAATATAAATATAAATATAAATATAAATATAAATATAAATATAAATATAAACAGAAGTAGAAATAGAAATAGAAATAGAAATAGAAATAGAAATAGAAATAGAAATAGAAATAGAAATAGCCTGTGTATCTTGCATGTATCCATAAAATTTCAGGGAAAATATCCTGTTTATTTCAGCTGTCATAACCCTCATTGTTTTGTTCTGGAGGTGTGCAGATAGATTTAGAGGTGCTTAGAGAAGATCAGGGATCTGATAACCCAAACAACTCAGGCTGAGTCGAGGAGACCTTTTGCTGGTGACCTAAGAAGAATTTCCCAAACATTTGGTATCTGGATTTTCTCTGCCAGTCATTTACCCGGATTGTGAAAGATCTGGGATATCTTAGACTGGGTTCAAGCAAGTTCAGGGTTTCCAGGGGCTATGGTGGCAAAAGCTGCGACCGGAGCTGTGAGTTTCCAAGCACAGGTGATGGCCAAGCCTTTTCCAAGCGGTGCTCCCAGGAAATCCTGCATCCTGCTGTCTTGTCCTCGGTGATTTGGAGGATCCCACACTCAGCAGCCACCACCTGCAACCAGCAAACACTGACAGACCAATGCCATGCCTTATTTTTATTTTTTTCAGCCTTTCACTTCCTCTTTGGGAAGGATCCCAGCAGAATCTTTTGGTTTCCTCCTCGGGCTTGCTGGCTCCGATGCTGTTTTGTTCCTGTGCATTCCACACGCTTCCAAGTGGAAATGAAAAGCCCAAGATTGCAGGTGAGGAGCTGGCTCTGAAGCCGTGGCAGAGGCGCTGGAAGATCAGCTCTTCCAGTCTGCTGCTTAAATCCATGGTCAAACCAGGAAAAAACAAACCAGGAGAACCTTGGATGAGGTGCTGCCCCAACTCAGCTGTCCCTGTCCCCCTGTCCTTGTCCCCTTCTCATCTTCTGCCGGTGAATTTGAGTGTTCCAGACACTCCAGTGTGTTTGGGTGTTCGAGTGAACACTCAGATTTGAGAGTTCCAGACTGCTTCTGTGTGACCACACTGAACCAGGACAGATCCTTCACTTCAGATTTGAGTAGCAGACAAAGAACCTTCGGGGTTTTTTGTTTTATTTTTGCTTTCCTCTGTTTCCTCCTCTGTTTCTGTATCAATTCACTTCTCCTTGTGTTGGTTCTGCCTTGTTTGGGTCTTGTTTTCCAGCACTGATCCATCTCCCCATGTGTCCCTCGTGCACAGGGTGACACCTTGGGAGGGCTGAGCTGGAACGAAGACTGGACAGAGCTGGAGAATAAAGCAGAGATTTATTGAAAGGCCTTTAGGGTACAGCTTGGGCAGGACAAGAGCCTGGGCAGGGCTGCACCCGAGGTGGACACAAAATGGGCACAAAATGGGCACAAAATGGTCACAAAATGGCCACAAAATGGGCACAAAATGGACCCAAAAGGGACACAAAAGGGACACAAAATTGTCATGAAGTCTCACACTTTGATCAGTTCTGGTCCATTTGCACATTGGGGTTTAATTGTCCCATTCCAGCCCCAGGCTGTGAGCTCCCATCCTTCTCGTTCCTCCCTCCAGCCACCCTTGGTTGTGCTCTTGGGCTGAAAGTTGTCCTTGGTGTGCACAGGAACAGGATTTGTTTTGTGTGGCTGCTGTGTGCAGAGCTGAGTGATGCTGAGTGTGAGCTCAGAGCTGCACCTGGGCAGCACAGAACCTGGAACACACGGAAGGTCAAACCCCAGGCATCAAGGGGAGGGACCTTTGTCACCCAGGTGTGACACATCTGGTGTTGTGGCTTCCCCGAGCAGCCCAGGCAGTGTTGGCAGTGTACACTCAGCTGAGCAGGGAGCTCTGTGTCAGGGATAATTGTCCCTCAGCCTGTCACCGCACCACCTGTATTTACAGCTCTGCTCCCCTGAGCTCAGGTGACCGCTCCGTTTCAGGGTGACAGACGGTGCCTTCTGTCCCGAGCGTTTGGAACCAGCATTCTCTTGCTCAGCACGGGTGGCATAAAGCTGGTTTAACACTGCTGCCCCTGCTCCTCGTTATTTCCATTTTAATTACGAAATAAGGAGAGGGCTGCCCTGAAGATCTGGCACCTGGGTGTGGAGCAGATCAGAGCAGAAATGTGGCGCGAAAGACAGGACGAGGGATGCCAAGAGAAGAGTGAGGGGCAGGAAGATGCTGTCCTGTTTAACTGGCAAGAGGGATCTGAAGGAAACCATTGCTCCTTCCTTCTCCCAGACCCATCCCTGGCTTTCATGGAGCCTGAGTGCCAGAGAAAACGCTTTGGGTTTGGCTGGTTCAGCTCCCTGAGCCGGATCCCTGGCTGGAGGCGCTGGCACAGGGAAGGGGATGGGACCTGGCCTGGTTTAGCTGTAACGGCAGTGTTTGTTCATTTTCGTTGTTTAACACGAGAGGCCCTCCCTGGAAAGCTAAATTTGTATTGTTGGCACAGTCCCAGCTGTGCTGATTGTCTTTTATTGGGCATTACAGATTTGAGCTGTACTTGATTAGAGCATCAGTTTGATTTCTTTGCCTGATGCTTGCAGTTCTCACGTGTTTTTTCCCTGCCAGCTCAGCCAGCAACAGCAGGACACCGAGGGGCTGCATTTGTTCCTCCTGAGTAGCGATTTTCAAAGCAAAAAACCATCTTTGAAGCAACCTTCTCCTGCCTAGCCTCATTTCTTGACTTTATCCTTCTAAAGGATAGACCAAAATCTGTATCCTCAGTGTGGTAGGAGGAGGCACAGTAAATAAGCAGTGGCACTACACAGCCTTGGGTTTGAAGTCCAGCCAGGCACAGAGGTGCTAAAGGACACCCTGTCCTGCCTTGTCGAGGCCAGGGATCCCTTCAGGGGTCTGTTCTCAGGGATTCCATGGTCAAAAAATATAACTTAAAGCAGCACTTAACCCATGCAAAGACTTATTAATGCAGCACTACAAGGAGCAGTTGTTGGCTCCGACCATGGCCAAAGAGCACAGGTCAGAAGTAGGAGAGAGTCAAGTTTCTGGTTTTGATTTCATATCAAAATGTTTTATTATGGCTTCATTTCATGTCCAGGGATCCACAGTTGAATCACACATCATTCAGCCTCTTAATTTCCTGTAATAAAAATATAAGTGCTCAGAAAAAGAAGTTCAAAGACCTTCACTCGAAAATCACGGGGTTGAGCGAGAGAAAAATCTTCTCCACGCTTCTTCCAGCCCTTAAACAGGGCTGCTTGTGTTCCTCTTTGTCACCACCTCCCCATCAGGGATTTTGAAGTCTGTGTTTAATATCGGCACTGATTTGCCAGGTTCCTGTGTGCTGGGCTGGCCGTGAGGGGAGCTGCCTGCAGCCCCAGGGGACTGGGGCTGGGATTGGGATTGGGATTGGGAACTGCCCCATCCTGCACGTCTGCAACCTGCTGGGAAAGCTCGGAGCCCTTCCCCAGTCAGCACAGGGACACTGGGCATTGGGAAAAAGGGGGATTTATCCCAAACTGGAGAGATAGCAGCACCCCGGCACTGAGGGTCTCGCTGTACCTGCTCCCCCAGCCCTGCCTGGTTCTCCCCCAGGATCCAGCCCTTCCTGAGCTCTGCCAGCTCCAGAGACGAACACGATGTTGGAAGGCTCAGGCAGAGCTTTTTCCCTCTCAGGGCTGCCTTCACGACACTCGGGCATAAATTCACGATTCCTGCCAGCATCCCTGGAGCCCCTCGCCGAGGCCAGCCAGCACTTTGTAACGCAGGAATGACAAACAAATCACCCAATCTGTATTTCTGCAGCCTTTTCTGCCCGCGCTAAATCCCGCCGAGGCCCCAGGAGCACCAGCCCAGCACCAAGGGAGAGACAGAGCAGGAATAAAGGGAACGTGAAAGCTGGGCCGCACAACCCTGCTTGATGTGCGGTCTCCTCTGATATCACAAACTTTTCCTATTAGGAAAAAGAAGCCAGAAGCCTTTGCCTACCAAAAAAGAATCTTTGATCTAAGTCTTTCATGTTGCTCTCGCCCCGGCCCCCCTCGCTCGGAGGAGCCATGCCAGCATTATAGAAATAGCATCTGCAAAACAATTTGCGAAGCTGGCGTCGAATACATCTTGCTTTTCAAAAAGCAAATCTTTCACGTCGTGTCATGTGGTGATTTTTTTGTGATGTTGCATCTTTTTTTTCTTTCTTTCGTGGCCTGTGTGTAGAAGGATGGATGTCAAAGGCATCAACGCAACAAACAACTGTAAATATTTGCCTTGAGAAAGCATGTGGTATGTCCTGTAATTCTTGGCTCGGCCTCTTAATCTGGAGGCAGCTTAATTAGTTGTTAGTGGACTGAAGCAAAGAGAATCTTTTAAAAATAAATTAAATAAACATCATGGGGTCTGATTTTTATTAAGTGCTATAGTCCACAGTGGCTTTTGTAGAAGCTATGTGTGCTCATCGCTCTGAGAGCTGCGCCCTGAACTCATGCTTTGAAAGTTAAAATTTTAGCTGCGTTCTTGGCACTACATAAAATCACCCAATTAAGGGATTTCAGGAACCACTGGCAACGCACAGTCCCTTAATTCTATATTTATTTTCCTGAATTTGCGGCCATAACTTCAGAAATACTGAATTTCCTTCAGCTGCTGTTGGTTTTTGGTCCTAAGGAGGGGATCATGGCTTGGAAGACAAAGGTGCCACAGAAGTCAGTTCCCTTTTGTGAAAAACTCTGATTTTCATTTTCGTTCTAACAACATCTTTAAATATAATTAGTGATAGCAAATATGTTAACAATTCCATTGATGTGTGGGCCCACAGAAAAAGTCTCTTTATTTTTTTCCAGTGAGGCTCTTAAGTGTGAAAATGCACACGAGCACGTCTGAGGGCAGTTCAGTGCTGATCGGTGTTCAGCAGCCAGGATCTCAATTTCTTCATTTGAAATGTTAGACTGTATAAGGGCTGTGCTGGAAAATAAAACATAAAATGGTGACGCTGTGCTGTCAGCTGGAGTACTGGGTTCAGTCCTATTTCAGCAATCAATACTTGATAAATAAAGGTGGCTGAGAGACGAGCGGCATGTTTAAAACGGCTAAAAGGAATTTGTTTTTGTAGTGCAACACCAATATTCCACGGGACTCATATCACGAGATGTTCTGGAAGCCAAAGAGAAAGAGTTAGATGTGTATCAGAAATAGCCACGGGGCAAGAAAAGGAATTACAGCTTCTCAAGACACCGAGAGCAGACTGGGTTAGGAAACAACTCTGCTATAGATGGGATCTTTTACAAGGATCCTCGAGATCGCAGACTTGGAACCGGCCAGCGCTAGGGAGATGTTTATCTGCTGAGGTTTATTCATGAGATGCTGGCTTCTGCACCTCTGTGAACTAGAGATTTATCCCATAAAATAATGGATTTAGAGCATTTTGAGCAATCTGCTGCCCGATCCCCCTCTGGAAGCCCAGGAGGATTGCAAGGGGACAGCTCTGGACACGTTTTTCTCCCAGGAGTTTGTTCCCTGCCCAGCCAAAAGGGGTTCAGGTCTTCCCTGGTGATTTACGGTGATATTTACACAGACCCGGCCACTCCCGAGCACATGGGGTTTGTGGTGGCTTTTTGTTTCTCTTTTGCAAACACAGAGCATCGCATTAAACCCTAATTTAAGAATTTTCCCTGGCGGTTTTGCCTGTGCTGTTAACAAACTGTAGATGCAAATATTGTTCCCGCCGCCTGACTCCCGAGGAGAGCGTTCCATTGATATGGAAATATCTCCTTTTCTCTCCTTTCCATGACCTGAGATCTAAACAGCCACAGTACTCGATACAGTAGTGGCAGGAAACAAAAGTAATGGGTCACTCCTAGTCCGAAACTGAACTTTTTCCATAAATATTTTATGGAGGCACAATTGGCCTAAGAAATATCTTCACTCGTGAGAGTTTTTGGGCAATCATAAATAAGGTTTATATGCAAAGAAATGTAAAATTTACAGCTGTCGAGTGGCTATTTCTCAATTTCCGTGCTTACCAATATTACGATAAAATAGATAGAATATAAATCAGGGCATAAATGTTAATTTTTTGCTAGAAGTCCCATTAGTTTGAAGTGTTAATATGTGTGTGGGGGAAAAATAATTAGTCTGAAAATGGTTACAAGTACAGAGAATTTGAGTGTTATAATAAAGAAATATGGTGAATATTTAGAAAACAGACCCCCGTGGGGCAGATCTGAGCAGAACTGTGGATTTTAGGAAAATGTGACCTGCTTGCGACAAAATATTCAGCTGGAATTTGGGAGAACACCCTACTCAGAACATAAAAACTGCACTCAGAACACACCTAAATTAAAAAAAAAAAAAAAAAAAAATTAAAAAAAAAAAAAAATAGAAATACACCGCGCCAACAGAGTCTGTGATTAAGAGTCGGGAAGTCTTTATCCTGCTGTGTGACACTGAATTAAGTGGCGAGGTTGGGAAAATCGAGTTTCCCGCGGTGTTTGTCGGGCAGCGGCGCCTTCCTGGACACAAATGCTCCCGGAGCAAAGAGCGCAGCATCTTTTGAGGAACTGCTGCGGTCAGAGCAGCTGACGTAGAATAAAAACGCTGAAATTCAGCGGAGCTCTAGCCAAACAAAACTCCCGCTTTTCATGCTCGCAGCTGAACGAATTGTAACACCGGTGGGGATGACGAAATTTCCCTTCCGCGGGCAGATGCAGGGGATGATAACGCGCTCCAAATTTTCCCAGTGAAAATACCCCAAAATATTTCAGATAGCAGCGAGCCTTCCTCACTCAGAAATCCTGCCCAGACCCTCCTAACAGATTATAATGCGCCCATTCTGCGATAGTTGACACGTACTCCAGACATTTTTACTCTAAGCGCTGGCTCGAGGGGGTTTTGTGCGCTTTTTGTGTGCGAGCACTCCAAATGGCTCATCAGGATGCTGATGGAGGGGGGTGGAAATAAAATTAAAAAAAAAAAAAAAAGTTTGAATGCCTAAAAAAGACTTTCTGAATGTCTAAAAAAAGAAGTTTTGAATGTCTAAGAAGGTTTCAGACAATGTCTGGATCAAAGCCAGGAGCGCTCACCTGTTTCTGCCTCCACGAGAGCCCAGCCAGGGGAGAGTCTGGAAGGAAAGAATTCCAAACTATGCGGAGCGAGTGACTCTGTCACATGCTCCCTCCCGAAATCACAGGGACTCCTCTCTGCCTTAGATGTGGTTCTGCTTGGGCAAGAGATCTCATCACGGAGTTTATCAATTTCCACAGTTTTCCCTGTCTGAGCCTCACGTGGTGGCTGCATGAGCTCTTGTGTATTTCTGTGAGCAGTTCTATGAAACTGCCCGTTGTATAAAACGCAGTTATATGAAATTGTCCATTTGGGGAATCACTAAAAAGTGTATTTTAACCGAGATGGATCTGCTGGTTGGGAGAGCACCACGGGAGGAAGAATACTGGGGGACTTCATGCCTGGCTTTTGGAAGTCTTCTGTGCTGGGGTAGCAGCAGCTCTGCCCCTTCAAGGCGCCGTGTCACAGCTTTCCCAACATTCTGATGGACAGCTGGAGCTCCAGGGATGGCTTTAAATAATAAAAAACAGCCCAGGACAACCCTGAGGATGTTGGGAAGGTGTATTGGATATCCAAGTGGAACTTCCCAGTGCTCCAGCACAGTGGGAGAGTTCATGTGGATCCTCGCAGTGAGCCAGATTTATCTGTGCTCTCATTTCTTTGATTTCATCAAATGTGTTGAGACACTCGTGGATATCTCGAGTCTTTACTGTGTGCCTTAATGACTCCCAGTTTCATTTCCGACATCCCAGCTCCGAAGCTGTGTGTCCCAAAACACAGTAATCCTTTTACAATCAAGAAGCATCGTTTCTCAAGCTCACTTTATTTATGGACTGCGCTTTTCCTCTAGGGAAAGTATTCCTGAAAACACAATGTTTGCTCTTTCCAAACTGGTGACAAAATAACATCCCAACAAAGAGGGAGTCCCAAATCCAGGAATGTGGGAGCAGGAGCCCACGTTTGTGTGAGTGCTCTTCTGCTGAACCCCTCGAGCTCCTCCAGCCCTGTCCTGCACAATCTTTTATAAGCCACCTTGGAAAAAGATTGGGATTTTCTGGGATCTGAGCATTCCAGCCCCAGCAGGAGCCAGGACCCACACAAGGAGGGAATATCAATGTCTTCCTCCCACCCTCCTTTTGTTTCACTTTTACATTTTATATCTCGCCTTTCTCAGCGCTTATAAATAAAAGCCGAGCCCAAGTCCTTGCTGCTCCTTAAAAAATTCCCCATCCCTTTCAATTTAGAAGGCCGGTGTTAAAATAATTGGGTTTGTGAATAAATTGCCAGGGGTTTGAGGGTTTGGTTTACATTTATCTTCCTGAGGAATGGCGTTTATCAACTCCTTGTGAGCTGTCATCACCTTATAGGATCTGCTAAATACACGATGTTCAGCCTGCTGCTGCAGCAGAGGGCAGGAGCCTTGTCCATCGGAATTAACATTTTCCTTGGAAACATTTAAACATCGGCTCTGGAAACCTTTAATGCTGTCCTGCTGCTCTCGAGGATGAGTGCCATGGGGAAATAATAATAATAATAATAATAAAAACTATTAGTACTATTTTCCAAATGACAACAACCAGCTCCACTTTCTTCAAGGAAATTAGAAGCAGTTTTCTTAACTCTTTGCTTGTTGTTTTTTGGGTTTTTTTTTTTAAATTTATTTCATACCATTCTTTCCTTGAGGAGGAGAAGCTGCTAGGAAGGAGTTTTTATTCAAATCTCCCAATCAAACCTGGGCACTTTATCATCTGCCCTTGGCTGGGTCCGAAGTGAGAGGAAGAACCCGCAGGACAAAGGGACAGAACAAAAAAAAAGGCATTTGGAGAATCATTAAACCACAATTGAGCCTAATTGCTTCGTATTGGTTGGAAAAAGTCCAACGTATTTAACTTTACCAAAGAGCTGATATGCGGAACTGGTAACTGGTCTTCAAGAGGACTGGTTTATTTTAGTTTATTTATTTTATTTTATTTTATTTTATTTTATTTTATTTTATTTTATTTTATCTTAACATCTTATCTTATTTTATCTTATTTTAAGCTCATTTAAGGCTTATTTAAGGCTTATTTAAATTATTTTTACCAAACGTATTTTTATTTTGTTTATTATTTATTATTTTTATTCCATTTATCATTTGTTATTTTATGCCTTTTTATTTCATTCCATTTATTATCTAATTTAATTTATTTTATTTTTTTTTTTTACCACACCTGAGAACGAACATTTTCAAACTTCTGGAGCGCATTTCTACTCTCAGCAATAAATCTGTGTCGAGTGCATCACAAACTCCTCTAGGCTGGGGTTGTGGCTTTCCGATTCTGTTTGGGACTTTGTGTTCAGCTAATAAATAGCAGAGCAATGACATTTGGCCTTAAATACGTATTTAAATGAGCCTCCTCCAGCGAAGCGGGCTGCTCCGGGTTCGAAGGAAGGAACATTTGAGGAGATGTTTTTTTCAGAGAGGATTTCTTGCGCGCGCTGTAATTTATGGGCGCAGATTTGGGGGTGGAACCTCTTTATCTGCTCGGGGTGGACAGTTCCTGGGCAGGGGATGGACCGGGGAATTTGTGCGCTACAGGAACAGAGGGAGCAGAACGAGAGCAGGCGTTGGGAGAGGAGGAAGTGCCTGTATTTCGTATTTTCAAACCCTTCCCCTTTTCTGGAAAAAGGCACTTGTGAAATAGATTTTGATAAAAGGAGATTTTTATAAAAAATTCGTCATTCCTCATGCCAACCCTTTGCCTCCCACTAAAACAAAACCTGTTTCAGTGAGTTCGGCTGTCTGGGCCCAAGGTGCCACTCCAGAATCCCTGCAATGATATTATTGAAGAATAATAATGGAATTATTGAGGTGGAATTGCAACAGACGAGACTTTTCCACAGCTCATCCTTGGTTCTCTGGGCTGGCACAGCGCCGGGCACTGCCCACAGAAGGGAAAAGTCTTATTTTTAATTCTGCATTCCTGACGGAGAAAAAGCGATCAGAAAGCTGATTCAGGGACCCTGTTCCTCTCTCCTTTCCCACCACCTTGCCCAAGCAGAAGGGATCCCGGCTGGGAGATGTTCCTGCTGCCACAGCCACCATTTCACAGCAGCCCCGTGCCGACACCAAATGGTGGCACAAAGGGCTCTGCTCATCCTCCATCCCCCTGCTGTCTTTTTGCCTCTGCCACCCTCCTCGTTCTCCCCTGCCAAGAAAAGCTTCCACTCAGAGAAATTCAGAAAAAAATAGTAAAAATAAGAATAATAAATAAAAATAAAAATAAAAATAAAAATAAAAATAAAAATAAAAATAAAAATAAAAATAAAAATAAAAATAAAAATAAATATAAATATAAATATAAAAATGAATAAGAATAAGAATAAAAATAATAAGAAGAATAAAAATAAAAATAAGAATAAAAATTAAAATAAGAATAAAAAATAAGAATAAGAATAAGAATAAAAACTAAAAATAAAACTAAAATAAAAAAAATAAAAATAAATAAGAATATGAATAAGAATAAGAATAAGAATAAGAATAAGAATAAGAATAAGAATAAAAATAAGAATAAGAATAAGAATAAAAAATAAAAATAAGAATAAGAATAAAAAATAAGAATAAGAATTAAAAAAATAAAAATAAAAATAAAAATAAAAATAAAAATAAAAATAAAAACAAAAATAAAAATAAAAATAAAAATAAAAATAAAAAATAAAAATAAAAATAAATAAATAAAAATTAAAATAGTACTTACTCCCCCTGTCCCTGCAAGATCAGCCCCAAAGGTTAAGGCACACTCCAATAGTTAAAATCAAAGAAACGGGGCCTTCTGACAATGGGGCCTCTAGAAAAAACCCTCCTGTGCATCTATTTATAAAGCACCTAATCCCAAAAAATCCTTATTACCTATGGCGTTGCTTTAAGTCCTGGGCACGAAGTGGGAGGAGGCTCGGTGTTCAATTATCCTGCTTGCTTTAACAAGGTGTGTATAATAAATGAGCAGCTCTTAATTGGCTTCAATGCAATTTGACACTGCCGGAGTAGGAGGAAGAGCGAGCCAGAAAGAAGGAGGACACGCAGCTTAAAGATGTTGGACAACACAGTTATTTAGAGCATGAATTTTACCACATTGAGTTAATTAGCCAGCGTTTAAATCAACGATATTTAGTGTAAAAATGATGGCGAGCAATGCTGTGCCGGTAATGATGTTTTACACGGCTTTGTGTTGTCAGAGATAATGTAGTTAAAAGGCAAAATTCTCAAGGTTTTAACAGTCCTTGCTCGAGGAGCGTGCTTAAAAATGTAATTTCCTATTTTACGGGCTGCTTTCTTCAAATTAGGCCTTATAAAAACAGATAATGCAATAATAAAACCCCTGCTCATAAATATTTGATCTGGGCACTGAATGACGCAGGCACACAGCCTCCAGATTCAGATGGATTCGGTTAATTCAAGTACGGGGTCTGGGGCAGGGCTTCAGCAGGGACATTTGTCAGGGCAGGGGGTGAGGTTTTTGGGTGGCATTGCAATGCCCAGGCCAGGCTCCGGGCTGAGGTTTAGCCTGGCACAAAGCCGGGTTCATCCTCGGGTCCCTGGGGTCGGGGACAGGGAGGGGACGGCTGTACCCCCATCCCCAGCTCTGGGATCCCCTCCCTGGGAGCAGCACCTGCTCGGATCCCTCCGGGTGGGTGCTGCCACCTCAGGGGAACTTGGCAGAGCCCAATTCCACAGCCAGGACTGAGGAACTGCCTGGAAAACCCGTGTGAGCCTCAGCAGCTCTGGACAAAACCCTGCCAGAGCTGCAGGCAGGAGAAATCCAGGGAGCCAGGGCTGCCCCATGCCCAGCTTCCCCAAGCCCCTTTCCCCCAGCGTGGCACACAGCTGGAATTGTGCTGCAGCTCCCTGAGAAGCCCCTGCTCCGGGGATTTCTCTGGAGAAGCAGCTCCCTCCTCCTCCTGGCTGTGCCAAGCAGGGATGTGCTCACTTCAGGCCGTTTGTTCCCTCTTCTGGCACAGCAAGCGCTGAGCCAAGACCCTCCTGGCTCGGTCCTCACGCCCATTTTGCTGCCTGGTGCTCCCACAGAAGTTTCTGGCACCGTTCTCAGTCAGAGCAGGCAGCTTCACCCGCTGCTGCCTTGCTGCCATTGCCACCCCAGCAGTGTCTGCCAGGCTGTGCCCTGGGCAGGGCTGGGACAGGAGCCAGGCTGCAGGAATTCTTCTCCCAGGATCGCTCCCGAGCTTTAACCACAGCAATAAGGCGCCGCAGATTCCTGGATCCCATGAGGAATGTACGTCCAGCCCCAAAGCCGAGCAGAGCCGAGGAGCCACGAGAGCAGAGGATTCACACCAGGCTCTGCCAGCTCCTTCGCTCACCTAGGTATGATTTGCATCACCATTTCCAGCTGCTGGCTGCTTAGGCTGCACAGCTCTCAGGTCCCCATCAGCTGCTGGAGGAGCAGGTGTTTGCCATGGCAGGGAGTGATGGATGGACACCAACAGCCCTCTGAGAGGAAAACCGGTCCCTCAAGGAAGCAGCAGAGTGCTGGGGATGGATGGAAATTTAATTTTTTAACAACCCCTAATTTTATTACTGATTTTTCTTTGGGCTGTGCACAAATGTGCTGCCCTGGCCGGGATGGGCTGGTGGGTTCCTGGCCAGGGGCTGCTGTTCCCTCTCTTCTGGCCACAGAAAGCTCCCGTGGCCACTCCTCACCCTGTCCTTCCCTGAGGTGGGGTCAGTTTGGGACACTGGGGCAGGGAATTTGAAGAACCCTCCCCAAATGCCCTGCTGAGCTCTGACATCCCAGCAGGGAGCCCAGGATGTGCTGTGAGATCTCACTGCTGCTTGGGGAGGACAGCTGGGGACAGGACAGCTTGGTCCGAACCGGTGGCTTCTCCTTCCACTGCTCTTCTGGGGATCCTCTTTTAAAGCACGGATTCGATGATCCTGGAGGTCTTTTCCAACTTTAAGGATCCCGTTGTTCCCTCATTTTGTGTTCTTCCCCACTCCCCACAGTGCTGTCCCTCGGGAATGTGCCAGCACAAAGCTCCAGGCTGCAGTGGAGGAAAATAATCCGGGACTGGCTGCAGCTTCCCAAATAATAACCCTCTTAATGAGGGAATTATTAATATTAATTAATCCACGCATCACAGATCAGGAACTTTTGAGTTGGACACTGCAAAATGCTCAAAAGAAAGGACGAATCCTATCCCCAGGAAGCTGTTTGCCAGCACTGTGGGATGATATGCCAGGATGAAAACCACCTGGATTAGCCGGCACAGGGAATTTTTCTGCTTTACTGAACGCTATTACACAACTGTCCCTGAGCTGACTGCTTTCCAAAGTGAAGAGTCATCGATGACTGCTCAATATTGACATGACTGGAGTGGTTTAAAGTCACCTCTTGCTCTGCAGCAAGGATGTCACAACCACATAAATTAAATGTTACGATTTGTTATCGGGAGAGCAAAGGAAAATGCTGTGAGGGCACGGTTAACGTTCCGGGGGAAATTTATGTCGTAAAAATCCAGTTTGCTTGTTACAAAGCCAGGGGTCTTTGGTGCAGACAAAGATTGCATTGTAGCTGGTTTGAGTTTAGAGACTTTTTTTGAAGTTTTCAGTCCATTTCAGCGTCGGCTCTGTGGTGACACTGCAATGTGTCTTATCAGCTCTGCCCCTCCGAAGACGTGTGCTGAGCCAGTCCTACTTCCTTGAGCACTCCAAACATGTGCTTAACTCTAAGCACATGGTTCACTGGGTTTTAGTCAATAAAATAATAATAAAAAAAGAATAATTGGCACAGCCTCCCCGCTGCAGCCCCAGCGCAAGCCCTGATGACAGTCCAATGACAACCCAGAGCGCGCTCGCAGCTCTGGGCTGGGCTCTCTGTGGGGAGCACGCACAGCCCTGCTAGGAGTGGAAATTTATGTCCTTGAGAGCTCCTCCTGCTGCCAAATTTTCAGGGGGCCCAAACAATGACAGCCCAGAAATCAGGAACAATTTCAGCGACAAAGTTAATGAAAAGTTGTGATCCCCTTTGGGGTTTGTGCCTTTCAAAGCAGGTCTGAGTTAAGATAGTTTCAGACTTATTTCACTCTGTTCACTTTTTTTTGTGTCATGAAATGAACTTTTACATTCCCTTCTGACAGCCAGGAGCGAAGCTCATAGGAAGAACAGTTTCCTGAATTACTTTGCAAGAGCTCCACGGTGTCACTGCCTCTCCCAGGATGTTCTGGGAAAGGCTGCCCCACCTCAGCTGGATCCCACTCCTCTGGGCGGGGATCAGGAAGACCCTTCGTGTCCCAGCAGAGCACAGGGAACCGGGGCATTGCTGGGGAGGGGGCTCAAAGTGACCCCAAAGCCCAGGGAGAGGCTCAGGACAGCAGCACCTGGTCCAGCCCCGAGGTTCTGCAGGTTATTCCTGCTCACCTTAGCAGGTTTGCTTCTCTCTGCTCCTTTCTCTCAGTGCAGTTGGGTATTTACGGGCAAAATCCTCTGCTCCGAGAGTCTGGCTCCTCTCAGCGCCGTGGGCTATTCTGCCAGGCTGGGGGCCGCTGCTGGAAAATCAGGGATGAGGCCCTTGGGAAGCAAGCCCCCCGAGTGCCCTTCACACTCACTTTTGTGTTAATTTTTAATTTTCTGCCGGGTTGGCTCCAGAGCAGTCACACCCAAGGGACGCTGGCATACCTGGCAGCTGAGTCAGGCTGCACCAGCCCATGCACTCAGTTTCAGTTGTGCAAATTAAAAAATAAAAAACACAAACAAACAAAACAAAACAAAACAAAACAAAACAAAACAAAACAAAAAAAATCCCCAAAGCCGCTGAATAGAAGTCACCCGTCCAAATCATCTCCCAGAGGGTGAAGAGTCACCTGGAGAAAACTCAGCAGAACAATGATATTTTTTAGTCTGTTTTTAGTACAGAAACAAAGGAGTAACAATGAGGCAATGAATTAATCAGAATGAAGAAGTCCCTTGCAGCGACTGGGACTCAGATATGAAATGATCAATGGCATATCTGAAATATCTTCGTTTCTTCATGCAAAGCTATATTCCAAGAATTACTTTCGTGCATGTGATGAAAGCCAGCCCACGCCGGCACCTCCTCTTTCTGCTCCTGTGCTTGTGTGCCACTAAAATCACGTAATCAGCTGCGGTAACAGACACCCCTTTGCAAATTTGGTTTTCCACATTTCCAAACAGAAGGCCTGGGAGGAAATAAGGTTTTTTTCAGTACCCTCAGTTTCTTTAGGCTTTTGTCTGACTGTAAAGAATTGGTGGATATCATTTACTATTATTCATTATACTTCGGGGTGAACGTGTCCTTATGTAAACAGCCTGCTTTACAATTAAGCTCGCTAATTAGCCCCATTATAGACTTACTACCTGTTTTGCCTGAAAGTAAAGCAGGGAGTGTGTCAGAGCATCCTGTTGAGGGATGATGTTGAAACCTTCCTGGGGTGTATTCAGGAAAATGAAGAGCAACTACCAGTAGGTATAGCTAGAAAATTAGTTCTTTTATTTCCTTCTGATAACATCCTGTTAAAAAAAAAAACCAAAAAAACCCAGCTTTTGATTTCCTGCACGCTCTGGGCTCTGGCTGCTCCACAGAGCAGCGGTGCTTAGGTAAACAGGTAGCACACGTAAACTCAGGGGTTTAGGAGCATTTTGTTGACATTTCCCTCCCAGCCCAGAGCAAGCCCGGCTCGGCTGTTTGCCCCTGCTCTGCATCCCTGCGGCTCCCCGCTCTGCCCGCGCCGTTTGCGGAGCTCAGGATTGCACAAGCAGCGCCGGGGGTGTGGGTGAGGGATGCGTCAGCCCCGATCGTCCTCGCAGGGTGTGTTTGCAGCGCTCAGCTGAGCTCCTCGGCACCACAGCTTCCTCCAGCATGGAGCTGTGATCTGCGGGGTAGGAGGAACGTGTGGTTTGTCCTGTAGGGATTGTTTTCTTAGCTGTCTCCTGAAGAAAGCACACCCCGACAAGCAGTTTTATATTTAGAGCCTTGTAAACCGCCGTGCCTCTTGGCCAGGAGCTCTTTAATCTGGGTTAGGATTCTCACAAGGTCCTGAGTGTTGAACTGGAAAAGGGAAATTTAGGTTGGATATCAGGAAGAAATCCTTCCTTGTGAGGGTGATGAAGCCCTGGCACAGATTCCCGGAGCAGCTGTGGCTGCCCCTGGATCCCTGGAAGTGCCTAAGGCCAGCTTGGAGCACCCTGGGACAGTGGAAGGTGTCCTGCCCCTGGCAGAGGTGGAACAGGATTATTTTAAAGTCCCTTCCAACCCAAACTTGTCTATAATTCACCTCTGGGATTCCTCTGTACGACCCAAGTCACAGAAGATATCACCACTGATATTTCCTTTCACGTTGGCATTTTCCAGGCTGCTTCTGTGGCACGGCTCATGGGAGCTCCACGTCATTTGCCATCATTTTCTTTGGTCCCTTTTTGCTGAAGGAAATTTAAAAACAATCCCCGTTTCTCGATCTGTGAAGCACTTGATTACAGTGTACAGTCTGAACACTTGGTTCGTAGTTCTGTAAGCATTCGTGAGGAATTCGATGCGTCTGCTTTGAATAAACATCACACACGTCTGAATCCCGCCGAAATTTCATCATCCTGGAAATACAGCCCTGAGGACGGAACCTGGCAACTGCAGGGGTTGGTCTTTGGCATGAACGTTCTCCCTGTCCTCTGGAAATTAAGGAGTTTTGCTACTGACGTATCCTGAGTCAGGATTTCCCCAGAATTTCCCATATAAAATAGGAAAAATCAGGAACTCTGAAATCAGGAATTAGCTCATGTGAATGCCTGGTGTGTGGTTCGGGGCCTCTGCAGTTCACTCCCCTTTTAGCCCAGCAGGAACCCCTCCCTCCTGCTGCTATTCTGCTGCACTGGGGCCAAATAAAAAAGCACATTTTATTTTAGAGCCATCCATGTGTCCTGCTGGGGTCTGGGCGCCCTGAGCACATTTCCAGGCTGGGAATTTGCACTTCTGTGCAGTTGTGACTTTAGATCAGGACATCATTGATCATTGGAGATGCTGCACCTGTAACCCCCAGCTTGGCGTCTCTCCTGTTTCCTGCCAGCAAACAGAACTTTTTCTGTTGAATGTTAAGAATTACATCAGTTCAGCTTGTAGCAGACTAATAATTTTTACTTTTTTTTTTTCTATGCTAGGGGCAGTAAAGTCTCATTACCTACAGAAATGAGTCCAGATCTTAATCTTAGTGAAAGAAATCATGTTTCTATTTCCTGAAGTGGGAGCAGGGTTTCTCTTATGATTTGCACCTCAGAGCCAATGAGAGATTTTCTGAGAGGGGAAGGGTTTCTTCCTGCCACTATTTCTTGCCTGACTTCCCTCCGCCCTCCTTTGTGAGCATGAAGTCCCTAACAAGGGTTCAGTCTGCTTCCAGGATCAATTAATTCACTGATTTGCTTTGCCTTTTCTTATGTACGGCCACAAATTGAGGATCTAACTCTTCAAAAGTTCTACTTTTGGTTTGAGAACTGGGTTTTTTTGGTGTTGTTTTTGTTTTTCCGGATAATGTTTAGTTTGCTCTTTTCCCTTGTTCTATTCGTCTATTAATACCCCAGACAGTTCTAGCTCACTTTTAATATGACATGCAACTTCCTTTTTATGGCTAACAGCTCCTCCTGCTTCGCCAAAACGACTTAAAACACTTTCTGCTGTCTGTAAAACCATCGGGTGTTTGAAACCCTCCACGGAAGGCGCGAAAGAAAAGAAGAAATAAAATCCATTTCCCGTTGGCCTTATCATGGAATCTCCTTGAACATCAATGACCGATGTTTTTCTCGGAGTTTTCCCCGCCGCTGCAGACAGTGGGAGCAGACACAGGATCTGCTCACCACGCTGCAGAGACGAAAGGTCACGATCTAATTTCTTTGCATCAGGGCACAAGAGGAATATGCGAGCGAGAATTACTCATTCCCCGGCGCTGCCTTATTCAGACTGGTCCGGGATGTTCCGCTGAGCCCTCGGGTTTTGCACAGCACCGGTTGGTGCGAAGAGGCGGAAATTAAAAGCAAAGCAAAGGGATCAATAAATAAAAATAGAGCGGGGATATTGCTCCTTTCACGGGTTAACTGCGGTGTGCCAAAACTCGCGTTCCAATGGGTTAATTCGGTCAGGCCCTGGTGAATAGATAAAAGCGGTTCGAGGACAGGTGCCAGCCCATCAGCCCCCTTCAGCAGCTGAGGGTTTCAAAGGCGAAGTCACTTGCAAATGTTGCTTTCAAAAGGTGAGAAATCCCTGACTAGAATAGGTGCTGGGCTCGGCCTGAGCGGCACAAAGGACGCTCCACGCCGGGTTCCTTTCGCAGAGAAATCCCGTTTATTTAGTTTGTTTATTAACCATCTCAGACTTTATCATTTACACCCCCCGGGTTGTTTACTGAGCCGGTCCTGAGCTCGCGTTTCTTTGTTCCAGTCGTTCGGACGAACGAAATCTCCCGTGCTGGGCTGCAAATGTAATTTTGGGAGAAGCAGTAAAACTGGCCAGGCTTGTTTAAAGCTAGGAGAGTTTAACTCTATTGACTTTCCTGCTTGGCTTTGCCGTTCAGTTGTACTTGAGTGACTTCATTAGAAAGGAGGGCAGTTATTTAATCGTACAATCCGCCCTGCTGGTGTCATTTGCAGTTTCCTGTTCTATTCTGACTCAGCCAGCTGAAGGCGAATCCTTCTTTCAGCCTCTGGAGTTTTCATCCGGACCAAAATCATCTTCTTTTACCACGAGATCTCTCTCCCATCCTTTTCTCCAGCGACCACGCTGGAAAAGAGATGTTTAGCGGGGGAAAGACGCTTTGTGTTTTGGTGTAAATGGAGTTCTGGTGTGCCTGATGCCGCTTTGGGGTCTCTCTCTGCCATCCTTTGTCGGGCACAGGAGCTGGGCACCTTTGTCCAATGCAGCAACACCCCGAGGCTGGCCAGGAATTCCTCCTAAGAGCTGGGATTTCGTTCCCAGACTCCCGAAGGAGCCCAGATCCAGGTGGAGGAGGCATTTCGTGACTAAAACCAGGGGAGGAGCAACAGCCGGAGTTTTAGGATGCTGTTCCTGCCCTGGAAGGGATGCTGGTGCCTCCCAGCAGAGGAGGAATTTAAGAAGGAACTGGGAGCATCTTGGCTGTTTCTCTTCCCCTTTTTGATCTGGGGAGTTCAGGGATGCTTCAGGGTTTGCTTAGTGAGTAAGGGCTGCTCCTGGCATCACCCGGGCACGGGCACAGGCGGAGATCAGGGCGTTGGTGTCGGATATTTGGCTTTTACACAGGGACACGCCAAGCTCTGACCCTGCTTTTCGGGCACAAGCTGCAGTGCCAACCCTCATTCATTTCCTGAGGAGAAGTGATGAACCTCAATTTTACATAAAAAACCACTTTTGTCCCTCTATTCTGCCAACTTAACAGCAGACAGGATTCCAGTTCCCACCCTGGGATAAACCCCAGCCCACTGCAATCCCTCTCCTCTCTTCCAAATCACCCATTTCGCATAAAACCCCCGAAGGATTAATCATCACTGTGATGAATGGATCCAAAATTAATGAAGAAATTTCAGCAGCTCTGCCAAAAATGGTCTGAAACTGTCAGTAAGGGATGGGAAGGAGTTCAACAGTTGGGTTTTATGGGGTGGAGGAGTTTGCCCCTCAAGTGCTGGGGTATTTGCAAAGCTCAACAACACAGAGGCATTTAGGGAGAGGGAAAGGCAGCACCCGATCTTGTGCAAGGTAAGGATTTTTTGAGAGTACAAAACGCACCTGTGGTTTCCTGAGCTACACGTATAAAGAGATAAAATTTTACAAATGCAGTTACATAACAACGTGCCTAAATGCACAGATTTTCAGGCCAGTGAGGCAAAAATACGATTCTAAATTGTCAAAAATACGGTTCTGGAACATCCCACCCACACGGCCTGGCGTGGTGTCCCTCAGCCTGCTCTGAGCACCTGAGGGGAGCAGCGCTGCTAAAGCCCATCATCTCCATCTCCTGATCTGCGCTGTACAACTGCTTTCCACGTGCTGCTTTATTTTTAGGGTTTAGTTAGTGGCTCTGTAAGAAATCACACTTTGCATCTTCCCCAGCATCATCCTGCGGTGCTTCTCTCTTAGCTCTGCTCTGGCAATTAAAAAGTTGCACGCAATTATCCCCCGCACTTCTAGAGTGGCCTGGCAACAAAAGATGCTCAAGCCTTGCGAAAATAACTTTATCTGCATTTATATGTTGTAAATATTGTGTGGGAAAAAAAAAAAAAAATAAAATAAAGTTCAGGGTACATACGAAAGTCCAGGACAGCCTCATTTTTAATTCATTTTTCCTGCAAGCTTGGGAAAAAAAAAAAAGAAAAAAAAAAAAAAAATCACCTCAGCCGACACTTTTTGTTCATCATTGGAAATATTACTGCCTTGTTTGTAGGTGTTCAAATGTTATCAGGAATGCCCGTAAATAGGAGGAGGAGCAGGGAGGGGGTATCTGTGTGTAAGATGAGAAAAGGAACCACTGCCTATTGTTTGACCTGAGCAGCTCCCTGATTGACTGGGAGAAGGAATATCTCCATGGGAACAGATGAATGTCTGGTTTTCGTGCGCTGAAATCCCCAATCGAGCGCGCAGTGGCTTCACTAAGGCGCCGCTCTAAATTGGCTCTTTGCGCGCTGCCTCCTAGCTTTGGCTGAACTAAACCAGAGTACTTCTGCCGAAGTTCTCTCTGCCAAATGCTAATGATGAGACAAAACCACACAACCAACCACAGCCCGAATTCATGCGGTTGTTTCGTCCTCTTGTTGGTTTTTAAATTTTTTTTTTTTTTTTAATTTTTTTTTTAAGCAAAGAAGGCAAAATAATTAAACGGGATTAAGCATTTAGCACGGGCCAGTCCTTTCAGCGCGCTCCTTTTCGCAGGTTCGGCTGGTGGGGAGGTGTTGTGGTGCATCCTCACGCAAGAATTTGGGGGAATTCGGAGAACTCCCGAATCCATTGTGTCCCGGCTTTGCTCCAGCCATTCCCAACGCTCCTCTTTTCCTCCTTAAAATGTCAGTTGACTGCAACGCGGCTGAATCTAAAAATAATCCATAAAGAGATATCAGAAGTAATAAAAGAACCACAGTAACCATAAAATTAAAAAAAAAAAAAAATCGCAATCCAGGTTGGGCAAAGGAGCGATCCCTAAATATTAAAGGCCCAGTGGTCTTATCTGGACCAGCTGCTTATAATGTCTGTGAGGAATGTGGCACATCAAGTGTGTGAACACTGCAGCTATTGTATCCTAACAGGCTGATTGAACCCTGGATAATTGGCATGTAACCTTCTCTATTAATAGTGCAGACAGATATGTGAATTAGCTGAATGCCTCAGACATATGCCATGCATTAACCAAAAGGGCTTACAATTCTCATAACAACTTGGCTAACTATTACACCAGTAATTATTCTTTAGAACTTGACGATATTAGAGCAAAATCAAGAAATGATTTGTAGTTTTCGGGCCAGGTTATGAATCATCTGTCGCGCTGTAACGCGATCGCCAAGGGCTGGGCTGGGAGGAAGACTCGGCGCTGATAGTGGGGCACTTTGATGTTTTTAAAGGGGTCAGAGTGTGATTCTCTGTCTTTGTTTAGCTCTTGTAACTTGAAGGATTCGATAGGCATGAGAAACATTTAGAATGATTCTAGGATTGCTGTTCTTTCTGTGCTAAAGGACAGGTACAGTCAGGGCCATTGTCTTTGGGGAGACAATAGATTATTTTCCTTTGTGAAATCACATGTAGAGGAGTAAATATTGCTTCTTAATTTTTTTTTTTTTTTTTTTTTTTTTTTTCATTACATTGTCTTACTGTTCTGAACCTCTCCTCTTTCCATTGCAGTTGTTTGTCTGGAACGCGGCAAAGCCACCTTTTACTTTTTAATGAGGTTGTTCTTTCGCTAGAAGTGATGGAGTGTGTGATTCAGCTCTGAGTGATCTCGAAAGAATGCAGCATTACAACACTTTGAAGGCAGAGAAGTATCAACCCTGGGCAGAGAATATTTAAATGTGGGAGCCCCTAGAGCTGCACAACCTGTCGAGAGTGTGGAGTAACAAGCTGCTCCAACAGACCCGGGGAGCTTTTTGTTATCTGAGAACCCTCCCTCGGAAAATCTTTTTACAATTTAGTGGAAAATAATGGGATATTTTAGGATAGAAATTCAAGTTTAGATGTTCCTGCATTTCCAACAATTGTGCTGTTGTTTTGCAAATGCTTTAGTCATTTAAATGCTCCTCTTAGTATTGCACCTGGAGTCGGAGTCAAACAAACACCGACTTAAAAAGCGTTTTAACCAGCTACAAATACTACACAGACAGACACTTTCATTTCTGAGGCGGTTTTATTTACATTTGCCCCTCTTCCACGGGGGCTGAGCTCAAATCAAAGTGTTTGGAAAGTGTTATTGTGTGAAGGCCAGAACTCAGAGAGCTTCCCAACAAAAACGAGCACCCAGTCCCACATGGCTCCTTGGCACGGATCTCCCTTGATGCAGAAACTGAAATCGATGTTTGCCTTGCAGTCGTGTCCCGATCTCCCCAGCCACCAGCAGCTCCCTGAGGTGACACCTCCCTCCTCCCGCTGCACCCCTTCACCAGTCCCCTGGGCTCCTCCCTCGGGATCTGCTGGGACCTTTATGGGCTCCCATCCATCGCTCAGCACCGAGGCTGCCTCGGAGCACCACTCACCTCTCAGGTTTGAGAGGAACTCTCCTCTTCCCCAGCTCTCCAAGCCCTGCCCGACCCCAGCCGCTGGCAGAGCCGGGAGAGCCCTGGTCAGGAGCGTGCCCTCGCGGGGCGGGCAGCGTCCAGTGGGGTCACCCACACCCGTCCATCCCCCAAACTCACAGCAGATCCTTGCCCTGAACCCACCCGGGGGGCAGTGTCAGTGGGTCAACCCGGGGCGGGCAGTGTCCAGTGGGGTCACTCACACCCGTCCATCCCCCAAACTCACAGCAGATCCTCGCCATGAACCCACCCGGGGTGGGCAGTGTCCAGTGGGGTCACTCACACCCGTCCATCCCCCAAACTCACCGCAGATCCTCGCCCTGAACCCACCCGGTCTTGCTTTGCTTTTGCTCCTGCCACTTCAGCTGTGTCTGTGAGGAAACTGAGGCAGCAGAAATGCTGGAAAACCACCTTGGCATGGCTGGAACAAACAAGGAGAGGCTGGAATACACCCCGGGTCTCTGTGTGCGTGGATTTTGCTTGGCATTCTTTCCCATCTTCCCGATGAGGATGAGGAATTGTTTGACTGAGGGTCTCACAAAGCACAGAGCTGCTCCAGCAAAGGTTTTTGGCATTTGTCCATCAAAGAAGGGAAATGTGTTTCTGTTTTGGCCCTTAGTGCCCACCCACCATCACATTTTTCTCTCCTGCCACAGAGCAGGATTTGGTGAGGGCATCAGGAATTTGACTTTTCCTTAAAGTCCTTACACATGTTTTTTTTACTCTTTCTTTCTCTCTTTTTGAGCAACAATTTTCATCTTATCTTAATCCTGGGAACACCTAACCTTGGGGTAAAGAAGTCCAAATTGGGTAAAAGCTAAAATAAACTTTGGCTGTTTCTCCTATTTATTTTTTTCCCATATTCTACCTTTGGCTCACGCTCATGGGAAGGTTTCCTCCGTTTCATTTGGCAGCAGCTTTGTGAGCTGCTGCCCTCTCAATGCTCAAAAGAACAGAAGTGTGTGGGCCTGTGGCTGGAGAAAAACTGGAACTGATGCTCCTGAAACTGCCTGCTTGGGTCATGCAGATGGTTTATCCCAGGTGGAAAGAGTTATTAATGCAGATTTGGCTTCTGCATTTAATCCAGATGGCCACTGCAATTAACCACAATGCAGAGGAAATGCTTTAAATTGCTGTTGACGCAGGAAAAAGCACAAGCTTGCACAAGCTGTGGGCCTGTCCCGATTCAGCTGAAAAGGTGGCGAGATATTGGTGATAAAATCCTTGCACTGAACAGGGGAGCCTTAAGAGCAAGAGGAGAGAGGACAAGGATGCCTGTGCCAGAGTCTGGGGAGCAGGGACTGCTGAGTGAAGAGGTGCAGAATAACCCAGGGCTGGGGGGATTGGGCAGCACTTTGAGGCTCCGGTTTGGATTCCTCTGGCATGGGATTGCCCAGGGGCAGCACCCACCTGCCAAGGCACTGTTGGGATGTTCGTGGCAGCACCCGGTGGGCTCAGTGGGCAGGAGCCATTCCATATCCAATTTCCTCCTAAAAACCAGGAACCACAACAACGAGGGGCAATCAGGGCCCTGTCTTTGTAATTCAGCATCAAAATCAGAAGGGAGACCAGGAATTCTTACTGTTGGCTTAGAGCAGAAATCCCAGTGTTAATGGAGATTAGGCAAGGTATTGATTTGTCACAGGCCACAAGGTTTCCTTGTGTGCTTGACTTCCCTTAATTCCTCTGGGTTTGACAACATTGACTCAGATCTATGATGAAGGATAAAACATCACCATCTGCTAATGCAAGCATTTATTACTTCAAACAAAACCCATCAAGATAGTGGGACAGAGAATAAAATCTTCATCTTCAAGATGGTGGAAAAAAACAAAAAAAACCAACAAAACCAAACAAACCTGAGGTTTTAAATTGAGAGTTCTTTTAAAGCAAATCCAAGAGGAGCTGAGGAAGAAGATGAACGGGTCTCAAACAGATGTTGGTTCCCGGTGAAATGGTAGAATTTGGTAGGCAGCAGGATGGAATTGAAATTCTGGATTGAAAATCTGTGTTTTGGCTACGGCTGTCACTCACTCTGTCAGTGAGTGCTGCTGAAGCCGTGTCCCCATTCAGTCACAGACAAACAGACAGACAGACATGAGCTGTCCCCACCTTTCCCCACAGACACCGTGAATCACAGCCCGTGTCTTCCTCCTGCAAGCAGCACCAGCAGCGCTCTGGGGAGGGATGCACAGGGTGAATCACCAGCCAGCCTGGTCCAGCACAGATAAATAACACTCTGTGTCTGCAGACCCACCGTTTGCTCTGGAGAATCTGAAAATGCACATTTTGGCTGGGTTTTGGGTCACAGCTGCCAGCACATCTCCTGCAGATCCGAACACATGAAGGAGCGCTCGGTGCGTGCCGGTGCCGGGCACATTGCTGCCAGCTCCCGGGGATGCTCTCCTGCAGCTGGAGCTGCTTTCCCAAGCCCACCTCAGGTGGATGTGGGAGCCGAGGCTCTGCTCTGTGTCACCCTGTGCCGTGCTGGGAGGGCTCTGGGGACAGGAGTTTCTTTGCTGAGTCCAGAGGAGGCAGCGAGGCTGGTGAGGGGCTTGGGACACAAACCCTGTGAGGGAGCTGACGGAGCTGGGGTTGTTCAGCCTGGAGCAGAGGACACTCAGAGGTGACCTTGTCACTCTCTCCAGCTCCCTGAGAGGTGCCTGTGCTCAGCTGGGGTCGGGCTCTCTGCAGGCAGCACTGACAGAAGCACAGGACACAGCCCCAGGCTGGGCCAGGGGAGATACAGGCTGGAAATCAGGGAAAGGTTTTACAGAAAGAGTGATGAAGCACTGGAATGCTCTGCCCGGGCAGGTGGTGCAGTCACCAGCCCTGCAGGTGTTTAATAAAGCTGGATGTGGCACTGCGTGCCAGGGTTTAGTTGAGGTGTTGGGGCTGGGTTGGACTCGATGATTTTGGAGGTCTCATCCAACCTGGTGATTCTGCGATTCTGTGAGAATTCTGTGCGAATTCTGTGTGAATTCAGTGTGAATTCCGAGTGAATCCGTGTGAATCCTGCCCCTGCTGCAGCCCCAGCTCGCAGGCCGGGTTTGTTGCAGCTGCACACAATTGCAGCCTGTGTTGGCACATCGAAGCCGCGCTTGAATTGGGTAATTGGGGTTCTGAGAACTGTAAAGATTCTGTAAAGACGGGAGCTCTGCAGCCCGGCCCGAGGTGCAGTGCGGCTACTCTTATCGCCATCTCCATCTCCCTTTGTGCTGCATCACTCAAATATGCAGCGGGTAAAGTGCAATTTAAGCTGCACTTAAGCCGGCCTAATGGCTGAGAGGCATGAGAAAGGACGGACTGAGACCGCTCTGATTGCTGCATCAGTCTGCACCTTTAAATCCCCCGATTCTGTAAAGCCGGCGTCGCTGACGCTTGCGGGTCCTGCTTTCGCTCACTGATGTGCAAACATCGCTGCGCACCTGGGACACAACCACAGAACCGCCGAACGCCTTGGGCTGGAAGGGATTAAAAATCATCCCATTCCAGCTCCCCTGGGCAGCGACACCTTCCTCTAGACCAGGTTCTGCTAACACCCGTAGCAGCGCTGAATAAAAATAACAGTTCTGAGAGTGCTCAGCCCAGTGCCCCCGGGCCGGCTCAGGACCCGGGCTGTGTGTAACCCAGGAGTAAGGAGCAGGAATTGTTAACAGCGATAACCACAACTAACATCACGCTCGTCCCTCTGAGTGAATCTGTGTGAAGGCAGAACCACGCTGGGTTCATCGGTCAGTGAAAGAGCTCAGGTCCTGTTAAACATCTGCTTTTGGAGGGATGTTGGTATTAATTAAATGAACGTTTTATCAAAAGAAGATGCGCTGCAGCGTAACCCCGCAATGATGATTCCATCTTTTCCCTGCCTCTCAGCGCACACGGGGCCGGTGGGAATTTCCCTTCGGATCCCAGGGACGGTGGCTCGGGCCCAGGGAAAGCTGCACGGGAGATCCGGGAAAGGGCAGGATTCCCCAACGGGAGGCTGCTTAATGCAATGGAGGCATAAAGCCCAGGCTGGGGCAGTCCCCAGGAGCCTGGGGTGTGACTGCAGGGATTCCTGCTACCGCCGCTTCCTGCGCCTCTGGAACGCTCAGGAGGGAACCCGTTCTGAAAATGAACGAGTTAAATTAAGAGTGCAGGAATCCAACATCACCAGGGATCGGCAGCCGCTGGGTAGAGCACGGAGCTCACGCTGATGCTGTGTAAAGAAATTATTTCAGCTGCAGAAAGGAACCATCTCCCGGTCCAGGACGGGCCGGCTCCTCCTGCGGGGTGGGCTCCTGGCAGCACTGGGAGATGCAGGGAACAGTGCGAGGATTTCAGGAGAGAAATTTGCTTTAAAGGGTGATTTGGATGATCTGGGTTATGACACAACCTTATGGATCTCACAGACATTTGGATCTATAGAAATCAGAGTGGTGAAGCCTGGCAGGAAAGAGGGGAGGGGATGGAAAAGGGCTGGGGATGACTTGTGAGTGCTCCAGCTGAAGAAAACATTCAGACAACCGTCCCCAGAAAATATACTGATAAAAACCCACCATTTAACCTGGGCAAGACGTTGGGGTTTTGTTTGTTTGGGATAAATAATGATTACTTCCTTTATTGTGACAGAAGGAGAATAATGCCTGCTATATTATCATTGTATTAATTAATATATTATAATATATTATTATGTTATCTTATATGAGATGAATATCAGCATATTATAGTCCAAAAGGAGGGGCAACTCCTCCTCTGCATTTTGCAGGAAAAACAACTCCAGCGGGGATTCCAAATGTCCGAAGCAAGTCCAGGGAAAGAAAGAAAGAAAGAAAGAACAGATGTAGGAATGCTTCCTTTCAGTAATCTTAAGGAAAATTCTGGCAGAAGAGGGGAAAATATTGAAATAGAATTGAGAAAATTAAGAAATATCCCCCATTCCAGGCTGGGCAGGGATTCTCAGCTGCTGGGGCTCGGCTCTCTGGAGCTCCAGGGGAGTGTTTCTCACAGCGTGCAGAGGGTGCTACCCCCAAATGTTTTTTTAATCAGTCGGTTTTTAAACAATGCGAGCTGACAGCAGCCCTTTAATATGCATCGCCGAGGCTCTCGGAATGGTGAGGAGAAAGGACGAGGAGATTTCCCTGGATTTCGGAGCGTGGTCTGGAATTTCATAGGTGCAGAGAAAAGGCTGCCCGGCTTTGAAGTTCCCTGTTTTATATGCTAAACAGCGCTGTTGACTGATTTACTGCGATTTCGCATTCGGGGGGCGGGGAACAAGGAGAGCCGCGACTTTTTGTGGGGTGCGATGAGGAATTACTTGACAGAGAGGGGATACGAGCTCCACTCGCTTGCAAATTTGCTTTCAAAACCCAACAAGTTCACACGAGCGAGGGCTTGTAGCAGAGCCTCGCAACATTTGGAGCAGCCCCGCCACATCTGGGGAGCTGCAAACATCACCTGGCCCTCCACAGCAAAGGCTGTGCCAGAGGGGGAAACGCAGCGCCTGCAGGCAGCACCAATAAGATGTTTATTTATTTACTTTTAAATTTATTTTTTCTATAATTTAGCGCACCCCGCCCTTTCGCTGCTGTTGGAAAAGCTCTCTCAGCCTGTCTTTTCTAGGGAATGTTTAAGATTCCTGGAATATTTTGTCTCCGGCGGAAGATTGAACCAGCCTGATTACGCATCAGCGGCAGGGACGCATCCTCAGCAATAAATTCATATTCATGGAGGAGGGGAAATGAACTGTGGAGCATCTGTGGAGCTCCAAGACCAAAAACCTTTGGAACAAAGAAATTCCTCCCAAGGAGCGACCCGGTGGATTGTGCTCTGAGCATTTGGGTGGGGAAGGATCTCTTCCCATGGTTCGGGAATAAACGCCGGGCTGGATGTGGAAGTACTGGAGCAGGTCTGGTGTCAGAATGTGCAGTTTTCAGCGTGGTTAAAATAAAATAAAAATAATTAAAATTAAAAATAATAATAAAAAACAAAAAAAAAAAAAAACCCACAATGATATGAAGCAATGAGCAAGAAGTGAATAGAGGTTTTGTTTTAGTGCCTCTGAAAGGAAACTCTCCTCCAGGAGAACACTTCTTCCTCGATAGCATATCATTAGTTGCTTCTTTACATGCTCTGGAAAGATGTTTCTTTGAGTCTTTATGTGTGGCAAGAGGCAGAAAAGGGTGGAGGATAAAAGAGAGCTAAAAATAGCAGCAACATCTGAATGCACAAATGCAGAACTTGTCTGCAAAACGGGTAACAAAGGCAAACATGCCTCAGCACATCAAAATATTACTTTTTGTTAGTGGGTATTTGTGTTCTCTAATGACATTTTCTGTTGGGAAGGAGATTCTGCCTCCTCCTCCTGCCCTGGCAATAACCAGCAGGACAAATTTCATTCACTCCAGTCCCCGAAGTGGAATTTGCTCCCTCACAGTCCCACCGAGCCCAGCCCTTCTGTGCCGTGGTTTCCTGTCTATCAGCTGGATTTTCAGGCACATTATTAAGTCATTTACGTGTTTTTACAGCGCTCGGATATCTCATAAAAATGATTGCACAAAAGTGCACTTATACTGGTACACCTTAATAAACCCAGATCATGCCAGGCACGATTAAACTCTTTTTTTATGTCCCACCATGCAAATCTTCCTGTAGAGCTTGAAGTTTAACTTTCAAAGCTCAGCTGAGTTTATTCAACTGATTACTATCTAATCCACCCACCCATCATCCCACACTGCCTCAAAAAAAATGTTCAAATCCTGCCCAGAGTGATATTTTTATTTTTAAACTTGAACGTCTAAGCATTCCTCACAGATGTGAGAAAACTTGAGGCTTAATCATTACAGCGAAGCCGTGCTGGCATTAGACAGGACACAGCCTTCTGCAAAAAAATCGGGGTTTTCAGGAATAAACTGAAATAAACTGAAATAAACTGGCTGCTCTGGCCCAGCAGAGCCACGCTGGAATACCTGGCAGCCCCAGAGATGCCAAGAGGGAGGGGTTTTTACCTGTTGGTGACACTGCAAGGAGTCAGTGTCCCTCTTTCCCGTGCCAGCTCCAGCTGGAGCCGCCTGAGGGACATTTCCAAGCTCCCCAGAAGGTGCTGCACCCAAAGGAGAGCTCCAGGCTCTTTGTGGATGGAAGAACAGCCACAGGAGGTGTCTGTGGTGAGGTGTGGTGGGGCAGACACTCACTGGGGACATTTTGGGGGGTACAAGGTGCCTGTGGCATCCCTCCTTGGCTCACTCTGTGCAGGGTCACCCTCCTGCCACCTCCTCCCTTTCCCCTCTCACCCTCCGACCCCCAGGGCAGCAGCACCTGGCTCTGTTCAAATATTCCAGCTCCTTTTGCTGGAAATGGGATTCCCAAAAGAGAATTTCTTTCTTTTCCTCCAGACACCCGACCTGGCTTGTCGGGGCCGCAGTGTGACCGAGGCTGGCATCAGTCCTGGCACAGCTCACTGCAGAGTCGCTCAGAGCCTTTGCTGCGCAGGGCTCGCTCCCACCCAGCTCTTCTGTGGAAATGTTTCCTCTCCTTGGGCTCTTTGATTGCCTGGGCTGCTGCCAACAGGTTGAACTCCTTGGTACTCAGAGAAGCCACAAGGATTTAGGGCCGCAGAGGATCCCCTCCACTCTTTTTTAATCCAGCTCCGTGAATAATTTCAATTAGCTGTCAGCAAACCTGACTAACTCACTCAGAGCAGGGCTGTGCTGGCATGAGGATGCTGCTGGTGCAGGTTCATACCTGGGACGTTTTGGGGTACTCAGACATGAATTTGTGGTGCTCAGACATGAATTATCCAGCCGTGGGAGCTGCTCAGCCACAGAGAATCAGCTTTGGTTTCTCTGGGAAGCTGCAGCGCCTGGCCAGGACATCACAGAGGGCTCTGGGGGCTCCTGGACACCCCAACACTGCCGGGGTTCTGTGGTCTGGGGGAGCCAAAGTCCTTGTGGGGGGTTAGTGTGAGGACAGAGCGAGCCCCAGGATGAGCCCAGGAGGAATTCTTTAGGGCAGCTCAGCGGAAAAGCCTCCCGAGGGTTTCCCTGACCCTCCCCTTAGACAGAGCTGTGTTTTTATGACAGTGCAGCTGTTGGGCCCATCCATCTCTGGGTCCATAAAAGCCTGACCCATTTGATGTAAAAAGGGCTGATTTGGAGGGAGGGAAGCCTCTCCCCAATGGTCAGTGCTGAGTTACTTGTAGCAGCACTGCTGGGTGATCACCAGGCTCAGACCCTGACACCTGGGGGGTCGGGGGGGATTAATCCCATCTGGTTTTGTGCAGATCTCAGATCAGGTCCAAAAAAACACAATTACAGAGCTCCAGAACTCATCAAACCCCCTCGAACCCAGGGTGCAGAGCTGTGCTGAGCACCTCTGGTGAGGCAGGGAAGAGCCCCTGGCAAACCCTGAAATGTGGGAGAATCGGGGCTGCCACGAGATAATTAATGGGGATTAATGGAAACTGACAGAGGCCAGTGAGCAGCAAGTTTGCGAGCAGCACTATGACCAATCGATATAAAGCTGTGTTCAGCAGGACATTATGCACCAAACACGGCAGGGAGATTAAAAAAAGGCAAAACTCTTCCTACTCGAGGCCAGATTTGAAACGCTGGCAGTATGCAAAGCACCCAATTACAAAAGCAGCCGCTGCTGGGGGAACCCCTCACTCCTGTTCCTGCACAAGGTGGTTTTTAAAAGCTTGGCTCCTTTTCCTGGTTTGTTTTCACTCAAGCCAGAACAAAGCGAAGCACAGGTAACAGAAGCGCCTCGGATAGTTGCTTCCTTGGCGGAGCGTAATTTCAAGTCCGTTTTGCGTTTCTACGCGAGGGTGATTAATCTAAGCTGGAAAGGATGGGAAAAAATAAACATTAGGATAAGCAGATATGATATCAGGAGCTGGCTGCGCTTGAAGTTTCTCTTGACTATTGCTGCTAAGGCTCGAGACAGACAGGAACTGCAAATAAATAAATAAATACGTCCTGTTAATATTTGCTGGAATTTTTGAACGCGTTCCCTTTGGCTCTGCTCGGATCCCGGCTCCCTTTTGCTTTCTGGGAACATATGTGCCATTGAGTTGGAGAACAAATGTTTGGAGAAGAAGTTCAAAGTTTCCAAAACTGGCCCACATTTGTATTTGTGTCAGAGATTTGTGCACTTTAACCCCAGCTCAGGATCCCTGCTCAGGACAGCACTGGCACCCCAGGTGAATGCCATGCCTGGTTTGGATGGGGAAACCTTCTCCCATTGTCCTTTTTGGGGTTTTTTTTGTGCATCTTTGGGGTTTTAATCCTTCCCCCAAATCCAGAAAAGTCAATGAAATCAGTCCCATTGGATTTTAAAGGACTTTGGATGAGGCAAACAGGCCGCAGAGATTTACAGGACTTTGCTCCAGCACTGCCAACTCAAGGATTCGAAAATTTTGAAGTCAGGACCTGCAGAACTGTGGCAAAATTACATTTAAAATTATAAATTCTGGCTCTTTTGCCTTTTTGTCTCTTGAAGCCCCGTGGTTCACATTTCCCAGCTGCCCTGCCACGTTGGTGATTTAGTGAACCAGCTGCCAGCCACGTTTCAAGCATCAAATGCTGCAGATTATGATCAGCTGGCAAAAATCTTAATTTTTTTGAAGCAAGTTTTCCAAAACACTTTAGTCAATCCTGTTGAATGAGCAAATCAAAACACTGCAGGAAAACTTGACTTTAAATGGATGTTTTGCCAAGAAACAAAGAGCTGAATTTGGATTTGTGTTTACACTCGGGGGTATTCCCTACGCCACAGCTGGAGGTGTGATGTGAAAACCCGGGAATAAGTGTCCATATAAACAGGCAGCCTGGTGAATGCTCTGCATTTTATCCTGATTTATCTGGATTTTATCCCACCTCAGCTTTGGGAATCACAGAATCCATCCCAGGTTGTTCCAGCTTGGGCACTTCCAGGGATCATGGGGCAGCCACAGCTTCTCAGGGCCTCCCCACCCTCACAGGGAGGAATTTCTTCCAGTAATTAAAATAAAGGGTGAAATTTGGCTTTGTACAGGCTGGCCAGCAGAGCAGCATCACCTCTTTATCCACCTTTATCTCGTGATAAACCAGACATTTAGGCGTGTTCCAAAAGGCCAAAACTCCAATTCTCGCTTGTGCTACAAGAAGCTCCAACCGTGTGAATTAAGGACATTAAGTTATTCCTCTATTTGTTAAAGACATCAATGAAAAATTTTCCTCAGGAGCAGGGAAAAAAAAAAAAAAACAAACAAAACAAGCCAACAAAACCCTTGCCACAATTTCCCCGAGTTTCAGAGCTGTTCTGGCCTTTGATTTCTGAGTTTTAGCAGGTTCTGGGGCAATGTCAGGAGAAAAGCTGGGAGGAGCTTGGTGCCGCATAAGAATTCTGCAGCATTCTGAGGCTCTGTGTAGGATTTAGTGCTTCATTTTGTGGCTTTACGACACCAAGGGGTTGCATTATTTGCAGTTTGCAGACTCACAGGGCTGTAAAATACAGTGTGCTTACGTTTTGGAATTAAAAAGCCATTTTCACCAATAAATCAAAGCAGATTGGAACCAATACAAAAATCTGTTCCTTTTACCAGAAGAATCTGAGCAAAAACTGGGCAAGGGTTCAAAGGCAGAGCACAGCCCAGGATGTATTTGGGTTTGCAGGGATGCAGGCAGTTGTCACTGGCTCCCTGATCATTAAATCAGCGCTGCTGAGGGGGCAGCACGGAATCAGCATTCCTCCTTTCTCTGCTCATTGTTCTTATCTCCTGGACAAGTTGATAAGGGGGAAAATGAAGCCAGAACATGAGTAATTACAAGGTCCAAGCCAGCTCCCTTGCCAGGGCTGGGGCAGATCTGTTCTGCAGGGAAAAGGACGCTGCCTGAGAGAAAAGTGCATTTTCCTCCATGAAAACCATCCTATCCCATCCCATCCCATCCCATCCCATCCCATCCCATCCCATCCCATCCCATCCCATCCCATCCCATCCCATCCCATCCCATCTCCCAGGAAACTCCAAGGCCATCCAGCCCTGGGTTCAAGGGAAATCTCCTGGCTGCAGGTTTTCTCGGGGTTCCCGTGGTGCCCCCCAAGCTCTGGAGCAGGGCAGTGACCATGAACACAGTCAGCCCTGTGCTCCCCTACCTCGGGCATGGAAAGCCATCCAAAGGGAGACATTTCCCCATGGGATGGCAGCTGCCTCCCTCCTGAAGGACCAGCTGCATGCACGGCTCAAAGAGCTGAAGTACTAGCTGCAAAAACCCTGCTAGCTTCAAAGATTGCTCCCCAGAATCCTGGAAAAAACTTGGATTATTTTTGAAATTAGTCTAAATTTATTGGCTTGCACTTTTTTTTCCCCACGTAAATTTCAGCAAGATGAAGAGAATATTTTGTTGGTCCAGGCAGGCCCTGCCACAGAGTTTGTTGGTTGGTTAATTTTTATACAGTAGAGGAAAAACAAAGGAAAAAAAAAAAAAAAAAAGAAAGAAAGAAAGAAAGAAGAAATGAGGTAAGGGGGAAAAAAAAATCTCCCAGATATTTTCTGACTAATTTTGTTTCTGTATCAGGGCGGTTGTAAAAATGCTGCTGAATGTGGAGATTAACACCAGTCACCAAGCAACTAACGTGGAGAAAAGGGATGTGTGTTAGCAGGAAAACAAGGATATGAGTAAAGCAGAAGCAGAGCTCTCCTTGTTCTAGGAGGAAAAAAAAAAAAAAAAATCACTTCAAAACAAACTCCACAACAAACAACACTTTTCACTTCGAAAATCCAAAACAACACCTCAGCGTTCGAGTAATTCCTGCCATTGGCTGCTCGCTCTCACCCAGCGCATGCTCCAGCAGGAAATATCCGAGCTCTACAAACACCAGGCACCCAAGAATTTTTGTTTTCCCCTGAAATGCAAGGCCAATAACTCATCTCTTACTAACAAGTTCATCTTTTTTTTTTTTTCCCAAGGTGCCTTTTCTCTTTTTTCCCCCTTTATTTTTTCCCTTTCTGTGCGTGCATGCGCGCGCTCTTGGCAAAAATCGTCTGGAACAAAAAGAAAGCGGCTTCCCCTCCCGTTGCTTTGCTGTCTTTGCAGGCATTTATTTGCAGGGAGACAAAGCTGGGTTTCCTCTGTGTCTGTGACATCCCTGGGAAGGGAGGCTGCTGAGGGCCGGCCGCTCCGCCGGCAACTCGCTAGGACAGAAATAGCCAAAAAAAACCAAATAAAGGAAAAAAAAGGGAAAAAAAAATATAATAAAAGGAGGCGGCTTGTCAAATTGGGAATTACAGGAGGTCAGCAAATTTGGGAACGACCGCAAGGGGAGGAGGGAGAAAGGGAGAGACTTAATTAGGGCTGGGGGAGGAGGAAGGGTGGCACTGCTGCAAGGCCAGCGCTGCTTTTGATCTCCCGGCTTTCAGGGGCACTCGGCACCGGGCTCCTCCGGTTTTGGTGGCCTCAGTGTGCCTAAAAACAGCATCCTGCTGTTCCTGCACCATAAAACCCTGTGCCCTCTTCTGCCTTTTGGGGTTTTCCCAAAAAAAAACACAAAAAACCAAAAAAAACCCACAAAAAACGCACGGAAATCTGCACTGTGTGCACAGCACCTGTCCCTGCGACACCCAGAGTGACCCTTGGCAAGAGGCCAGCTTGGAGCCAGCTCTGCAGAGGGAGCTCAGCCCCTTTTGGAGAGTTTTTGGCATCACATCCCCATGGTTTGAGCGCTCACCGCTTGGTCTGGGCTGGGATGTCACCGGGGAGTTCCCTTCAGCTTGGGGCAGAGCCGCAGAATTCTCGTCCACAGAAGGGTTTGGTCCGTGCCAGAGTCTCCTGTTACTCACCCAGGTAACTCCAGGAAGCAGAGGGAGCCCAGGGCCGTGCAGGGAGAGCAGGAACCCCAAACTCCTGCGTTCTGGTGTTCCCCCAGTGCCTCCCTTTGCTTTCTTTTTAATCCTGCTGACCAGCCCTGGCAGCGCCAGCACAGCTCCTGCCCAAGCTGCACGAGATGCTCTCCCTCCACCTGCTCGTTCTGTAATGCTTGACAAATCCCTGGATTTTATTTTTTATTTTTCTGTCCCAATCCCTGTTTATCCGGGGATCCTGATCCCGTTTATCCGCAGTTCAGTATAAAAATTTTACATTCCTTAGATATCTTTTTTTAAAAAAGGTTTCTGCAGGTGTTATAGGGAAGCTAAAATTAAAAGCAACATCTCTACCCAGCCAAAGAGCTTCAAAACAAACAAAGAATTGTATTTCCAAAGAGCACTGTGATTCCTGGGCCAGCTGGGGGTGGTGAGGGTGAAGAGTCTCCCTCCTTGTGAACACTCGGGAACGGCATTCCCAGTTGTTTGGCCTAACACAGCACAATAAACCATAAGGCAGGAGCTGGTGGAGCCTCTGCCTGGCTCCCAGGGCTGCACACAGGGCACTGCTGTTCTTGCCTTTGCTCACATGCAGATGCAGAACCCAAATCAGCAGCTCCGAGTTAACTATTTATTCAAAAGCAACTCAACCAGCCGATTGTTCCCAAGCTTCTCCCCTGCACTATCCGTTCTTGGGGACGTACAATCGGTCCCCACGGAGCCGGCTCGGATGACAGGGCTCTTTTTTGGGCCTGGATAATGAGAGTGTGAGAGGATAATAAACAGTAAATACCAAATTTCCCTTTATAGACACAACCTCCCTCCTGCCAGGCCGATGTCTCTGCCCGCAGACAGCGCCGAGACGAGGTACAGCGCTGAGCAGAGAGAGAAAAAAGCGCTTTGCAAACGTTTGTGAACCCTTCCCTGTGCTCTGGGTGATCCAGGGATGGGAGGTGACAGATCCCAGGGCAGGAGTCACCTCCAGTAAATGTGACATCTCTGAGGTGTCACGCCTGGACATGGCACATTCCCAGTTTCCAATCCTGCGGTTCAAATCCGTCCCAACTTCGCATTGTCTGACTGGGGGGGGTGAAAAGTCCAACATTCTGATTTGTTAATTTTTAACCTGGGCATGGAAAAACGTTCTGATTTTTTTTTTTTTTTTTTTTTTTTTAATGGAGATGTAAAATTAGCAAATCCATCCCCCCCTTTCCTGGTTTCCACACTCGAATATAAAAACACCCAGTTAAGCCCCACTAGAACCATCCAGTAATAACTAAACTAGATAACCCATTTGGGCTTAATCCAGCCTGAACAAAGGCAGCAGTTCAACTTGAAACTGAAAGCCAATATTTAATATCTGAGCTGCTAAAGGCAGCATTTGGTGGAACTTTAACAGAATTGCCAAAGTTTAACAACTGGGGAGGGGGGAGCTGTGAATTTTTACCTTCTGTTTATTGCAAACAGAAAGGAAACATTTTCAAACAGCAGCTGAGGAAGCTTACAAACGAAATTACATGAATGTGGCTCCTCTGGGAAGGAGGAAGTCCTGCTCGCATACATATGTTTTATGCAGCAGAACTGTTTACTTTATTTGTAAACCCTTCCAAACACTGTCCAAAGTTCAGCCTTTGTTCAAGGTAAGAATGTAATTGCACCGCCCTGAGATGCAAGAGAAGCAATAAAGTTGGGATTCACCAGAGGAAGACAATTTGGAATTAAGAAAAAGCAATTTAAACACTCTTAATGCCTCTCCTCCCTCCCCTCCTGCTTAATGACTCTCGTCCCCTTAAGAAATCTTTGAAGGAAGCCAAAAAGCACGAGCAGTGTGTTTAAAGGTCGTGCGTGTGTGCTCTGCTGCTCGCTGCAATGTGCCTTTGAGAATCCCTCCAGGACGCTCCTGGTTTACATTTTCATCCCAGCCTCATTTTTAGGGAAGACACAGCAATGCCCAGGCTTTATACACAACCTCTGAGATGCGTTTGATTTTGTTAATTAGGCTCTTGTCGGGATTTTCAGCAGCGAAGCCGCTCCGTGGAAGTTCAATGGAGATTTATTTTCAAGCACAGAGCGTACTTAGAGAGAAATAAAATTAGGGAAATAGGAAGGCATATTGAATATAGGCACTCCTTCTGCAAAGATAAATGATTTAGTAATGAATAGATTCTTCAGGCCATAAAAAAATCCATTTATTTTCTTTTGAATTTCAACCAGAGGTCCTGCACTTTCCCACCCGGTTACAATCAGTTAAAATGAGAATACAGAGAATGAAACCGGTGTACAGGCAGAGAAGGCAACAACCACAATGTATAATAACAAATAGAAGTTAAATTAACCAACATTTCAGAAGAGGCAGCATTTGCACAGGGAGCTGCTGGCTTATTACCATGCCAAGGGGGAGGAAGATGAGCTCCAAAACACACAACACTTACAAATTAACAACAAGCTGCCAGATTTTAGGCAACTCATTAAAACAGAGGATCCACTTGACCCCTTCTGTAATTGTGGAAATGAACCAGAGGTGTGATTGGCCCAGCAAGGGTTGCTCCACTCCGGCTTTGCCTTATCAGGGGATCTGCCCTTGCTGCTCCTGCTCCTCTCCTGTGCTCCTGGGCTCTGTCCTCAGGGAAGGAGAGAGCTGGCACAGCCCTGAGGAGCAGCACACTCCCCTCGCCCCGTGCCACCCCTCATGCCTCATTTCCAGAGGGGACGGATGCAGCAGAGGGCACCTTGGCCAGGCTGGAGCCCAGGATGGGGATTTGTGCCCCCAGGGCCAGGTGACTGCTCAAAGAAAACCCTTGGGCAGCTCTGTTGGGACTGTCCTCTGACCCAACATTCACCCTGGGCAAGCAAAATGGGCTTCTAGGGCTGAAGCAGCCCTGGTTGGGTGGCTGGGCTGAAAATCTGCTCAGCAGTGCTCAGCTGCTGCAGCAGCAGCATTTCCCCTTCCCCCTTTCATCTCTGTGGTTCTCAGCCTCGGTTCGAACAAGACATCTCTATTTTTTTCCGTTTAAATATAAACTGGAAGCAGATCTGGTGGTGCTACTGTTGAGTCCACAGGGACCTGTGCTGTAGAAAAGGTCCCTCTGAGGTCAGCAGGGCCATTTGCATGATTTACCGAAACAAGGCACATCGGAGAAACGCCGGATTTCCATCTCACCTGTAGCCTTCATCTTTTGGTGTCATTAGTGTGTTAGAATGAGCTGGGTGATTCCAGAGCAGGGAGCTGGGAGCCAGCTCTGCTACAGCTCCATCCCCAGCTCTGCTGCTGTTTCCCCTCCTGCAGAGAGGTAAAATGCAGCTGTCTCCAGGTGCAGTCACACCTCAGCTCCTCCCGTCTGCTCCGAGTGCTGGATTTGCATTATTTTCGTTATTGGGAAGGAATTCCTCCCTGGGAGGGAGGTCAGGCCCTGGCAGAGGGTGCCCAGAGCAGCTGTGGCTGCCCCTGGATCCCTGGCAGTGCCCAAGGCCAGGCTGGACAGGTCTTGGAGCACTCTGGGACAGTGGAAGATGTCCCTCCCCATGGCAGGGGGTTGTAACCAGATGAGCTTTAAGGTCCCTTCCAACCCAAACCACTCTGGGATTCTGTGAATCGAGGCAAAAAGAACTGGGATTTGATCATCCAAGTAATTTCCAGCCTACAAGTTGTGAACTGTACGGGGATGCTTTGAAATCCTGCAGGATTCATCATTCCTGTCTGAGCAGATTAACAGCTGGGAAAGTCTGCATCAACTTCCCTGGGACACAACTGCATCCCACTGTTGTAGCAATATTCCACGCAGTTTAGAGATTAGGACAGAAACAGAAACAGAAGAGAACAGAAACTAACTGAGTAAAGGCTCAGTAAAAACTTTAGTCCTGGTTTTATCCCAGTGTTGTGCCCTCTTTCCCTGAGCTGCTCCAGGGCCAGGAGCCGTCCTGCCTGCTTGGTCCAGCTGTGCTTGGAAAACACAGCCAAGCCAAAAGCATCTCAAGGATTGATCCTTACTTATGATTATCTAGGACTCCGCCCGTGGAATTTCTGCACATATCCTGAAGCCCAGGAGTTTAAATCTAAGAGTTTCCACGGTTCAGAACAAGAGCTTTTGGTCGCCCACCGGAGTTGCTCCATCCATGACCATAAATCCGAGTCAATTGCTGAGGACTGAAACTCCACCAGGCAGCAGGAGTGATGCAAACAGAAGGTCCTGTTCTGACTCAGTCACTCACCAACTTGTGCTACATTTTTATTGCAGGTCAAAAGTCGACAGAGTATGCAAATGTAAAGGAAAAAAAAGGTTCTTGTTTTGGAAAAATACACCATTTTAGTATTTATAATTGCACACTAAGGGCCTTTTATGCTCAGCCTCATTTATCTTGGATTTTTTGCATAATTTGAACTGTAAGTGGCGATATATGTAGAGCTCATTTATTCAAATTATACAGGGTTAGTGTTTTCCCTCTCCTGAACGTGGCGTGCGTTTTGGGAGAAGTGCCAGATTCAAGGAGGCACGAGGAGGAGTAGAAAAAGAAGACACTGCAAAAAGGACCACAGAGGCACTTGTTCCACTTTTAAAATGGCTCCCGAGCCCTCTTGACAAATTAGATGTGTGAGTTAAATCCTCTTGCCTCTGCGAGACAAATACATCCCCTGCAGATCCCCATAAATCCACCTGACACCTGCAGCACCACTCAGGCCATGGAAAGTGTGCAGAAAATCGCTGTTTTCTGCAGCCTCCGCCACCAAATCCTCCCTTTTCCCTCGGATGGAGCGACCCTGCCGCAGGTATTCACCGCGGCTGACCCGCGCGTGGCGGCGCGGATTTCACGTGGGCTCTGGTGGAAACGGTGTTGTGGGCACCTCTGCCCCTCCATCAGCAGCCAGGCCGAGCGTGTCCAGCGTGGTGCTCCAGTGAACGGGGTGCTTGGTGCTCGGTTCCGCGCCGCGCTCACGAGCACTCGGTCGGTTTCAAATTAAGGATGTGAAATTCCCGCTGAAGTAAAAATCTCCAGTGCAGAACGGGCTGGTGTCAGTCCTTCAAGAGAGGTGGCATAGGCTTTAAGAGACTTCATTATATTAATTATTAATAATTGTAGCTGGTATTGAAGTCGTTCTGTCCCCTCACATTCAAAATGGGATCTTCCCACTCTTCCTGCAGGTTCCTTGGGGGGGCTTTTGCACAAATAAGTTTACTGAGCAAACGGAGATGAGAACTTGTGTTTGCCAGGAGTGTTTTGGGAGCTCCCAGCTCAGCCTGGAGGAGGTTCCTGGCTCCCAGATGCTAACTGGGTGTAGAACATCTTAATACATTTGGAGACCTTAATGATCCATCCTTAAAAGGGTAATTTGCATATTCCCCACTGGTGCAAATCTTCATTCCCCCATTCCCCAGTGCGGCATATTTTTATGGCAATAATCTCCTCTGAAAGCTCATCCTAAGGGACTCGTGCTTCTGGGGCACAGCACAGGTTTCAGAAATGGAGGGTTTTTTGAGCCTAAGCTTCCAGAGGGACAGATGCAGGCCAGATGTGAGCTGGCCCTGTGGACACATCCCTCTCTTCCCTGCCCCAAATCCCCGCAGCTCGCGTGGCCAGGGCTGGGTGCTCCTGGTGCCCTGACTGGCCCAGCAGTGCCTGTGGGTCCCCAAAGGGCTGCACCAGAGCCAAATCCAGCCCCAGAACCTCCGCCCCAGCACTGCTTCAATCCCCAGGCTCCCTGGATGCTCCTTCCAGAGACCTGGTCCTGATCTTGGTGCTGCTCCCATTCCCTGCCCCGAGCTGGGACCGAATCCTCCTGGGAACACCGAGTGTGGCTGTCCCTGCTATGGGATTTGTGTACATGGGAACACCGAGTGTGGCTGTCCCTCTTTGGGATTTGTGTACCTGGGAACACCGAGTGTGGCTATCCCTGCTATGGGATTTGTGTACATGGGAACACCGAGTGTGGCTGTCCCTGCTATGGGATTTGTGTACATGGGAACACCGAGTGTGGCTGTCCCTGCTATGGGATTTGTGTACATGGGAACACCGAGTGTGGCTATCCCTGCTATGGGATTTGTGTACCTGGGAACACCGAGCGCGGCTGTCCCTCTTTGGGATTTGTGTACCTGGGAACACCGAGTGTGGCTATCCCTGCTATGGGATTTGTGTACATGGGAACACCGAGTGTGGCTGTCCCTGCTATGGGATTTGTGTACCTGGGAACACCGAGTGTGGCTGTCCCTCTTTGGGATTTGTGTACCTGGGAACACCGAGTGTGGCTGTCCCTCTTTGGGATTTGTGTACCTGGGAACACCGAGTGTGGCTGTCCCTCTTTGGGATTTGTGTACCTGGGAACACCGAGTGTGGCTATCCCTGCTATGGGATTTGTGTACATGGGAACACCGAGTGTGGCTGTCCCTGCTATGGGATTTGTGTACATGGGAACACCGAGTGTGGCTGTCCCTCTTTGGGATTTGTGTACCTGGGAACACCGAGTGTGGCTGTCCCTCTTTGGGATTTGTGTACCTGGGAACACCGAGTGTGGCTGTCCCTGCTATGGGATTTGTGTACATGGGAACACCGAGTGTGGCTGTCCCTCTTTGGGATTTGTGTACCTGGGAACACCGAGTGTGGCTGTCCCTCTTTGGGATTTGTGTACCTGGGAACACCGAGTGTGGCTGTCCCTGCTATGGGATTTGTGTACCTGGGAACACCGAGTGTGGCTGTCCCTGCTATGGGATTTTTTTTACCTGGGAACACCGAGTGTGGCTGTCCCTGCTATGGGATTTGTGTACCTGGGAACACCGAGCGTGGCTGTCCCTCTTTGGGATTTGTGTACCTGGGAACACCGAGTGTGGCTGTCCCTGCTGAAGGATTTTTTTACCTGGGAACACCGAGTGTGGCTGTCCCTGCTGAAGGATTTTTTTACCTGGGAACACCGAGCGTGGCTGTCCCTGCTGAGGTTTTGTGCACAGCAGCACCTCCCAAGCTCTCAGGTTGTGATTCCAGTCCCAGGCTCGTGTGCCCGTTTCCTCCTGCACTTCCAGGTCGTGAACCCAGCTGGGTGTCAGGCTCGTCCTTGGGAAATGCTGATTTAACGTGTGCACAGAACCCTCGTGCCCTGCTCCAGGGAAGGGCTGTGATTGGCAGGATTTGTTTTTTTTCCTTTCTAATAATGCACTTGTTACGGAAAGAACCAAAGCTGATTCCTCAGGAAACAAAGCGGCAGTGTTCCTTTTGTGAGGAGAGGGCCTCCAGGAACGAGGAATAGGGAGGAAAATCCAAAAGAAAAAGCCACCATCCACATTTTACGACATCAAACACTGAACTGTAGTTTTTTAACAACCCCTGCTACGCTTATTCCATCCCCATGACAGGCCATGCCGTTTCCCCAAGGAAATCCATGGAAAACTCCCGCTGGGGAGCGGTTGAGAGCTGCTGGAGGGCAGGAGCTCACGCACACGTGTGGCGTTCCGAGCCCTTCTCCGCACGGTTGGAAAAGTCGGCGCTGCCACATGTCCAAGATGAACTCGCAGTGATCCTCTTCCCAAATGCTAATGCACAGCTGTGGAGTCGGGATGTTCCAGAGCTGACTCATTCTGCAACACAGCAGATTCACAGGCACCACGTGGAGGAGGGGCAGTGAAAAATAGCTCTTTCAGGAATTAAAAGAACTCCTAACCCCCAAAGTATTACTGTTCCATTACAGTATTTCTTTCATTGAAAACTTTGGGTTTTAATGACCCCCTAATTGATTTTTTTTTTTTCTTTTTTTTTTTGGCTTTGCTTTGTTTCGACATAAAATCTGTGTCACTCTGGCACAGCCTGCCAGTCTTTTGTCTGATGTTACAAACAAATCCAGGCAAACATTAAGATTCATAAGGGGGATAGGGGGGGAAGCACAGCTTCTTAAAGCCACATCAAGTATGTCAAAGACAAAACATTTAATTTAAATGGTAGAAACTAACACAAAACAGCTTCAAACTTAGTAAGCAGAGTTAGCTAAGTAGAAACATATGTCCTTTTGACATTTGTTTTCATGACAATTAGAAGCAACTAGTTTTCAGCTCGCATTCTTGTTCGTCCCTTTGAGGCTCTGGCTGGGACATTAATTCCGAATTACTGCAGAACAGGTGCCGAGTGGAACATGCATCCTCGGAGTTTGAGAAGCAGAGGAGCCAAGTCTGGTTCAGGCACGTCCCTGGCCGGGGATTCAGTGAGTCAGGCAAATGAGGAACACAAAACGCTTTCATTTTTCTGCTGCTTTGACCTCAGTGTGTGTTTTGTTCCGATGCGTTTTGCATGCTCTGATCACCCTGATCACATGCATGTGCCTCATTCACTGCCTGAGCATTGAGTTTCTTCCCCCCGCTGGAAGACAAAGCCCTGTGACAGCTTGCGGGGACGGGGACAGGTTTTTAAGTGTCATTAACCACTTGGGTTTGGTTGCAACAGTTCTAATGTCAGCCCAGAGCCACCGAGAGGATTAAATTGTCAATAGGTTCTTCCTAGAATTTTTTTTTTTTTAATTTTTTTTTTTATGTCTCTCCTTAGCCACTAAGTGAATCCTCATTTTGGCGAAGTAGTGAAAGGGTTCAGGCTGATTTCAACAAATGATGGATGTGGGGAGAGGCAGAGCTGAGGTTTGAGAGCAGCAGATGTGGCTGTGCCCTGCTGACAGCAGGGAGCTGATGGAGAACACAGGGAGCCACGGAACCGCCAGGCTTCTGCTCCAGGACAACCCAAATAAACCCCAAATTACAGCAAAGCTGTTCACCAGCGTGGCCTGCCCTGGAATTTGTCACTGCAGGAATAAGGGACCACAGCTTGGCTAAGGCCAGACTGAGTCTGTCACAAATGGGGGTGGGAACGGACCGAGGAGAGCAGGGAGGAGCTGTGGCTCGGTTGGGTTGTGATTCCAGGGTGCCCAAACCAGGTAGGAACGCCTCTGCCAGCACAAACATCAGCCCCCAGCCCAGTCTCCCTGTGGAGCATCCAAATCCTGCCACTGCCTTCAGCAGCCCCGTGCTGGGGTCAGAACGAGATGGTGTCACAGAGAGGAGAAGGAGCAGGCAGTGTCCAGAGCAGACGGAGCAGGGAGATGTCCCTGGGAACACGGGCAGGAATGCCATTAACCCCTCTGAATGCAGTTTTCAGAAGAGATGCTGCTGCTGTCCAGGGATTTGTCCCTATGAGTGAGATTTTCAAGAAATCTGAGCGGTCTATCATTGCTGTTAGCCAATTAATAATTATTTTCTCTCTGTTGAAACTGGCTTACCATGCTACTGAAAGACAGGAGTCATCTTAAAGGACTAGCTAATGAGTTAGGAAATGCAGAAACACCACGCCCTGCTCCTGCTTTATTTCAGTCATACAATGGGCTGGGGTGTGATGAAGAATGCAGATGGTGCCACATGACCTTTATGGATCCAGCCCGCGTTAAATGGATATAGCTGTGACCTTGGATCGCAGGAAAAAACCAACAAAAAGCTTGGCTTAATATCCTGAAATCTTACAAACACCATTCTGGCACCCATACACCCCCCTGGAATATAAACAGCTGTATACAGAGGGCTGGGTTTTCTCCACATAACATAAAACATTATAGAGGATGCCACAGACATGAATAGATGACACTGCTGGGTGATAAGATGGAAAAGGGCTTTTGTTAAGAGCATGTAATGACAGGACAAGGAAGAATGGATCCAAACCGACAGGCAGAAGGTTTAGATTGGATATCAGGAAACTTTCTCCTCTGGCACAGGGCGCCCAGAGGAGCTGTGGCTGCCCCTGGATCCCTGGCAGTGCCCGAGGCCAGGCTGGAGCAGCCTGGGACAGTGGCAGGTGTCCCTGCCCGTGGCACTGGGTGAGTTTTGAGGTCCCTTTCCACCCAAACCATTCCAGGTTGTGCCTCCTCCCAAGGGCACGGAGCTCTTGGGGACACCACGTTGTCATTGCCACGGAACACAGAGCTGATCCTACCAATTTTTGCCACAGCGCGGTGTTCATTGCAAAATCAAATGCTTTTACTTTGACAAGCTTTAACTCCAATCAAATGTATTATGGTATATTAGACCACGGAGAAATCTGCCTTTAATTCCAATTTGCTAAACCTGGTAAATGCTTCATAGCAACGGAGTGGATGTACGGGTAAACACTGCCATTATCACGCCGGTAAATTCCTCCTTTTATCTGCTGATCCCGAGGAGTTTATCAGCACTGAAGGATGCCCTCACAGCATCGCCGTGCATCTCGTAAATAACCGAGATAATCCAAAAGAATAGAAAGAGCTTTATAAACAAGCCTGTGCTTTTTTAAACAAGCTGTAATAAATCGTGCATCACCGGGCGCATAAACCCTGCACCAACGCCTCTCCTTTGCCTCTTCCTGGCGCACGCGATTTCCATTTAACGTCACTTATTCCTGAAGCCTATTGAACCAATTGTCTTAATCTCACTTATTCTGCAGTGCATTTGCTCTGCGTGGCAGCAGCGTTAATAAAAACCCCTCTGTAAGCACAGAGCAGCCGCAGCGAGCACCGCAGGACCCGACCCAGATGTGCGGCGTTCCCCGTGCTCTTTTTGTGAGAGACGAACATTTTGTCTGGTCCCTCTCAGGAATGCCTTCCCCCGGTGTCCCGCTCTCCCCAGCAGCTGCACTAAATCACCCTCTTTCCATCGCACTGCCCAGCCCCTGAGGAAGGGGAAATTTTCTCCTGGCCTCCCCTTTTCTCCGCGTCCAGCCGGAGGTGATAATCCCCCCGGAATGCAGCATTTAGCACTTGTCAGGTATATGGTAATTGCTGCATTCCCTGGGGATTAAATCCGTGGAATCTAATTACAGCGGAGGGAAACCTCCTTATAAGAGAGGAGCTCTGCTGGAGAGAAGTGAAAGTCTCTGGTGGAGTCGCAGGGAACTGAGGGCAGGCAGCGCCTTTGCCTCTGTCCCAGGCAGCATCAGAGGAGCTGGTCCAGCTGTCTGTCCATCCATCCTGCAGGTCAGCCTGGGAGAGGCGCTGAGCAGCCCTGGCTGCAGCTCCTGGACAGCTCTGGGCATCCTGCTCAGGGCAGACGCATATCGTGGAATGGTTTGGGTTGGGAAGGATCTTAAATCCCACCCAGTGCCACTCCTGCCATGGCCAGGGACACCTTCTGCTGTCCCAGGGTGCTCCCAGCCCCATCCAACCTAACCCGGGACACTGCCAGGGATGGAGCAGCCACAGCTTCTCTGTGCCAGGGCCTGCCCACCCTCCCAGGGAACGATTCCTGCCCAATATCCCACCTAAACCTCCTCCCACCAGTTTGGAAACATCAGCCTCTGACAGCCCCTGTCCATCAGGGCTTCATCCTAAGGCTGCAGGAATGCTTGGAAATATGAAAGACAAGGTTGGTTCTGCCCCAGGCAGGAGTACAGGGATGGGATGGGATGGGATGGGATGGGATGGGATGGGATGGGATGGGATGGGATGGGATGGGATGGGATGGGATGGGATGGGATGGGATGGATGGGATGGGATGGGATGGGATGGGATGGGATGGGATGGGATGGGATGGGATGGGATGGGATGGGATGGGATGGGATGGGATGAGGAGGCAGCAGCAGAGCACTGTGACCACTCTCACATCCTCAGGCACCATCTGAAGTGAAGTTCCCTCACAGGGGTTCTTCCCTCAGTCCTCACAGCTCCAAACTCCTGTATCTCTCCTTAGGTGTCCTTGTCACACCGTTCTTACCCCCAGCAGTCTTCACAAGGTCTCTGCTTAGGGAAACTCCTGCTCAGTGGAGTGTCCTCCTGGATGCCTTCACCCCTCTTGCACCGAGGGTGGGCAGCAGCTTTTAGCTTTGGTCACACTCCTGGGGTGTTTCATAACTTGATTTTCATGGGTACAACCCCACTGAAGCCAACTGGGATTTTATAATCGACTCGTAGGCCTCGATCAATCACGATTTTGTTAAATCAAATTGCAGAATGCATCCACAAATACCCACTATCCTCTCACCTACACAGCTCCAGGAAAACTGCTGTTAGGGATTATCTAAGTCTGCCTCAGTTGCCGCTTCTCTGTCACCTAAAAGATTTTAGTTCATTTCAACGTGATGTCAGCAGAGCATTTTGCAAAGGGGAACAAGAAAATCCACTGCAGAGGGGAGAAGAAAATCCATTGCAGAGGGGGGACAGGAGATTCAAAAGTAGGTAATAAAATATGCTGATGTCTAGGTGATACCAGAAGAGAATCAGAGAGGCAGGAAGAGGTTTCTCTGCAGGAGGAAAGATCTCACACACATGAAGATGAAGCGTGTTTTGTCAAGATACTGAGTGAGATTTTTGCTCTGTTTTATTTAGATTAAAAAAAAAAAAAAAAAAAAAAAAAGAACAGATGAGCTGCAAGCCTGTCTGAGCTGTTTTGTTGCATTCGGTTTTCCAGTGAATAATTATATTTGGAGAGTGAAAAAAAAATATTAAAAAGATATAAAATACCTTGATATCTGAAATCAAAGCCCTCTGCAACTGTGTGTGTGCCTGTGCTGAGGAAAGGGCTCTGCCTTTGATTGCCCACCCTAACCCCCTGCAAAGATGGGTTTCAAGGAGAGGAGTTTCTCCTCCGCTCAAATCCCCACCTGCAGACGCTGGGGCTGCCAGAGCACACGTGGAGAGATTTGAAAACGCTGCTGCCTCTCTGCATTATTTGTGTCACCCCGCCAGGGCTGTGCTGCCAGACAGCGGTGGTAGGAATAGTCACGGGAGTGACTTTCCAAAGCCTCAGGGTTTAAAAATACTGCCCCAGTCTTATTTGGGATTTTTGAGACTTTGGGTATTCTGGGTTCGTATTTTCAAGCTTTTGTTTTCATTCAGAAAGACCAAGAGAAATAAAGAATTAACTTCCAGAAAGTACTTGCAGTTCTCATGGAAACACATGAGAACATTTCTGTCTCCCAGAACTGATTCTTAAAAAAAACCCCAATATTATAAGGCTTGGTGAAATTCCTGGAGTTGACACACTATGCAAAACATCACTTCTGTCGCCTTTGAAATGTTATTTATAAAATAAAGAGATGTACAAACAGTTCTGCAGTGAGGATATACAGAAAATATCCGATTCCTCCTATCCTTTCTGGAAATGTTTTCCTTCTGATTTTGGGAAATGTTGGGTATTTAAGTCCCAATAGGCACAGATAAACATCAGTAGCAAGAAAATGCTCATATGAGAAATGGACAGATAAAATAATTCTTTATTCACTTATTCATAAATTATTGACCCTGGCACACCTGCCAGCTGAGCAGCACAAATAATTTGACATTGCTCCACCTGCTCTTTGCGATTTTCTTTGATTTTTCTGCACTTTGCCTTGTGTATATTTAGAACGACATTTTGAGAGGCAGCAGTGTCCTTTTGTGGTTCCATTTTAAATATTTTATCTTTTGTGTTTTCCTGTGGTCACCCTCTCTTAGAGAGAACACCAATTTTAGGTGAGAGGACTCATGGAAAACAAAGATGCTCATTCAAACACAGGCAGAAAAGCAGGAGTGTGTCACAACCCAATCTCCATTAGCCCACGAGTGACAAATTACACTGCAGTCACCCAGAATTTTCTCGGCTGTTGCAGGGAATTTTTGCCTGTTATTTATGAGCTGTTGCACTCAGCTCCAGAAGTGGCTGCGCTTCCCTCAGTGAAGAATTCGCTGTACGGTTTTGAAAAGCTCATTAAGTGGGCTCCCATTTATTTGGACTCTGCTCGGGGTTGGACTGGGTGGAAAACACGAGTGAGGAGTTGGGACTGGGCTGGGATCTGCACAGAGGCGCCCCACAAACAGGGGAGGGGCTCTGTGTGGTGTCAGTCAGTGCAAAATCCCAAATCCTGGAGAGGGGCTGGGGCTGAGGGACACGGGGGACAGGAAGGATCTGATGGGCTGAACCAAGCCCAGGGACACTTGGGTGGTGTGCAGGTGGAGACGGGGCAGCTGCAGCTGCAGGAGGGGCTGGGAGGGCAGGAGGAGGCTGGTGACATCCCTGCAGGGACAAAGAGGAGTTTGGGAGGGCAGGAGGAGGCCGGTGGAATCCCTGCAGGGACAAACACTAGGAGGGCAGGAGGAGGCTGGTGACATCCCTGCAGGGAAAAAGAGGAGTTTGGGAGGGCAGGAGGAGGCTGGTGACATCCCTGCAGGGACAAAGAGGAGTTTGGGAGGGCAGGAGGAGGCTGGTGACATCCCTGCAGGGAAAAAGAGGAGTTTGGGAGGGCAGGAGGAGGCTGGTGACATCCCTGCAGGGACAAAGAGGAGTTTGGGAGGGCAGGAGGAGGCTGGTGACATCCCTGCAGGGAAAAAGAGGAGTTTGGGAGGGCAGGAGGAGGCTGGTGACATCCCTGCAGGGACAAAGAGGAGTTTGGGAGGGCAGGAGGAGGCCGGTGGAATCCCTGCAGGGACAAACACTAGGAGGGCAGGAGGAGGCTGGTGACATCCCTGCAGGGATGGAGAGCAGAGTGGAGGGCAGGAGGAGGCCGGTGGAATCCCTGCAGGGACAAACACTAGGAGGGCAGGAGGAGGCTGGTGACATCCCTGCAGGGACGAGGAGCCAGGTGCACATCCCTCCATCAGCCTGTTCTGTGTGCAGGCAGGTGTTCCCTGCCCCAGGTGTAAATTTTGGTGAGGTACCCATGTTCTCCTTGCTCCCAGGGCACGGGCAGCTCCAGCCTGGGGCCCTGCCCGGGTCTGTGCTGGGCTCTGCCTCGGCTGTTCCCTCTCCCCGGGAGGATCCCGGTGTCAGAGCACTGCTCTGGTTTTTGGAGCTGCTCCTCTGGCAGCTCCTGATGTTTCTCACTCTGCTTCCCAGGCTGGGCACTTGCTGTTCTCAGCTCCCCTTATTTTATACTCCTCTGCCATCAGAAGCCAAGGGTTTCATATAGTGATTTTGAGAGCTTCAGAATCGAGTAACTCCACTGAGACCTGCCGGTGCTCGGGCACTGAAACCCCTTCTCAATATTGACACTGTGTTTAACCTGTGTCCTTTGATCTCTGTGGGGTCAAAGCAGGGCACTGAGAAGTTTTTTTTGTATTTCTCTACCCAAAGGACGAGTAACACTCAATAATTTTGTGGATATCTTCACTCGTTTTCCCTTCAACAGATGCACAGCTTTTAGAAATAGTGGAGACTTAAAAAAACAAAAACAAAAACACACATCCTGAGAAATGATAATTGTTTTTCAGAAAACTTTTGTCCAAGCATCTTTTTTTTTTTTTTTTTTTTTTCCCCTTTTCTTTTATTGACTACTAGGCTATTGGCTTCGTGTTTGATTGATTTTATTTTTCATTTCATCTGAGTCATGTAACATTTACCAACAGCAGCAGCAGAGCTTACTGGGGGAAAAGAACTGCGTGTGAATCTAACCCAGAGGAATTCTGATGGAAAATTGTCACCTATTGATGGAACTGGTCTCTTAATTTAGTGGCTGCAGGAATTGCTGCACCTGGAAGGCATCGGTGTGGCCAACTTTGCTAGAACCTGGTGAGGGAATCCAGGAGAGGAGATCCAGAAAAAAACACCAGGATTTGACCTCTCCAGAGCTTGCAGGTCAAAAATGCTGAAAGTTTTCAGTGTTAGGAGGCATTTCCTCCTTGCTGTATTTTTAGAGAAGAACTTTATTTCTTAAGGTTGTGATGTTTTAATAAGTATTAGATTTTTTTTTTTTTTTAAACTTTTCTTCCCAGAGGATGAAGCAGAAAATTAATATCTGATTACCGATAGCTGGGAAGTGTGACCCAGAATTGTGAGAGCAGAGCGCTCTGGAAGAGTCCTACCTCACATTGGCACTTTTTTTTTATCTTGAGGAAGCACTGAGAATAGGGAGTAAATTCCTGATTAACACTGGGAACGCAGAGATGAAATTACCAACTGCCTGCACACGTAACACGAATTCCCCACTTGGAAACGAGCAGTTGCTGCTGAGCTCGGGGTGGCTGCGAATTCAGAAGGTAAAATACAGAAAACCTGGTGTAGTCCAAGCCTCATTTACATGGAAAATATGCAGCCGAATGCCTGTTGGGAAACAGCTCCAGATTTCAGCAGTTTAGGGAAATTTGCAATGCAAGCTGTAATTTATGCGGAGGGGTTGGGAGAGGAGCGGCCATCGCTGTTCGAACCTGGATTTCCAGCCACGATCCTTCACCGGGCAGCTCCAAAAATACCCAGATCTTCCCTCGGAGAATCCCAAGCGATGGAGCTCTCTGGATACGCGGGGTTAGCAGGGAAAATAACAAGGATGAGCAAGGAATTATTCCAGGTGCTTCAGGAGCTTTGTTTTAATAGCCCCAAACTGATGTCACTGTGACATTTGTGGGGTTTTATCTTCCTTTTCCTGAAGAGTTCATCGACTTCTTCATCTCATCAGGGCAAACTCACACTCCCCCAGAAAATGAGAACAAAGGAGGCTCTTGGCTATTGCCAAACCGTTCCACACTCTTGCCAAACTGTGAGACTTCCATTTTTTCATTGCTTGAAAGTGTATTCAAAAATAGTTTTCAATATAAACCGAGTGGTGGGAACAGGAAGCAAAAGAGAAGATTTTTTTTTATTTGTCAAATGTAGTAGAAAACAACAGTACATAGCTGGATGCTGGTTATCAACCCCATATTTCAGTAGATTCATTTGCAGCCATATCACTATTGTAAGGTTAGAACAATTATTTAATAGATTTAATTTCCCTAAGAAGTCTCGCAGCCATTGTTTCTCATCAGTCTCTAAGTGCTTTGCTGGGAATACATTACTCTGTTTGCAGACTGTGTTTCTGCTGACAAATCTGCTGAGACGTTGGCTCAGCTCTGAGCACGATGCACGAGGAGCTGGATGAAATTTCATGTACTGGTTTATATCTAAATACAGACAATATGACCCTTATGTTCTTAATACTGAAAATGCTTCACAAATGTTCACAGCGTACCTGAAATGAAGTTCCTGGCAAGGAGCAGGAAAACCCTAAAGCTGAAAATAGAAAGAAAAAAAAAAATGTGCACATTTAGCTTTAGGCAGATATTGAGGTTACACTTTTTTTTTTTTTTTTTTAACAATACATTCATGATATTATAATTTCATATCATCATTAAAAAAAAAATTATCTGCATTTTTAACTTCTTTCTCCAGTTCTGAATGGCATGTACCTTTCTGGCAGAGCAGTGGGTATTCACGGCTGGAATTCTGCCGGCTGGGGTGTGCTGAGGCTCCTGCAATCTCCAGCAGGTACAGCAGTTAATTAGTCCCCCAGTGCGAAGTTTGCAATCAGGTGTCGAAGCAGTTTCAGTTACAGTGTTGTGGTGAATCATTTCCTTCTGATGCTTGTGGTGATCAATCATGTGGGGCCCTCGGCTAGATTTTCACACCGGCTTCAAGACAAAGGACGTTCACAAAGAAAAAAACCAAAATATTATCCATCTGTGGGTGCCCGGCGTGGGTCTCGCCTCGCTTTGCTTGTTTTCAAACCATGAGGTTATCCAAACATTCTTCTTTTTGAGAATTTACATATTAGTCGGAGACAAGACTTCATGAGGAAATGGCCTAGAAAAATATATCAGTTTAAAGTACAAAAATTGTACTTAGGTTGAAGGTTTTTTGTTTGCTTGCTTGTTTGGTTTTTTACTTATTTCTTTATTCTTTTAATTGCTGGCCTTTCTGAGCATTACATATCCAGCCCATATAACAGCCAGGAGAATATCCTGCTTTTCCAGAGGCAGCTTTGAAACTGCAGAACACATTAAAAAACCCGAAATACTTCCATTTTTGGCCCGAAATAATCGGCAGCACAGGCCTGTGCTTGTATGACCAGGCATTTTACCCTGCGTGCACGGCAAGCACGGATGAAGAATTTTTCACCTGCAGCTATTTTGGAGAGATTGATTTGGATTCAGGAATGCGTCCCTGGTGGAGCCCACACTTAGGGAATGCTTCAAGTTGGTCACACACTTAAATGTGATCTTGGGGAGGGAAAGTGGTTTCTAATTGTGGTCTTCGGCATTGCACCCAAACCTGCTGGCCTGGGTGCTTTAATATCTAAAATAATTGTGTGTTTATACAATAAAATTGTGTGCTGATGAAGATCTTCAGCCCTGCCAAGGTTCGGTGGGAATTCAGGATGGTTGGAGGTGGTGAAACTAACAGCATTTGCATAAAAATGCACATGGGGAAATGAGAACAGCCAGATCATAACAATATTCCAAACTATTTTCGGCGTGTTCTCTATTTTTATTTTTTTTTTAGCTGGCTGATAGGTTCAGGGCTGGTTTTGCTAGAAATGTAAACGAACATGTATTTCCAAAGATACACTTTTCCCCCCACCCCTTTACCTGATGGTAATAGATAATGGAAACAATTTTTAACTTTTCCCCATTGTTCCCTCCATTTTCCAGCCCCGTACCCTGGGGTCTGGGAAGATTATTAACTGTGAGGATTGCTTGCCTTCCATTGCTACTTATAATTATCAAACGGTTAAATGAATAAAGAATAAGGAACGTGACCTTGTCACCCTGCCTCATGAGTGATTGTCAAGTGAGGGATCCCAGTAGGTCAAACGCTGAAGTCTTCATTTATTTGTTTCGTTTCGCCACGAACTACAAATGGCAGCGCTGACCTCCCAAAGACTTTCGTGCATTCAGACTTTAAAAGTTTATTTATTATTATTATTATTATTATTACTATTATTATTATTACTATTATTTGAATCTGCCTTAAATCCACGTGTCACACGAGGGAGACCCGAGGGAACGCGAAGTGAAGCCCGCGGATTCCCATTGGAGGTTTTCCATGAAGGATTGCAGGATCCCGGGTGACACAAAGGGAATTTGGGCAGCGCTGGCGGTGGGGGGAGCTCGGCGAAGAAATAATTAAAGTTGCAAAGCGAAGTTCCGAACGAGCGCTGCTGATGAAAGAGGCGAGCTGAGCCAAGGAAAAGTGAAGGTTGCTGCTGCTCTGCTCTCCTCTCCTTTAATTCCCAACAATAAAGATCCTTCCCCAAAGAGGAGGGGGATGGCGGCATTTGCATTTTCAGGGGTGAGGGATATCACTCGTGTCGGGAGAGCACAGAACAGCGGTGATGTGGAGGATCTGGGATGTCATTGCCCCTGCCGCGGGATTTGGGGTGGCTGGGTCGATACAGCATCGGCTGTCCTTGCAAAGCACAACGGGTCAATAAATAAGTTTGTCAGCATTTTTCCATCTTGCCACGCCGGGGAATAATACGGGTTACTAAAGAATTGTCACCTTTGATTTATAAAGCTAATTAAACGTAGGTGCGTTGGATTCTCTCGAATCGTTTAGTAAATTAAAAGGTACAGGGGAAGAAAATTCTACAAGTGAGCCCAAGCGAGCCAGAGGAATGCTAAGGACATCTGAATTCTCCTCAGCTCCTGGAGTGAAGTGCCCTGAATTCCTGTGACTGCTTTTAACACCTGCTTTAGAGCTGCTTACCCCTTGTCTATTGACAAGATAGTTTGATTCTAGGAATTCACCACAGCTTCAGCCTTGAAACAACAGATATTTTCCTGAGTGATTTCTTGCTTTTTCTGCACTTACTGTCTCCTATTGCTTTTTATGATGTTACATCAATAATACTTGGGTTTACATTTTCGTTGGGATTAATTCCACGGGCAGACTGGCTGAAGTCTCGTATTAACAAATATTTCAGTGCAAGACACATCCTTAGAGTGGACTTTGGGAATGCTACAGACAATTTCTGCTGTGTTGTAAATGAGCAGCTCCTGTAAAGTTAAGTAACAAGTTCTAGGATTTTTTTTTTTTTTTTTTAATAATGGAATATCCTCGAGAACCTTTGGCTTGCAAACCACAGGAGAATCCCAGATAAGAGTTTATTTAATATTTCATGGCATTAGGATTGCTTTGTTTCATTTTGATAAAAATCTGGATTCAGCTTGTCTGCATCTGACCGCCATGGCCCAAAGTGTGCCCTCAGCAAGCTGGTGCAGCCTTTCCCGAGGAAAACAGCCTGGCTGGGGTTTCCTGGCTATCGGGATATTGCTGGATGAAGGAGTTGGATACGTTCAGTCTGAACAAACCAGGACAATGAACGGGGGGGGGAGGAAATGAAGCAGAGTGGTTAATGGAAATTTCTGCTATTTCCCTGTGGGGTTTGGCATTGGGGGTGACAGGTATTGTCTCCAAAGCCAGGAATCCCTACATTCCTGCCAGGCAGCAGCTCCCGAATCCACTCAGCCTCTCCTTGGCTCTGAGGAGCTGATCTGGGGCTGATGGATTACTGGGATTTCCTGCACAGAAACTCAAGCACAAGTGCTGTGGGATGGCCCAGGGAACAAACTCTGCAACAAACCCGAGGTACCTGGGTTCATCAGACTTGCTGCAGGACCAACACCTGCACCGTGTGCCCAAAACACATCCAACATTCCCCAGAAAGTGGCACAAGATCTCCACATCCCTCCACAGATCAGGGAATTCGGGGTGTGTGGAAATTCACCCAATATTACTGCACAGAAATTCAAACTGCGCTGCTCCTTTAGCCAGAAATCCCAGCTGAGGGCAAAGCCAGCCCTTGCATCTTTCTTGAATGAGGAAAGAAAGGACAAAAAATTACTTTCTCTATTTTGGTGAATTAAAAAGGAGGTGTGTGCAAATATCCAAGCTGGGAGCAGCCCTGCTAATCCCAGGGGTTTGCATCTTCCCATTCTCCCTCTCCTTGGGCTAATTACTGCCAGATCCATGGATTTGGTTCATCATCTGTCACATGGCCATTGCATGGTATTCTTGAAAGGTTTTATTCCCTGCCTTCAGTGGTTGTGTCCCACACCTGTGTCTTGGTGAAAATGCCTTTCCAAGCCCTTTGTCCGTCTATGAACTGGGTGTGGGGATGCCTTGCTGTGTAAAGTGGAGACCTGAACACATCAATGTCTCTTTTGTTCCTGTGGCCGTCTCTGACTTTTAATTAAATTATGAACAGTGGGACTCTGTAAGGCACTCATTCCTACAAAATGTGTTTTTTAAAAGCCCCACAAAATCACATCACCTTGGACCTGTTCCTGTGTCAGACACAAAAAGTCGAGGACATTAACACCGTGCTCCACCCTCTCTGAGCCGGCATCAAAAATGGGATTTATGCAGAGCTATCTTCAGAACAGTCTTTTTCCACCCTTGAAAAAATGGTCAAGTAGAAACAAAGGCTATTCACGTGACAAACATTTCTTACTGAGAGTAATTTAAGTCAATGAAAATATTTATAAAATTAAGTATAGGTGAGTTTAGTGAGTCTGTTGATTTAATGTAACTGGTTATTATATGAAATCCAAGGTGCACTGTTACCACAAATCCATTAACATTCACCGTGTGCCTCCTTGTTCAAAGCACTTAATGCAGTTATGAACCTGTAAAAAGGATTAGTTATTTTACTGCCTTACAAAAGGATTCTGCCCCCTTTATTTTACAAATTTACGATTTTATTTCCGAAGCTGAAACAAAGGGAAGGCTGTGCTCCAGCAAGGGGATGCACTGCTCCAGGCTGACAGCTGGAGCACTGGATATGGGATGGCAGCTCTTGATTTGTCAGCATGCTGCTATGGGATGGGAATCTGAGAGTGGAGCAAAACGCTGCGGAGATATTCTGGGATCTCCCGGTGCTCGCTCCGTCCCTCGGCTCCACATTGGCTGCAGCTTCCAGAAAGGAAAACAAATCCTCCTGATGATCGCAGAAAGCACATCCTGCCCTTCCTTTCTTCTTTCTGCCTTTGGGCACGGGGCTGAAAATGAGTGTGGGAAAGTGGGAATGGGAATGGGAATGGGAATGGGAATGGGAATGGGAATGGGAATGGGAATGGGAATGGGAAGGGAAGGGAAGGGAAGGGAAGGGAAGGGAAGGGAAGGGAAGGGAAGGGAAGGGAAGGGAAGGGAAGGGAAGGGAAGGGAAGGGAAGGGAAGGGAAGGGAAGGGAAGGGAAGGGAAGGGAAGGGAAGGGAAGGGAAGGGAAGGGAAGGGAAGGGAAGGGAAGGGAAGGGAAGGGAAGGGAAGGGAAGGGAAGGGAAGGGAAGGGAAGGGAAGAGGCAGAGGCAGTTCTGTGTCTGATCCAGAGGCAGTTCTGTGTGGGATCCAGGGGCAGTTCTGTGTGGGATCCAGGGGCAGTTCTGTACGGGATCCAGGGGCAGTTCTGTACAGGATCCAGGGGCAGTTCTGTGTGGGATCCAGGGGCAGTTCTGTACAGGATCCAGGGGCAGTTCTGTACAGGATCCAGGGGCAGTTCTGTACAGGATCCAGGGGCAGTTCTGTACAGGATCCAGGGGCAGTTCTGTACGGGATCCAGGGGCAGTTCTGTACAGGATCCAGGGGCAGTTCTGTGTGGGATCCAGGGGCAGTTCTGTACAGGATCCAGGGGCAGTTCTGTGTGGGATCCACAGCAGGAGACAGAAGATCTGCCTGCAGCAGAAATGCACAGGGCACGTACTCCTGTACTCCTAGTGAGCTCTTCCCATCTCTCCTGAGTGTCTGCGCAGGTAAAAGCAAATTAAAATTTGCTCAATTAGCTGCTTCCATGTACAATTATCTGGTTTACATACCCGAATTAGAATAATTGCATGCCTAAAGCAGCCATCCAGCTCCACGCACATTTCAATACTCCTCGAGTTCCTAATTTCTCTTGAAAATCCACCCCTTGGTCTCCACACTAGCAAAATTGTGGAGCTTTTCTGTATGAAACAATCACGTTCACTATCACCTTTCAATGTCTGCTACATGCACAACACCAGAGGACACAGCATCAGCAGGTTGCACATTCTTCTGGGCTTTAATTCACCTCCGAGCCTGACAAAGACACCAGCCCTGAGCCAAGTGCCTCGGCAGTAGCAGGAAGTGTGCAGCAGGAAGGGCTTTTTTCACGTGCAGGGTTTGTAGTGTCACCAGAAGTCCTTGATAAAGCCACAGTTGCATCTGTTGGGCAAGGATTTTGTCAGCACCAGAAGCTGTGGTGGGATAGCTGGGAGAGAGGTGGACAATCCCACAGCTCCCCACTGCCCGTGTCCATATTCTACCCCCAAACGTTCTGCTTTCCTAACCACAGGAACCAGCTGTCCTTGCCCAAACTGCTACAGAAACTTCATTATTATAGAACTAGAATATCCTGTAATTCCGGAAGAATGGTCTCCTATTAAAAAGACCCATATAAATTTTTTTCTCTATTTAACCTGGCACCATCTCAGATGGATAAACTGAAAGTGTTTTACATTTGCCATTTCGTGTTTGATCGTTTAATTTCTGCTTTTGTTTCCACAGAACAAATCACCTTCCTCTTTGTCTCTTGTCAGTAGTTTAAGCTTAGAGTGTTCTCAGTTGGGTGTGTTACTGTCTTGTTTGAAAACGTGCTTTTTAACTGGACAAAAAATTCATTATGTTAATTTAAAAAGAAATGCTCTCAGAAACTTCTTTGTGAAGTAAGAGCTCATTTCTTTGGAAGAAAAAAAAAAAAAAAAAAAAAAAATAGCCATACAGGAAATAATCTAACAATGGCAAAAATGGAGCAAAATCTGATTCTTTGCTTTGAATAGTACCCTGACCCAAGCAGCCTGCAGGAAGATATTCCTGTGTCCCACACACAATGCTTGCTTTGTGCAGAGCACCAATGCCACATTTTGAATTTGCACGTGTGAGTGGAACTCTAGCTTGTTGATGGATAGGTTTCAGGGGGCTGCAAGGTCCCTGCAGCACCGTGCCCATCACCCCAGCACAACAGGAGGGTTTAGAGTCAAAACTCCCCTTAAGCCACTAAAACGCTGGGATGAAAGCCCAGCTGCTGGAAATTATTGTGGCTGCATTAAAGGCAGGAGTGTGATATTGACATGCACCAGCTGAAGCTCTGCTCTAGCCCCAGCCTTCCATCCTCATCCTCGTCCTCGTCCTCGTCCTCATCCTCATCCTCATCCTCATCCTCATCCTCATCCTCATCCTCATCCTCATCCTCCTGCACCCCAGCAGTGCCAGGACTGGGAGTGAAGGCCCACAGGGGAAGCAGGAGCTAAGCATTTCATACATTAATTAAATAATCTGGCAGATTTGCTGGTTTTTTCTGCCTCTCAGGACTTGCTGTGTGCGATATTGGGTATTGACCAAAATTCCCTGGCGGGACTGTTTGGGAAGTTTTGTCACAAGTGGCACAAAGAGGCTGCACTTTGGGTTCGGTATTGAAATTACTCGAAAACTTTCTTAGATCTGGGAGCTGTGGGGGTTCGTGTTCCCCTCCCCATTCCACCCAGCCCAGACATGGCAATGCTCCTCACCTGCCTGCCCCAGCACCCTCCTGCAGTTGTAAAACCTTATTTTTGCAAGAAGAGGGAGGCAGAAAAACATAAACCAAATAAACGCAAGAAATGCAAGGACAGGGTTCGGGTTACTTGTCAGTGGTGAAAGGGGAAAAGGAGAACATGCTCGGAAGTAAATGATATCTTCTTCTGGTGCTGAGGAGTAATTCCCAATCCCCTGCGTGTGGGAACATGAGGCAGCTCTGTCTGCGGGGCAGGGAATACCATCCCCACTGGCACTGCAAACCAGGGAGCTCTGGCACACCCCGGCCTTTGTCCACTGTCATGCTAATTCCTGGCTGCAAACAATCCCTGCTCTCTTTTAGCACCTTTCAAATGCACATTTTGTGCCACAGCAGCTCTGCTGCATTCAGAGCCCAGAAGCCCCAGGTTTTTCTTCCTGCATTTCTGATACAAGGAGGAAGTGCGAGTACAATAGGAAGAAACAAATGATGATAACAAAGGCTCGAGCTCAGGGAATTCTTTCTGGTAGCAGATTAGGATGAAGGAAAAAAAAAAACCAAACAAATACCAAAAAAACCCCCACAAACAACAACAACAACAAAAAAAACCCAAAACAGTTGCAGCCATCCAAGAATGGTAATTCCATGTCAGTATTGATCAATATTAGCTATTTATAAAAAACCTTTCATTCTGAGGCTCTGTGGAGTTTATAAATTAATAAACACACGTGCAAGAATCCCACCATCCATTATTAATGTTATCAGCACTTTCAGTTTATGAGAGGTAATTATCATTTTTAACAGCGTGAAAGTCGTGAAAAGAATGACAAACTCACTTCTTGTATCCCCTTCTCTCTTCTCTGTAATTTGGGGAATTAAATGCTGTAGTAGTCCAATGAGGGCACACTCTGAGGTAAATACTTTTGCAAAAGTATGGCTCAAAAATTAACTGAAGTGCCACGTTTTTCTGAGGGGTTACACCTGACAGAGTCTGGGAAATCTCACAGCAAAACCTTTACAAAATGAGCACCTCCTTAACTCTGAATTAATGTGCAGGGGTGCCTCAGTCTCCCTGTTATCTCGAGGCAGATAATTTTGCTTCCTTGCCCATGAGAAGTTCTTCAGGATCTGCCTCCACATCACAATTACAAGGAGCAGCAACCGCCACCCTTAAAAGCAGTTTTGGTCTCTGAATACACTTGGGATGTGCCATAGGAAGTAAAGGAATTAATCTAGAAATGCCTTCTTCAGTTAGGAAACATTTTGTGAGACTCCGTTTCCATTATTAGAATCTACTTCCATTCTTTTGATGGCAGACCCTGTAACAAATACAATTGGTGTGCTTGAAATTCTGATTTAAGATCAAGACAAAGGGGAGAAATACTTCTATAGCTGAAGGCAGAATAGAAAATGGCCACAAAAAGGAGAAGTGGAAAAAAGGTGACATTTGAATTACGCATACAGCACAAGTGTCAGAAGTGGAAAATGGCTGTAAAATTCTGCTTTATCTGCACCAAGAATCCAGCACATTACAGAGCTCACAAGTCTGTTAAACAAAGTTTTTCAGCTTATTTCGTAACAAGCTTGCACTGAGCTCTCCAATGGAGTGAGGAAAATCATATTAACAAATAGAGAATTTAAGCATGTCATCCTATCCAAACAATACATTTAGGTTTCAATTTTAGAACCAGTTCAGTGCACACCTACCTCTGTATGTGAGTAGTCAGCACAGGGTTGGGCTTTTAATATTAGACTTGTTTTTAATTGAAGAATGGTGTCAGGTTCTAATTAGCATGAGTGGATGTGCTTTTATTTTGCCATATCCAAATCACAGAAAGAAGCAGTTTATAAATTGAGAGTGAGAAGGCTGGAAGCTCAAACTAATCAAGGAAGGGAGAGGATTAACAGCCAGTCTCTAGATGTAACCCTTGATACTCAGAGTAAAAGCCACGTGATACTGCGAAGGACAATTTGGAAATTTACAACAAAAGTTTAAGGCCTGTGGTGCTGATAACTGAGCCGTTCTGGGCAGAGGGTATGACTTCACCATCCCGGGCTGTTTATCTTCCTGAGCATAGAGTTTGTGTTTCACCAACGCATTTCTCTTCCCTCTCTGCCCTGCACAGATGCACGTGAAGCTCATTTCTGTTTTCAGCCCTGTCAGAAGAAGCGTTGCATGCTGAAGAGCTCTTCTCTCTCCTCCAGCCACATCTCAGAAAAGATTTTACTTCTCCATGCAAATCTTTATTCTCTCTCTGTCACTGAGTAGCAGCAACGCCGCTGTTACTCTGTCGTGATAGAGCCTATCAGACAATAAACCTGGGCTTGAATAAATAGCAGGAAGATCCCAGAGATCTTTCACCCCACGAGTTACAAGAAAAGAGAACATTCACATGGTGCTGTGCTGTCATTTTGAAAAGGATCCATTTGCAGAACAAAGTACAGGAACAGAACTGCAGGTTGAGCGAAAAGAGGAAAAAAGTGAGATGTTTTCTTTGAGAAATCTGTGTGCTGTTGAAGAAACTTCTGTTTACTTGTATTTTCCTACGCTAGTGCGCTGTGATAAGGAAAAAAGAAAGGACGTCACGCTCGAAGTCTGTTAAAGTTCATACGCGGCGAAAACAAAACAAAATCAAGGTCAAACAGAAAATCTCTCATAGCTGAATTGTCAATGTGCCTCGCAGGATCTGAAATCTGTGAGTTTACACAGACAGGATGTATAAAACAGGGACAGACCCCCCCCGCGACTCCTTTATCACTACAAAAACAAACTGTTCTACGTTCGGCGTGCTGCTCAGACAGCAACTTTGAGCTGGGCATCAAAACACCTCCGAGCAGCACCCAAATACCGCGGAGGGCGTCCTTAGAGAACAGTTTGGGCTGGCGGGCAGAGGGGGCAGAGCTGATGCTGCCCAGGGACAGAGCGTGGGCTGGGGACAGAGCCAGGCGCTAAGGCCAGGGCCGGGTGCGTTCCTGGGGCACGGTGGCCTCGCCGCGCATCGCCCCGCGCAGAACTCCACGTCGCGGGTCCCACTTTGTCACCCTCGTGCCTCATCCGAGCCTCAGGCAGCGAAGGAGCCCCGTGGCAGCCAAATCTGAGCCGAGCCTGCCGGCGCAACCCCTGCACAGGCGTTTCCTGTAAACACGCGCCGCCGCAGCCGCCCCGACTGCGTGGTCCGGGCGCGGGATCTGCTCTCAAATCGCGCGGAAAGAGGCGATTTGTGCGAAGAAACGCGACAACAGACCGAGCCGCAAAGCACCGATAAAGCGGCTCGCAGGCGATGCCGTTTGCTGGCCTCGCTCTCGTCCGAGCGTTGCACAAACAATTTGTTTTGTAAGCAAAGGAGCGACACGATCCCGGTTTTGCAAAGAGATGTTGTTGTGCAGAAATGGAGGGTGCAGAATTTTATATTCCAGCCCGTGGCCCAAACTGTTCTAAAAAGGGCTTCTCAAGCCATTAGGTCACACTCTGATCGTGGTTTCAAGCTCATCTCCTTAAAAGCCTAAACACTGTGTATTTACGTTATTTATCTATTCATGCCAGCAAACAGAGAATTTCGTGTAATGACTTGACTGCTAGAGCAGGGGCTTTAAACCACCCCCCCCAAAAAAAAACGAACAAATTTTGGGAGCCCTGGGAGAAGACTTGCCCAAGATCACAGAGGAAGTCTGTGGCACAGCTGGGACTGAGCCCAGCTCCCCTAAATCCCATTTATTTGTGCCTTAACCACATGACAGGCCAGATTTAATAGCTGCCTAAATATGAATCTAAAATGAGAGAGTGCCTGTGCAGAAGAATGAAACTTGGCTGATCTCCTGCTGCCAGGGACAGCCCAGGCATTTTGCTGCTCAGGTCAGTTGTCTGAGACAAACACCCCCAGCAACCCTCGAAAGATTTTAAATTTAGGTGAAGGCTTCCTGCTGCCTGCTCGGCTCTGTTTTCATTCTCCCTGACAGCGAGGCTTTCCCTCTGTGTGCTCTGAGAAGAGCAGGACCTGAGCCAGATCACAAAACTTCCAGCCTGGATTTTTGCATAATGTAATTGTACATAATGTAATTTAAAAGAACTCAGACATTTAAGTAGGAGTTTGGGGGCCGCAATGAAACTTTTCAGCTTTCAGCAGTGCTATTTTATTTCTTTCTGTTGTTCTGGAGGAGATTATCACAATTTTGGGCGTGCTGCCTGGTTCCAAAGTCTAGTTTGGGGCTAGGTTGAATATTGCAAGACTGTGGAGTAACATATAGTGCACAGCAGTAAACACAGCGCTGCCAGGGTGTTTGGTGTAGAAGCTTTTGCCTCATACATAAAATATCCTCTGGGGAAGCCTCTCCAGAAAGGCAGCAAATGTCCTCAACACGGGGCAAAACGGAGGAAGAAGAAAATCCAGGATTTATTTTTTTCAAGTTGGCCCTTGCCTCATATCAAACGTTTCCAGTGCCATGGGCATAAATCACAGAGGTCACCGTGGCTAATCTGGAAAAATAAATTGGATATTTTCATTTCACTCCTGCAATGTGATATTACATGATGCATTTTGAGCAAAAGAAGAGCTTTGAAATATTCTGAGCCTCTCTTCTTTTTTTTTTTTTTTTTTTTTTTTTTCCCTGAAGCAGTCTTTTTATTTTTTTTTTTTTAATGTTTTCCACAGAGGTCCCATATCTCAGTGGATAAAAACCATGTGGCTCCTGCGTTCTCTGCTAAGTCATGTTTACAGTTATCCAGAGCCCTGGTTCAAGGGAACAGCCCTTGTGATCAAGCAGGTCAGTAGATTTCACATGGAAAAGTAAAATTTTTAAAACATTAAAGGGGGAGGGGGCAAATAATTGACTTCGGTGTGTCATGAGAACAAGAAAAACCACAACACCTGACTCGGGTAGTCAATAAGGACACCGAGTTGAGAGCAAAAATACAAATCTAATATTTTTATTAGTTTGTGTGCCTTGAATTTGTTTTTAACTCTTCAATACAAAGTCGTTCAAGGTCTCTCTGGTCAGGGATAACGAAAAGAATACATTTTTTTCACAGACTGTTAAGAGTCATTTGGTGTAGCAAAAACTGGTCACTCCCACACCCATTTCCAGCAAAACTCTTCTTTGTTCTCCCGGCCTCGCTGCCATTTGGAGATAATCAATACTTAAACTGCTCCTGTGCTTCAGACTTGGGAGTGTTTGTGGGATCAGGTTCGGTCATTCAGTGCAAGGCGGTGCGCAGCGAGCTCCAAAGAAATGCAGAGCTCTCGCAAGACAAAGGAATATTTTGCATGCACGAATAAATACCGGGCTCCGATACATCCTACTGCCAAAAAAAAAAAAAAAAAAAAAATCACATTAAACTATCAGGGATTGTGCAATAAGCTCTCCTGTGTCAATTCAAAACCATCCAGGGGAGTGGGAAGGCCAGGATTTAACACCTGGAAATCTGTGAATCTTTTCCTCGTGGTTCACACGGCTGATGGACAGAGATTTTCAGCCTTCAGGAGATTAATGAGGCTGCCCCATCAATGATCATATGATCATTTGAAGGGCCGGGACTTAAATATCTGTACTTTAAAATTTTGGTCTTATCAGGTTTGACCACTTAATGAAAATAAATCTGCTTCTAGTCAGTGTGAAGCAACATTCAAATTTGCCAATAAAGATATTTCCCCTTCCATAATTACCTGGTAGGTATATTACCTTGTATATATTACGCATTCTGTGTAGTGGTTTTGATTAATCTTTATTTGCCACATAAGCGACCTAAATTTCAGCCTGGATAGGGTTGCTCATTTTAGACTGGGAGAACATTCTGAGAAGAACTTAAAAAAAAAAAAAACACATTAAAAAACCCGAACCCAAACACATGATTTTAGCTGCAATTATTTTAGAAATGTCCTCCATTCAGGCAGGATTTTTATATTGAAGGAAACAAGCTCCTGGGTGTGATGTAAACGTAGTGATATAAACTAAACTGACTTTAGCAGGTCTCGGTGTGTCTTTGGGGGAAAAAGCAGAGAGCACATGAAACTCCGCTCCTTCTTATCCCATTTACTTGAGGGAGGTGCTAACCTCAGAGTCCAGCAGAGATTAAGCACTTTGCTAACAGCATTACAGATTGCATTTAACTCCTAAAAACCTCCTTAGTGCCAAGTGGGGCACTCGGAAATGTATTTTAAGTCTTTGCCTGCTGTATTGAATTCCTCTGTAATGTCCATCCCTCTGGAGCAGAGAGAGCAGCTGGGTGTTCAAAAAAAAAAAAAAAAAAGAAAAAAAAGAAAAAAAGAAAAATAGATGAACCCTTGGCCTTTTTGGGGCAATTTCCACAGTAAATCTGTGTATTCTGTCTCCCTCCTCTTTGGGCAGCCCGGATGGGTGCCAGGCCCATCACTGAGCACTCGGCATCACCGGGGCTCCAGCCACACCACAAAGAGTCGGGGTCATCGTGTTCCCCGTGACCACCCAAGGATGCCCAAGGGCAATGCTTATGAGGTGTATTGGCTATAATTGCATTTGTGTCTGAGTGACACCAGCTCAGTTTGTCATTCAGGCGACGCCCAGCGCCGAAATCCTCCGTCACGAAGGGCTGAGCCCAGCCCACCATGGCACAGGGAGAGATGGCCCAGAGGGAACAGCCCCCAGAGAATCACAGAATAACTGGGACTGGAAGGAACCTCTGGAGGTCACCCAGCCCACCCGGAGCAGGTGACACAGGAACTCATCCAGGTGGGTTTGGGATGTTTTCAGACAGGGAGACTCCACGCGCTCCCCGGGGCAGTCCCAGGCTGTGCCAGCCTCCGTGGGCACAAGTTTCTCCTGGTGTTTGGGTGGAAGCCGCCGCTGTTCCTTCCGCGTCCATCACTCCGTGTCCCCTCTGAGGGGACGGGGCGTGGCCATCGCTGGGCGCGGCCGTGGAGGCGTGTCCCGGAGGCGTGTCCCGCCTTGATTGACAGGCGCCGGGAGCGCAGCCAATTAGGGCCCCGCCCCGCCGTGGGCGTGTCCGATAGCGGGGCGTGTCCGGGGAGGGGGCGTGGCCCGGGCTGCCCGAGCAACAGCTGCCGCGGAGCCGTTTACAAACAGTGCCCCGAGCGCGGCGCGGCCGCTCCCCCGCGGCGCCTCGGCTCAGGTGAGGCAGGGCTGGGGGGCACCTGCCGGGGCTCCGGGCCCCCTCCTCCTCCTCCTCACCTTCCCCCGACCCCCCCGGGGGCACCTGCGGCGGGCGCAGCCCCGTCCCTCGGGCGGCCTCTGCCGTGAGGGGCCGGTTGTGCGAGCGAGCGCGGGGGGGGCCGGCGCCGCCGCGATGTCCGAAGGGTTCGGGGCGCAGCCCCAGCCCCGGTTCGAAGCGGGGTTTAGAGCCCCCCGGTGTCCCCGCGCTGTCCCGGCGGCCGTGGGGGACAGGAGGAGGAGGAAGGGCGGCGCGGGGCCGGGGGGGCGGAGGAAGGTCCAGGTGTGCGCGGCCCCGCCCGCGGCCGCAGGTAGCGGCCCCTCCCGCCGCCCCCTCCCCAGCGCGGGGCGGGCGGAGCGGCGGCGGCGGCCGGAGCCCTTCCCCAGCTCCCTCCCACCGCAAAGTTGGCGCTGGCCCCGCGCCGGCGCTGCCGCCGCCCCCTCCCCTGCCGCCCCCGGACGGGGCCGCGCTGCCATCCAACACCTGGGGGGTCGCCGGGCCTCCCCGAGGCGCCGCGCCGGGCCCGGGGGCCGTGCTCGGCCGGGTGGGGGTGTGCGGCGACAAGAGACTATTTCTTTGTGAGTCAAAGATGTTCCTGGAAGAAGGATTTGTAGTAAGTGGCTCGTGGGGCGGAGGGGGGGGGAGGTTGTTAATGAAAAGTTTATTGATCCGTTTTGGCAGTTTTTGTTTCATTTACCTTTGTCTTTCAAAGACCAAAGCGTTCCCGATCATTTCTTTAGCATCGTGTTTCTTCTTTTTTTCCTTTTTTTTTTTTTTAAAGGGGAATAGGAAGTTTAGAAAATAAATAAATAAGCCTCAACAACTGACTTCTTAAGCAACAAAAGAGGTTGCCAGGCGAGGACAATAAAATTCTAGAATATCCAGAGATTGGATTTCATTCCTGTTCCGTGATGCCCCCTGGACTTTCTGTTTTGGGGTGGGAGGCTTTTTTTGTTTGTTTGTCTCCCACGCAGAAAACCTGCACCCAAAGTAAGGTCTGTATGTTCTCTAATGAGCCATCCCATAAAATGTGCTGTGTGACTCCAGTAAGTATTTGAATTGAAGTGTAATAGTTTTGAAGTGGTGGGGAACAAAAAATCTTTCTCTTGGGTTATTGATCTGCTGATGAAAGGCGTTTGAATGTGAAAAGGGTTTAGTTTAAGGGGGTTGTGTGTTTAAAGTTTTTTTTTTTTTAAGGCAATTTTTTTTTTTTTTTCATTTTTGGAATGACCTTGAGAGCTTTAAAACTACATCAGTTTCTACCAGTGGGTTTGAGGGGGAGGCAGGAGCAGAACAACCTAGTGAAAATCGAAAATAGAAATAGGAACTGAAGTATAGCTGCAGTGAAGTATTTTCTTATAGAAGTATGTGAAAAGGGAAGTTTTTTGTAAGAATGTGTGAAAAAGAAGAGAGGGAAATAACGCAGTTTCAGATGCAGGGAGGGAAGGGGCGGGGGGGAGAGAAGGGAGCATATCATTCTTCACATTTTATTAGGCCGTGAAATGCAGGAGTGATATGATCTGGAAGACACAGAAATAAAACGACTAACTACAAGTTGAATAGCAGGCATTGACTTGCTGACCAACGCTTCCATGCTTGGTGGGGGCTGGTTCTGTGGCTGCAAAGGTAGCAGAGCACAGGGCTATGACAATGGCTTGCAAATGCTTTAACGCCATGTTTTATTGCTCTTAGGAGCTCTTATTAACTGGGGGTTTGGGAATACGACTGAGACTTTAATTTGGGATGTCCGCACTGAGCTTTCAGCCTTGCCTTGGATAATAGAAAAGGACAGTTGCAAATAAGTAGGATAAACTGCATTCTTTGGCAGAGGGGGAGGGAAGAGGGAGAGGGTGGAGGAGGGTGGTTTTTTTTTTTTTTTTTCTTCTTCCCCTTTACTAGTTCTGTAACTGAGTCAATATTTTAAGATCTGTAGCAGGAATGTGGCTTTGTGATCACTGATCTTTCTGCAACGTGTTTTTTTTTTTTATAATCAGCAATCTCGTCATGCTGAGCAAAATACTTGGAATTTCAATCTCACAGCTCCTTCCTGAAATCAGTATCTTGAGTTTTCAAGTTTTGCCTTTTAAGTTTTTCAGGGTGGTGAATATGAAAAACAAATAACTTTAGAACTGTGGTTATTACAGCGCTTAATGATTGGCTTGGCCTTCAGCCAAGCAACTCTTCTGCATGCACCAGAGTTGCTGATTTAAATTCTGTGGATTCTTTTTCATAAGTTAGCCTTTTTTAATCTTTAAACAACGTATATGGCAGTTGAGGGAACAGTAGATCAGTTTTTAGTTAAGGTTGTTCAATTATGTCTTCATCGCTTTGGAGCTGGTTGAATGACTTGACATGAGATTAAGCACAACAAAAGAAAAGGCAGGGGAACAACAGCTGCCTTCCAGTACCAGAGCTCCAGATTCTGAGCAGTTCAGCGTTTTACCTTTTACTGTTACGTGGTGTCAGGTTTAAATGTGAATATTTCTGTTCGCCTTTCCAAGGAGCTCAGGCTTGCTGATAACACATCAGCCACTCAAAGCCTGGATGTTCGTGGGTTTTTGGGGGGTTGTTTGTCTGCTCCATTTTGCAGAAAATGATCTGAGGATCTGATACTGAGCAGGGAATTGATCTCATTAACTTTTAAGACAAAAGTAGCAAACAGTCCCCACTAGTTTGTACTTGTTTAGTTACTGTGTGGTAAGAACTTTAAGGTGTGTCCTTAATGGCAACTGACGATTCTTGCTGCGAAGCCTTGTTTATTTTAGGTAGATGTTTTATACAGAATTTCCAGTGGGACAAATTACTCCACTGACTGCACTTTTTTTCTTTCTGAAGGCTGAGTGTGAGCATAAGAGAATAATTTTGCCATGCTGCAATCAGGATATATTTAAAAAATGAAGCCATTAACTTTTGCTGTGTATTTTAAGGCTTTTTCCTACTTCCTTTGTTTAAACATTTTCAAACAGTGCATATCATAGATGAGTTTAAAACATTCTTATGGCACTGTTGGGGCCGAATTTAAAATTGAAATGAATACCGACGTCCTTGTTGATCAAAATAGAAAAAGCATTTCTTTAAATAAGTGGATGTTTTCTGGTTTTGAGTGTGGTAAGGAGGCTATATTGGTATCTTGTAAACAAAGTTTCATATTAAGTAGTCTTTAGAGAATGGCTTCCAGGCTTTGCATTAGAGGATTTCTTTCTTCTCCTCTTTGAGTGAATAATGTTTTCTTGATTATGCTTTGTTTTGGTGGAGGGGTGGGGAGAGCACGATTTAGGTAGGGGCTAGCTAGAAAGAGAGGAAGATAATAAACTTTAGCACCTTTTTATCAGACTGTCTTACACAAAAGGCTACTTGATCCTGGTTTCCCCTTTCATTAGATCACACTCCAAAAATTCCTTTTTGAGCACTTATTTCTAACCTTCAGCAGTATCTCCTCTTACCACTGTATTTTCATTTAGAACTGTGCTGATAGATTAATACCATATTTTACACAAAGTGCTAAGCTATTGCTGTGATCAGGGGAAAATTATTTTAAAAGGGAACTGTGGCTTTCACTTAGACTTTCAAAACAGTGATTACAGTAAACTTTTAGTTACCAAAAAAAAAAAAAAAAATCTGAGAGATTGCAATTAACAAGCTCTGGGGAAACGTTAAGTAAATTTCAACTTCCCTTTGTTCTTTGGGACTTTTCTTTTTGTTGTCCCAGCTCTTTCTAACCTGAATCTTGATTTGGAATGCATTGTCCTAGGAAAAGATTCCATCCAGTGTGTATGTAAATGCTCTCCCTCTTTCCTGTGTTATGAAATGCTGGCATATGGAAGGAGCAGCCCCCCTTTCCCCAAGGTAAAATGGGCTGCGTTTTCTTTTCTTTGCAAGAAGCTGAAAGAAGAGTTTGACCTTTGAACTCAGCCTCACACTTCCATGCTGCTTTCAGGATGATTAAATAACCAAGGATATTTGCCTGTGTCTTATGCTTATTTATCTCACTTCAAATGTTGTAATACTTAACTGTTGAGGTCTTGTCTTTAAATCTAGCAGGACGGAGCCTTTGGGTTGCGGCGGGGCTGCCATGTGCCAGCTCAGCTCTCCCTGGGGCCACTCTGCCTCTCCAGCCCCCCTCAGAGCCTTCCCGCATCTCATATCTGCATTATTTGCAAATTGCTTTTAACTTTTCACCGACTTCGGGGCATTTCTGATGACCTCCCCCCCGCTTTTCTTAAGGTGACTTTAGGAACAAAAAAGTTTTTCTTCCTGGTGCATGAATGCACTGAGGGGATTCTGCTGACTACTGTATGCGTGCTTTGAGAGAGATGTGACTCATTCCACAAGAGATTTGCAACTGAATACAAAAGTAAGGAAAAGGATATGACCCAGCTATGTAAGATTCTCAACACATGTTGTATTTTAGGATTTAAAAAAGCCTTTTTTTCAGCCTAAACTCACCTAGGTTTTTATGTGCTTCCAAACAGAAAGTTGCTCTCTTGAAATAATTTGCTTTTAGAAATGAACATGTTTGTTGTTTTGTTTTTTTTTTTTTTTTTCAGTGAAATTGCCAAATAATCTCCTTTTGTTGCTGATGAAGCTTGTTTGTGCCAAACGTGGGTGTATGTCAGTGGGAAAAATACATTAAAACTTCTACTGTTACAATCATATGACTTGGGTCAGAGCATAGTTTATAGCTTATCATAAATCTAGCACTCTTGATTCTTCCTCCTTATTTTTTTTTTTTTTAAGCAGCGTGATAAGAGCAGACTTTGCAGTTTCAAAGTAAAACAGTGTACATGCTAGGAGGAATGAGTTTGAAATTGAAAATATAGGTGACATACATGTTTGGAAACACAGTGAGATGGAATTGCTTATCAGGCTGCCTTGAGGATTTCAAAAGAAAGTACCAGAGGAAATGTGGTTAGAATATGCAGGGAAATCTATGTAGATCAGGGTGACTTCAAGATTGGAGCAGAAAGCCATCTGAGCAGAAGTGAATAATTGACTGGATGGTGGTTTTCTATGTGCTGCAGATTTTATGTAACTAAAAGTATCAAAGTCTGAGTTTGTTTATGCGCAATAGGTACACTTGCATTTCTGACTGTAATAAAGGGAGTGTAGTTTGCCTCTGAGCTGCATCAGGGAAGCTGAGGCCTTTGTGTCCTGCTTACATTTTTTTGTGATAGTAGAGAACTGGATGGGTGAAATCCTGGGGGTTCTCTCAGCCTCTCTTTTGGTACTTGGGAAGAAGCAAGTTAAAATTGCTTAGATTGACACCAAGGGCTGATGTTTAGTGCACTGTAAGGAAAAATGGATGTAAGGGTGGCCCAGAGAAGCCTCAGTTTCTGTTCACCTTTCCTGTTTGTTTCTAACTTTCTTTTTTGTTCTTAAGCTGGTAAAATTGGGGTCTGAAATTGCCTGTTAGAAAGCTCAGGTTCTTGCAGTTGCTGCCACTGCTTCATGGGCCAGCTTGGCCCTGTGCAGCCCAGGCTGTTGGATCCATCCCTGCAGCCCACTGCGGGGGGATAACGAGAGGCTGGGGAGTTAAAAACTCTCCATTAGTCTCTGGGAGGTCTCACCTGCATGGGAGAAAGGAGGCAGTTTTTGGAAGTGTCTGTTTCTACCACTTTTCTGTTTTAGTACCTTCAGGTGCTGCTCCAGGGGATCACTGAACTACGAGTAAACGTCTTTTCCCTGGACTCTGTATCTTCTTCCATCTTTCAAGACTGATTTTTGCAAGCACCTAATTGTGGTTGTGTTTGAGAGTGACAACTTCCAAGTGCCCTGCAGAGGACAGGGGTCAGATACTGCTCTGTTCCTCCGAGGGGCAGCAGTTTGGGCTGTGCTGGGTAAGAGCTGGATTCAGACTTGAAGCCAGGTGAGAGCACTGGGGCACATTAATGGCCTTTAACAAAGGGAACTCCTTGAAAGTGACCACTTCTCTCAAATTCAGGAGTAGTAAAATAATCTCTTTTCCTGTTATTTCACCTGTGCTGCTCAAAGGGATGCAACTGGCCTGTAATTGCTACAGAGGAACTCCTGGCTCTTGAGTAATAAGGAATTAAGTCTAATTTGGTAAACTGAATTTACCACTTCTTTGTAGTTGTGGCTGTTGAAGAGACCTTACATCCCTCTGCCAAAGAAGTAAAGAAGTCAAATTTGCTTTTAAGGTCTCTGAAAATACCTTCTTTTAAATGAAAATCAAGACTAAACATACAAGGCAGTCTGTATAAGGTGAGACTGACTCAACAATAAAAATGTATCACTCATTCCACCGAGAGCCTTTACCTGCTGTGGAGAGAACAATAAACTGTTTTGTAAGGTAAGGGGTCATTGCCAGTTTAAGTGCATGTAACTTCTTGATTTAATGAAGTTGCATCATCCTGCAGCAGTGGTGAAATGTGTCACAGACTTATTTAAAATAAGATTATTCTTGTGTCTTGCAATTTTTCTACAACTGGTATTGACCACTTATGTTGTCTAAAGTACACTTTTGGTTTTGTGGTTCCTGAGAAATTCTCTTGTAATCAGAGGGAAAAGGAAAAAATCTGGCAGTTTTAGCAGTCCTTCTGAACTTTAAAAGTCAATACTTGGAGTGCTTCCTCCTCTAATGCCAAGAATTAGCCTCTTTTATATTTGCTCTTGCTCAGTGGAGGAAGAACATGTGCAAAATGCTGCAAGCTTATACGTTCCCTGCTTTAAAAGGCCTAATTACATCTTTTGATAGAAGAGGCATTCAGTTCTCTGAGGAGACACACTCAGCTCATCCATCCTCTGCCAAAACCCTGGTAGACATATAGCCTTCAAGAAAAAGGGACTCCACAGGAAAAGGTTTTTTAGAGAAAGAGGATATCCTTTGTTTTTATTAGTATAGATGTCTGAGATGGGGGGAGGGAGTTTTCCTAATATTGTTCATTATTAACCATGAGTTATTTTCCACTGGTGATTAAAATCCTGTTTGCGAGACTTCAGGGGGGAAAATGACTCGCATGTGTGTCTGTTTTATCTGACTACAAAAGGGCTTTCAGTGCAAAATCTTTCTGAAGTGTGTGTTCAGAAATGCTTGGATAGTAACAGTCTTGAATTCTGTGTATGTCTCACTCTGGTTGTGTTCTTGTGAATTGTTTTAGGATCTTTGTGTTGGAAATCTGTGGTGTTGTTAGAAGGGGCTGTAACCGAGCGTCTCTTAGGATAAAAAGGATAAGCCATGAAAACCTTCCTAAGAGTTTAAGTTTAGGATAACTTTGAAATCTTCAAGTCTGCAGGATGAAGACTAACGAGGAGGACTCTTAAATTTGCAGATGGAGGGAGTGGAAATTCCAGTTTAGGGTCATCTTTTATGTTCTCTTTTCAACCTGAACATCTTCGTTTTGATCTTTCCTGCAACTGAAACAAACAACTCTCTTCCTCCCCTTCCTCCCCCTGAATCTCCATTTCCTTTACAAGTGCTCGTGTTAGTTCTTTATCGGCCGAACTATTAACAAAGTATTAAAAACAGTTTTGTGCTTGCACAGTTGGTATAAAAGGCTCAGTGTGGACCAGGAGCAGCACTGGGATCACTCACGTGCTCCTCCACTAGCACAGAATACTCTGGGAAGTTGTGTGAAATGATCTACTGTTAAAGATGGGAGTAGCTCTTTCCCTCCCTAGAAAGCAGCAGAGGGCCCAGTAGTGAGGAATAATTCTTGGCTTCTGTGCTGGTCTGCAAAATCAGGTTTTGTTTGGGCTGACTTTGTTAACTTTCCAGTGTTGTCACTTGAGTCGTAGGCAATGGACGCTTGTCTTCTTTGAGAAACAAGGTCACGGTCTGAGAAACAAATGCTGCATCATCTTCCTTAAAATTAGGGATTATCCCTCCCTCAGATTGGGGTGGCAGAGGCATTTGTGCCTCGTGGAGGAAACCCCCTCCTGGCCCGGAGTGTGACACGCGCGCGTTTCTGCTGAAGCGCAGAGGGGAAGTTCCGCGGTTGCCATAAACCCCTGCTACCTGCAGACAAACCCAGAATTTCACGCCGTGGATTTTGGGAATCTGACTCACCTTTTGGGACAGTTGGTGAGTGAGAACCTCACGATGACACTTGGCTTCGCTTTCTGACTGAGTGTGGGAGCTTAGCGATGCCAGGGTAGAGCAGAACTGCTCGCAGCACGGAGCTGGGGTCACTGGTGGCTTGTGCAGATACCACGCTCAGCCGGGACGCTGGAGGGGCATCCTGAAATCTGGAGCTCCTAAATATTGTTAGGATCCTTTTTAGGGTGCTGTTTGTGCTTAACTTTGCAGGTGTAGTGCAGCTGCCTTAGCTTTATGCAATGATGTATATGTATATTAAAAAAAACCATTCTGAATAAGTTTAAGTTCAGCCTCAGCTCAGGTTTTATTTGAGGATTTGAAGTTGTATTTATTTATGCATGAGCTGCTCTGCTTGTGATCAGTGTTAACACCTGAATGCAGCTGTGCCCAGATAAAATAGATAACACACATAAGGTTTTATTTGTGGTCCCAGTGAGGTGTTGTTAAAAGTGATGTTAACTGGTTTGTTTTATCTGTGGTCCTTAGGCAGGACTAGAACAACTACAGGAGATCTTTGAAATCGGAATGAACAAAAGGTGTTAAACTCGTAATTTCCAATAAGCAATCAGCAGTGTAAAATCTATTAACCAGCAATCTGTTCTGGGGCATAAACACACCAAGAGGAAAGAACAGTTCATGTAAAATGACGCTTAATATCCTGAAACTTCTTGAAACATGAGGAAAACTGTAGGTTTTTTTTTTTTTTTTTAAGTGGAAATGAGAGCAGCATATACATTTCTCAAGTCCAATAGACCCAGTAAAAATTAAGGTGGTTGATTTGCAGCAGCTGGAAGAAGCTGGTCAGCTCAGCAGTGATAATTTTGCTGCTGGCCTTGAATTTGAGAATCTGAGTTTGTTGAGGTAGTTATGTCTGGGTTTTTATCTGCTAGAGGAGAAAAGTAACTTTAGTGTCCTGGAATTAGCTGTAACCCTTCGAGTTTTCTCACTTCTCTTTTTCAGAAAGTGTTGCTGCAACTGCTTTAACTTTTGTAATTGTTCCAGGTTGCTTTTAAAAACAGTTTTGCAGCACAGAATTAGCAAAGAATAGTTGTTTATCCTGAGACTTGCCATGCAACTTTTATTCCCAGTGCCTCTGTAATGTGTTTAAAATGGGAAATTCAATGGTTAGACTTTGCTATTCTCCGAAAGGTGTGTCTGCAGTTTTTATTACATATTCATGGAAATTTTGAAATGCAGGAAGTAGAAATGCAATAAAATTACTCCTGATAGGTCATTTCCCAAAGAAATCTTCAGGACTGTAATATGTTGTCTTGGGTTGTGTAATTTAATAAAAATAAATTAAATTTCTCTACAGGCACTTAATTAAACTTTTCTCTGTTTTAATAGTGCATTTATATGCAGCAGGGTTTTGGTGTGGTTCTTAGGTTGTGTGGCAAGTGCAATGAAAACAAGATGTTCTCATCATCGGTCCAGTGGAATCTTTATGGGTGTTTTGTGGTGTTTATAAATATAATGGGTGTCGCTGTGAACCTGCTGAAATGCTCAGCCAGGGATGGCTCACTCGTGAGCTGAAGTTGGCTGAATGCTCAGGCTAAAACTTCTCCAGTGGTTTTATTCTTTCTTCTCAGCTGAAATACCTTTGTGGTTGCATCAAGTGCAGCAGGTGGCACCCTGAGAACAAAGTGGTCACTCCAGGAGAAGTCCAGTTCCTCCTGCCCTGCTCACTCCCCTGGGAGCACCCCTGGGACCTGTGGGGCCTGGCTGGGCAGGAGGGACAGGGAGGCGTTCACAAATGGGCAGGGGAGTCACAAGTGGCATTTCTTGACTTGTTTTGTGAGGGGGATAAGTCATTCTTTATTAGTCATTCTTTATTTTCAACCTTGAGTTCATCTGTAGCGAGTTTATCGCTTTTCAGCTGTTGGAAGGAAGGATTTCCTGTTTTGTTCTGTTCCTTTACTCAGTGTCTCTGACACTGCTGTGTCCTTTTGTCTTCTGAAAGTGAAAGAAGGCAGAAGAAGCTCAGGTACTGTATTTTCATTTGTGGAGCTCCTGCACAGACCTTCAGCCATAGTCACAGCATTGCAGGTTGTCCACTTTACCAAGGAAACAACGGAATTGAGGCAACTCTGGACAGTTTTCCTGCTGCCTACAGGGTTTTGAATAACAGGAATGTAATTAATCAGCGGTTTTGGTCCTCAAATCCAAGGCATGTTATCATCTTCGTTAGGAAGAAAGGTTAGTTACTAATGGATAGAATCCTGGTGGGGATATTTGGGTTGTAGTTCTGGCGTGTGTTGGCTTGTCTGAACAGGAGAGCGTAAAATCCTGCCTGCTTGTAAAAGCCACGGGTCTAATCAGAGTGAGATGTGTAAGCACTAGATACAGAATAAGACTAGAGCTTTCTATCTCACCTCCTGACTCCAGTGCTTGTATTCTTTCTTCTTCCCAGTTGAAATACATTCCTGTCGAGTTGCATCTGCACTTCTCTTCAGAAATGCTACCTGCAGTTTTTTTCCCGATCTGTAGGTGCTCTCTCCTGTGTATCCATGAGCCGCAGAGAGGCATTTCAGATTCCTGAAACAGGAATATCTTGCTCTGTTTGCAGTGCTGCCTAGAGGATGAGCTGTGGCTGGTCCTTAGAACTGTTCAGAGCCTCTATGGAAAGCAGTGAGAGCACTGAGCAGCCGGCATAGCTTGGTGGAGGGTGCAGAGTGCTCTGATGAAGTCTCCAAAGCACTTCAAGCCTATTGATAGCCACCAAAATTAGCTCCAGGCTCCTGCTGAGCTCCTCTCATGGCTCAGGTGTTGGTTGTGCACTCTGTATTTGTGTGGTTGTGAGGGCAGGTTTTGTTTGCCAGACAGCTGAGATGGGATTGAAGCAGCCCTGTTTCCAAAGACTTGCCAGAAAAGATGTTATTGATTGATTGAGGTGGATTTTTCACCCATCAGTGACCAACCTGGAGCCTTCTCTAGAAGTAATCTTTGCCTGTCACTTAAATTCTAAAAAATCTTGGAGCTGTGGCTGTCTCAGTGTTGATTTTAGCCTAGTCTGGGTTTGGGTAGGGCCATGTGTGGTTGCCCATGGTAGGAGGAGCTCTCTTCCCCCTCACCTCACCCAGAATGCCACAATGGGTGCTGGGGGTGGATTTTGCTGCTTCTCAGCTGTTTCCTTTCTCCAGTGACTTCATTCTTGTTGCTCCATTGTCTATTTGTTGTAGTGCCACAAAGTGGGAGCGTAACAAACCTTAATTGGCTTTTTCTGTTTGTAGACATGAGCGAGGAAGTAGTGGCTGATGAATCCCAGCAGTTCACTTTGTGGTACTTGGGGCACTGCCCTTTGGATCTGCCTTCATGCCCCAGAAATGCCTCTGGCCTCTCTGCAGCATGATTTTTACTTCCCTATGGCTCTGAAAGCAACTGCACTCAGCTCTTCAGTTTGTTCCACTTTTTAAATCTTGCCTGGATTTTTTTTTTTTTTAATTATTTTTTTTATTTTTTATTTATTTATTTTTTTTTTTTGAAACTTAAGTTATTTTCAGGCAGATACTCACTGAGCTTTGCTGTAGCATGTTGCGTAAAAAAATACTTCTTAAAACTCCAGTAGAAATAGAACAAAAAGGCAAGTTGGAACATGAAGTATAAAACATGCTAACCAGCAGGCTTTGATATGTTTTTTTTTTTTTCCCCTGATGTTTTACAAAAGGGAAAAAGCTTTTTGAATACTTGAGCTTCAAACTTTGGTTCTGGCTCCTTCACCTTCCTCTCAGGAGTGGGGAAGGTCTGAGCTGAGAGGGGAAGGGAGAAAGGAAAAGGCTGCAGTAGAAGCAGAATTGTCACCCCACAGCCTGGACCCTGCCTATTAGAGGAGATTTTTGAGTTGTTCTGCAGAGAGGAAGTGCTAATCGTGGCAGTGATAAAACTGAAAATGGGGATAAAGGGCGTAGTTAGAAAAGAAACTTTGGCTGCAGAAAATGCAGGTTCTGTCGCCATCAGCAGTAATTTGTTTTCTCTTACACTCCACCTTACCCTGCAAGATCCTGCATTGGTGTTTTAACTTGGCATAAATCTTTGGCCCAGGCCTGAAACAACTTGGGATAAAAAGCCTAGAAAATTCTTGATATTAATTGTGCTGATTGTGTAAGGGTTAGAGGACTGGGCAGTGAGGAGACTTTGAGCTTTGGAGAAACAGAAAAAAATGAAAGACAAACAGCTGGTAACAATAATTTTCTTCTGTTACTGGCATTCTGGTGTGGTGGTGTTTTATTTCCTATTTTATTTTCTATTTTTACTCATGTTCATTAAGCCCCAGGATCTTGTGGTCTGCGTGATGGGAAAGGAGGTGCTGACTTTTGAAATGAAAAGCAAGGAGTGTTCTCAGGGCAAGGCTGCAGGAAGTGGATGAAGTGTTTGAGATGTTGGATCCATGACTCCTGCCAGTGTGTGCTGAGGTTTCCTTCCTCAGCTGGGCTGATTTCTACTGAAATGGTTTAAGATTTAATGGCTCAAGAGAGCTTCTTCTGTCCAGCCAGCTCTGATCAGAAATAGCTGAGAGTCAACTTATAATCCCATCTTTATCATGGAAACCTGACAGCCTGAACTATTGCAGGGCTCTGCTTGAGCTGTTGTCCTTTCTTTGGGTCAAATAAAACAAAATGCTTCATTTCTTTCCATAGAAAGCAAGGCAGAGGTGGAAATTGAGGTGAATTTTAAACCCCAGCTGTGTCCATGCTGTTTTCTGCTCCAAGAGTTACAGAGGATAATGTGTTTGGGGCATAATAATTCAAGCCATGTGGTCACTGGCCAGCTGGCTTTTAGGAAATAATTTGCCAAAGTTTGAGTCAGATTTTGAATGAATTCTTTTCATTACTTATTACTTTATTTGGAAATGTCTCAGAATGATTCTTCTGCAGTTTATATTTGTCTTGTATTAGTTTGCTGGACATTCCCTTTACCCAGAAATTTCATCAACTGGAGTCCTGAACTCCTCAAAACTTAAATTTGTCAGCCTGAAGTGGTGGCCCGTGAGTCACTGCTAGCAGGCATTGTAACTCAGTAGACTCCGAGATTTACATTGGAGTTATGACTGACCATATTAAAACCCTTTTTAATCTTGTGGAATCTTAACCCTTCCTTTGTGAGTGTAATCAATAAATCATTTTTTGTTTTGTGCCACTTTGAAAGTAGAAGAATTTTGTTTTTATAATGTAATTGTTGGCCTCTTGGATGATTTAAATACTAAACTGTTGTTCAAGAAACAGTGTCATTAGTTCATACAAAATTTTGAGATGTTCTTTTTGACCAAAATGTCACAGACAGTGTAAGTTTGTGGGTGATAGGGAAAGCTTTGAGTAGTGGGACTAGTGAATGGTTCTTAATACAAAGATTTGTGCTGACGCTCCCTGTGTACCAGAACTATAAAAGCTGATTCCAAGCTGTCTGGGGCTTTTTTTAAAAAAAAAAACAAAACCAAAAACGTTTTGCTTAACAGTCTTTAGAGGACAATCAAGTGAGTCTGCTGTGGTTTTACAGGTTCAAGGAAAGGTTACGTGGGCTATTCTTTTGTTATGAATTCAGGAGTGCCCTGAAATATGGTTTCAGCAGCTTTATATAACTGGGTAAGAACAGGTTTTAAAGGGACAGACAAAGTCTTGCAAAGAAATAACAGTTGTAAACAGAACCAAACTATTTCAACTGTGGCAGGTAGAGAAATGACCCAGGTGCCTTCACCTATCCCTCGTTGGCTCTTAAAAATGCGTTTTGTTCTAAAGTGCTTCATGGTTCTTAGCCCTATTATTTTCCTTATTTGGGAGACAATACTTCACTTTTGGAAGGTCTGACTAACTCTTTTCTCTCTTCCCCAGGTGCTGGACTGCTTTGTGGCACTGAACTTGGCCTTGAGTGTATTTTACCCAATGCACCTATCTGAAATGCTTGTGCAACAAAACTAAGTGCAACTGACTGTATCTGTAGACTTGAAAAATCTGAAGAAACAATTAAAAAAAACCCACCACCTCATCCTGTCACTGAGCAAACCTTTGGATACATTTGCTGGGATTTGTGAAAGCACAGAAAGCTGAAGAAGAAGAAATTTTTTGCTGGTGGAAAAAAAAACCAAAAAAACAAAAAACCCATTTTCCCTGACAGAGGTTTTCCAGCTGAGCAGACTTGCAGGCGCATGTTGGAGACCTCTACAAGTGTCCTTACTGTGACTGGGGGGCACCCCCAGAGAAGTGCAGGCTGCCACTGAGAGATGTAAAAGGGAGCAGAAGGGAGGAAAGATGCCCACGCAGCCTCTCCTGGCATACATGGACGGACCCGAGGGAATAGCCAGCGCCGTGGGTGCCCAGATGGAGACCAGCGACGCCTCCATGACGATAAAAGGAACCAACACCATCTCCTACAAAAGCCTGCAGGAGAAGTTCCTGCTGCAGGCCGAGGGCTGCATGCCCCTGGACTGCATGTTCTGCGACGAGACCTTCAAGCACCCCGAGGAGCTGGGGAAGCACGTGTTGACTCAGCACAGGCCCACGCTGTGCGAGCCGGCCGTGCTCAGGGTGGAGGCAGAGTATCTCAGTCCTCTGGATAAATGTCAGGTAAGAACCAGCTCTCCTTCGCCGAGCAACGAGCAGGACAGCGAGGAGCTCAGCTGTAAAGTTTGCGGGCAGACGTTCGATAAAGCTTTTGACATCGAGGCGCACATGAAAAAGCATAAAGATTCCTTTACCTATTGGTGTAATGTTTGCGGGCGAAGATTTAAAGAGCCGTGGTTCCTCAAAAATCACATGAGAACGCACACTGGAAAACCTGGTTCTAGAAACAAGCACCAACAAGGTGCTGAAGGCCCCGTAACAATAAATGAGGTGGTGCAGGAGCATGTAACTGAAAATGTAACGTCACCTTACAAAATTTGTATGGTTTGTGGTTTCCTATTTCACAATAAAGAGACTCTAATTGAGCACAGTAAAGTGCACACCAAAGAATCAGTTCTCAACGGTGAAAGCCCCCAAGTGACTGCTGAAGTCAATGCAGAAGAAACATCTCAAAACCAGGAATTTTTCCAGTTCTTGAACTTGAGACCAAATTCGGTTCCAGAAAAGGACAAACTGCAGAAACTGGCGAAGTGGATCGCTGAGCTGGATCCTTTCACCACGTATCAAGCATGGCAGCTGGCTACCAAAGGTAAAATTGCAGTTGGCCACGGGCAGATTAAAGAACCAGGGCAAGAAGGAAGTACAGACAACGATGAGTCATCTTCAGATAAAGAAGAACTCTGTGAAATTTGGAATGCAAATAAAGGTAGCCAGGCTGAAACTACAGGGAAGTCAAAGGTAAACAAAAACAGCAGTTTCACAGGGAATGGTAACTTAACCCAGGACAAACTGAAACACCCCGCTGGTGAAGTGCCTTCTATGGAGATTGATTCTAAATCATCCCAGAACAAAGAGAAGCCAACCCACTGCTCGGAGTGTGGGAAAGCCTTCAGGACATACCACCAGCTGGTCCTTCACTCCAGAGTGCACAAGAGGGACCGGCGGGGTGATGGAGAGACGTCCACTGCTGCCAGGACCTACTGTGCCGATATCATTGCGAACCTGGAGGAGAACGGGGCAGCAGAGAGGATGGAAGGAGGCTCTGAGGATGGCTCTGAAGATGGGCTTCCAGAAACAATTAATTTAGGTGAGTAGCACTGGGAGCACTTCAGTTTGAAGTGGCAGTTGCTGAGAGTTGTTTAGGAACTCCTTCCAGCCAAAGAATGCGTCGTGCTTTTCTGTTACCTTTTCAGAACGTGATAGGAAATGTTAAAAAACTAGATAGGGAATGTTATGGTGGGGGAAGGGGAACAGAGAAAAATGAGAGGGTGAGGAAGGTTTGGATGCTGCCATGTTGAGGTCTTGGAAGTTGTGTTGGGGCTTCTTGCAGTTACTGGAGTCACTGAAGTAGATTTCATAGCAATGAGTTTGACATAACAATCAGAAAAAATCACTGTCTGTTCACTCCTTGTCTCTAACTTAACGGGGTGCTTTGGAGTGTTCCATATCCCTTCTCATCCAGTGCATGTTTTTACAAAGAGTATTTTATAAGAAATAATTGCAGTTTTACTTTCTTTCCTCCTTTATCTTGTGAGGGCAGAAAATGTTCAGTGCTTGCCACCAGCAGGTTTTAAGGCTCTGAGAAGTAAAGAATAATTTAAAACATTTTTTTCTGCCTAACTGCAAGTTCAGTGTTTGTTTTGAATGGCAATTTGAAAGCCTAAATGTCAGCACTAGCATGTTTGAATCATGTGTGTAATGGCACAGGCTGTTAATATGTGGACCTGTAAGTAAGGGAGGTGTACATTTAACTCCTCTGCCTGGAAGGATTGCTGACAGCGTGGATGGGCTCCATCTGTACATTACCCAGGATTAATTCTGCATGTCACAGTGTCTTAGAAAAGCAAGTGATACTGAATGATTCCTTAATTGAAAAAGATTGCATGTCAGGGGACAGAAGGCCTGGCAGAAAGTCTCGCAGCTAATCTCCCGTTCTCTGTGTGACATGCTCCCAGCCGGCTTTAAAGAACAGACACTTGCATAATCTCAGGGCAAGACACTACGTACAGAATGTCCTGGCACCCACACAGGGCTGACTTCGCCATTTCTGGTAATGTGCAGCCCTTTATTTTGCCTGCAGGAACAAAGGAATGAAATTATGACCTAATGTGAAGTTGCATATTTTGTTTCTCAGCGCCTTATCCTAAAGCAGAGCAGATTTTGGTGTGAGCTGCTGAGTCACACCTCCGGAGACACGGGCTGTTTGTTTAACTCGCCAGGGCTGAGCCATGCGCAGCATTTCCAGGAGACAAGCGTTCCAGCAGGCTGGAACCTCAAAGAACTCGCATAAGTCTGTTATGTATCCGACTTGTTAGTCTCACCAAAGGTGTCCCTCCTCCTCCCCCTGGTGTCCAGTCAGCCTTGCCTTGGGTGTGGAGTGGTGTGGTGTGGAGTTTCAGAGGAGCTGCAGCGCAGTCGCTGTGGCTGCTGCTGGTGTTTGGGTGAATCCTCTGCCGTTCTGCTGTCCCTGCCGCCCTCCTGTGGCATCTCCTGCCTCTGCACTGCCCTGGAACCCCTTGGTCATCCCTGGAGTAGTTCCTGGAGTAGCCGGGGCACCCGCTGGGGCACCCTGGCACTTCCTCACTCCGTGTTAATACAGTGAAATACTCCTCATCAATCGAAGGAGCTTGTGGGAAATACTCTTCATCAAGTCTAAGGAGTGTCTCTCTACAGACATTCCATTGATTAGCACCTAAATAATACTAGTATTACAATTAATTTAAAAGGCATATTTGCCATCCTTCCCCACCTCTCTGTGCTCGGCTGCATGGAGCACATTTTTAGTCTGAATCATCCCCCTCACACTAATTCAAACATCCCCTTTAATGAAATAATACAGTTCATAGCCTGTGTGAGTGTTTGAGATGGGCCATTCTCCATCAAGGTCCTGTTAGTCAATAAAAATAACTTTTTTTTGTCTTCTTTGATTCTTGTGTTGCATCTTGTTTGTTCTCTGGGCTCCTTAGTCACTGTCACAAACAGCAGTGTTCTGGACAGAAACCTTTTTAACTCTTGTGCCTTTGTTACTCAGAGTGCAGCAAAACAAAGCAAAAGTTACTTGCAGAGTGTAGAATTTGACAGCAGTTCATAATTTTTTGCTTCTCTTTATTTAAGAAGTTACTGTTTTAAACAAGACTGCAAATTAGGATTTGTTCTTCTTAATATGCCTGTATTTTCTCCCAAAGATAAAAATGAAGATAGTTTGGAAAGAACAAAAGTTAAAACCCTTGGAACCTCCAGAGAATGCAGCTACTGTGGAAAGTATTTTCGCTCCAATTATTACCTCAATATTCATCTCAGAACTCATACAGGTAAATGGGGGCTACACTTTTTGGGGTGGGGAGGGAAATCTGCTGAATCCACTTGGGTGGAATGTTTGATTTTCCATATGGACAACAGAATCTGCCTTCAAAATCACTGATACTAAGAACAAAGTTTTCTCTAATTCTAAACAAAATTAAATAATTGCAATTAAAATGTATTTGAATTATTTACATATGTATAAATGCTTTTTAATAATGCTAATTACATTAAGTATTGTTAGAACCATATATTTTAAAGTTTTAATTTTTTTTACTTTTAGCAGCGTAGCAAAAGTTCAGGGCTTGGTTTTAATTTACAAACCAGCCAATTCCTCAGGTGTTAAGTTGGTTGTCTGCCAGCTGCTGCTACCTGGGGAAAAGCTGATCTCTTTTTTCAACTCAGCTCCTTGTTTTGCATAGCCAGACAAACCCTTCCTACTCCTGCCCGTGCGTTCTTGGGAAGCAGCTCTGTTTGCAGCTGAGCTGTCCCGTTTGTGTTGGGAATTGGACACTTGCGGGATGATCAAGGGCTGCAACTTATTGGGGCTGACCCGGAGTTCCCCTCCTTGCTTATCTCTGCCACACACGTTGTCAGCTCCCATCTCCATCTGCAGCCAGCGAGGGGAAACGGCCCAGCACAGCCAGAAGATGTCACTGTCGTTAGTAAAAACATTAAGATACCGTTGTTGAAGTGTTTTAGATGAGAGTTTGGGACTTAGGAGTGTGTGGAAGGGGAGAGAAAAATCAGTTTTAGTGTTGTAGAGTCCACAGTATTCCCTTGCGTTCGTGATCACGCCTTCAGATCTCAGACTGACTTACTGATAAATCTGTGTTGCAGGTGAAAAGCCGTACAAATGTGAATTCTGTGAGTATGCAGCAGCCCAGAAAACTTCCCTGAGGTATCATTTAGAGAGACACCACAAGGACAGGCACGGTGACGGCGCAGCTGATGGGAAGGGTGACAGCAAAGGTTCCCTGCGGGGTCAGGAGACGGCGCTTTCGCTGGCTGCTGATGCTGCTCCAGAAACCAAAAACCTGAAGAGGCTTTTTGATGGTGCCAAAGATGCTGAGAGCTGCCCACCTGCCAAGCAGCAAAAGGAAGTTCTGTCCTTGAGCAATGCAATAGGCAGCACAGTCTTTTTAAAAGTAAAGAACAATTCCAGGGAATCGAACAAAGGTTCTGTTTGTAGCAGCTTGAATCAAATACCTGAAAACGTGCCTGCTCCTTACCTGGAAAAACTAAAGGCTGAGAAGGATACCAAGGAAGCTCCGCCTAAAAGAGAGAGAAAGGCTTCTGTGGCATCAGAAGAGGATGATGTCCAGTATATCTGTGCTTTTATTGGTGGGAAAAATGTGAACAATATGCAAGAATGCACTGAGAACTACAAACGCAGACCTGTCGTGGACTGTCACGAGCAGCCCCTGGACTTATCCAGTAAAGCTTCCCAGGAATGCTCAGTGATTGCAAGCAGAGGCCTGCTGGCCCCCAGCACCTGCCCCTTCTGTACCTACAGGACATTTTACCCCGAGGTCCTCATGATGCACCAGCGGCTGATGCACAAGTACAACCCTGACACGGTTAACAAGAACGGCTACAGGAGCAAGGCCGTGGCCAAGGCCCGGCGCACGGGCTGCCCCCCGGCCCTGCTGGGCAAGGATGTGCCTCCTCTGCCTCTGCATCCCAATAAAAACAAGGCTTCCACAAACCCACAGCAAAAACCACTGCAGGCAGGGAAAGCCAAGCAATGTGCCCCTCCACAGAACAAAGCCCCTCTCTTCTCCGTGAGCGAGTCGAGCAGTACGGCCCCGAGTAACCTCAAGTTTCACAAACAGCAAAGTAACATTGGAGCTCAGGCAAACAACTACAGACAACCTCAGCAAGAAGTGCACTCCAGTTCCAGTATCTCTCCAGTACTGGACAGAGTAAAAAGATCTGAATCGAAAATCAGAGCTCCGGGTGCCCCAGTGACTCAGTCTGGTCTGGTCAGCAGCAGCATGAATGGGGTTCTCGAGTCTCACCTCAGTGAGCCTGGCTGGGCTTGCCACCGAGGGAGAGACTATCTCTGTAGTAAATCTGGGAGCAACGCAGCTCTGGACTATGGAGAAACCTCTTCCAAACGGATGAAACCCTCTGTGGTAGCTGTGGAGCACCTGGACTCTCCGCTGGCTAATTACAGGAGATACGAAATGAGCAGATTTCGTGTCGCAAACAGATACGCAAATCTGCTACCTCAGGAATACCCTCGCACCAAACCCGCCTCCTCTGTCCTGCCAGCCAGGCAAGGGCTCCTCAGTGCCGATGACGTTGACCCTCCCAATGTATTGACTGCTCTCAAACCCTACGAGCCGTACAGCTCTGGGTCACTTTATGGTCCTTGTGGACCTAGCAACGGCCAAGTCACCAGCTCGACAGGAGAAGGTACAGTCCCTCCTTCCTGCTGACACCTGCACGGGGAGGGGAGGGGGATATAAACGAGTGTGTGCCCGCCTCGAAACGCTGGAAGTACAGCTGTGCTCAGCATTGCACCGAGTCCAGTCAGAGCTTGGGTTTTAGGCTTAAAATCCAGGTTCAGCAAACTCCAGGCTTGGGGAATTAGGTGTGGAAGGGTTGAATTTTTAAAGAGGGATCTGAAGTTCCTCGAGGTCCCCCTTCCCTTCTGCTGTTGGTTTCTGATGGCAAACATGCATTGTTTGCTCATCAGACCACTCCAGACATGTTGACTAATCCAGGATATGGAATGAGCCTTTCTGCTTAATGTGCCAGAAGTCTTGGACCATCTGGAATATTAATAAAACTTTTTATTAAAAAAAACAAAACTGTCATGGACAATTGTTCCCTTCAAGAGCAGAAAAGCATGTATTGCAGATCATAAAACTGATTTAAATCTTAGACTTCTGCTCTTCAATGGATTGATTTTTTTTTTTTTTTTTTAATGTTTGACTTCTAGTAGGAATAGGGTACTTTGTTAAATCAAGACAACAGATCTCTGCTATTCTAATTATGTAGTCATGCTCTGTGGAAAGTTCTGGGCCTAGCAGCGATAAATAATTTGTGATGTATTGGGAGTACTCTGGTATTTCTACAAAACACATGCTTTTTGTGTTTTGTCCTTGATCAACATGTTCAGAAAGTCAGCAGGAGGCCAAGATTAAAAGGTGCCGGGTGATACTGAAGCAGTTGTCTGACTATTTGTAGAAGGTGGTATTTATGGCTTAAAGCTGAGGTCAGCATGGACTTAGCTACAAATACAGGACTTTGAATTTTGAGACGAAGATCCCATTATAAAAATGAATAGCCTGTGTTGGCTGTGTAGTCTTAAAGTCTGTGAAGTTCCTGAACTCTGAATGCTCCCATTCTGTGCAAGCAGTGAAGTTGCTCTCTGGAGTAGTTAGGGATGGTAACAAGCAGGGGTGTGTTCCCTCAGGTCAGAGCAAACTGCAAATACTGAACCCACATTTAGTCATGAGGCAAAAAAAAACAAGTATTTGCTCACTCTGCTCTGGTTTTTGTTTGCTTGTTTTAAGGTTGTGGGCTTCAAAAATATATCACATATAAGTAATTTATATTTCTATCTAAATATGCAGGATTGACCAGGGTTATAGGGAAAGGTGAGGGAAAGTGTCGCAGTTCTGTGTCCAGGCTGGGCAGGAATGGAGAAGGAGAAGCCCCAGAGCTGAGTCAGTGGAGGGGTGTGGGAACGGGGCTCATTCCTGCTTTCGTTCCTGCTTTCGTTCCTGTGTCCCCTGAAGCGTGTGAGACGTGCACAGTGGGCACTGGGTTGTGCACAGCGCTGGCCAGGAACACAAAAGTTGTCGCTGTCCTTTGATTCCTGGTGATGTGAGGATGAGGTGCAGAGACGGATCAGTGAGGGTGTGGAGGGATGGGGAAGTGTCAGCACTGAGCCAGGGCAGGCTGCTGAGGGAACAGCTCTATTTTTAAACAGCTATTTCATGGAAATCCACCTGGTTCTTCTTTTGGAAGTTCCACCTGTGCCAGAGAAATGTCGGTGCTGAGCTTTGCTTCTTCTCCCTTGGTGCCAGCCTGGAGACACAGTCCCGAAGTCAAGAACTTTTCACTGGTTTTTGTTATTTAGAGCTCTCAGAACTGTGGCTGCCGCTAATTTGACAGCATTGTTGTCATGGAAATAAGGATTTCATTGTTCATTACCCGGTGCTGGCTCAGGGCGAGAAAAGCGACTTTTTCTGGCTGTTACCTCCATTGGAAAGACCCGTGAAACAAGCCCTCCTCTGCTGGGGTTTCGTAGCAACTTCTGTGAAAGCCCTGGGCAGGAAGATGTAGGTTTGTAAGGTTAATTTCTTGGTTCTTCAACCAATTTGCTTAGAAGTACCCAACCCAAACCTTGACAGTTGTTGAGAACGGTGCAGGGCAACAGCCGAGCAACCTCTCCGTGTCAGAATTTTATTGTGGGTGGAGAGCAAAGATAAAAGTTTCTTTAAATCCTTTTTATTTTTCGTTATAAATCTTAAGCACAACAGTTTCTCTAGACTTCAGCTCCTCGGAGCCGTGTGATACCATCTGGAGAGCCGTGCAGGTGCAGACCTGCAGCTTTCTGCCCTCTCCTCCTCTCGAACCCTGCAGATTTTATAAACCACGGTGTCAAAACCTTTTTCTGAGGGCCCCGTGTGCCTTGTGGCAACATCCTTGAGGTGCCCCGAACATGTTCCGTCGCGTGTTAAACGCCGGATCGAGTTGTCAGGGGAATATGTTCCACTTGGCAAACTTGATTAAAGCATGATGCCTTCCCTTATTGCTTGTAAGCTTTGCCATCCCGTGTTGCCCTGAAGAGACAGAAACATTCTGAGACCGCTCAGTTTGTGTTATTCTCAAATTAGTTGCCTTTGCAATGGCAACATGTTATCAAGGATAACCTGTTGGCTGATTGATTTGGCAGAGGCTGCAAATTAAAGACAATTGCTCGTGACACACTCCGATGGCTCCGTGGATTCTGTTGAAATATTAATTTAGCTGTGCCATTTTAATTTAATTAAAGCTCGCGCGGGTTTTGTTTTTTTTTTTTTTTTTCAATGCTGCACTGGAAGCTTTCATGGAATATGGATGGCAGTTGGGCTTTTTGGATCCTGTGGGAGTAATGATTCTGGACTTTTTGCCTTAGTTTTATGAAGTGTTTTTGACTGCTTGCCTAAGCTAGTAAGACTTAATATGGAACAGGCATTGATTTCACATATATAAATCTGAATTAATGGCCTCAGATAAACACAAAACTACCTGTATGCTGGACTGAAAATTGCTTAAAAAGATCTGCAAGTAAATGTGTGCTAACACTCTTTAAAGTGTCACAAGTTCCATGTAATCCATGATGGCAGCAATGAAATATCCCCAGTTTCCCTCTCAAATACTCATTGAAAAATTCAGTTTTCAAACAAATACAGGAATTGAATTCGACATTGAGGGTGCAGCACTCACACCTCCTTAGGCGAAGCCTCTGCTGTGGGATGAGTTAAACCGAGACATTTCTTTCTTGAAAAATGAGTAAAATTTGGAGCTGGACATCACTTGGATAAAACTTAGCACAAAGTTGTTAAATTACCTTTTCATTCTACTTGTACTTATTCTGGATCCTGAATGTCATATAATAGGAACATCAAGGAATATCTGTATTTTTGAGGCCTGATAGTGAGATGATTTGTCAAAGTATTTTGAATTCTGAATGCTGATGTGGACCTGAGGCGAGCAGGAAATAATGCGATTTCCTTTAAATGACTTTCTTCCTAGGAAAGAGATCAGTGTCATACCAACACCTACCCAGCAATCTGCTGCAGAAGAGAAGTTACGAGCCCTTTGTGGGGAGCACACCCTTCAGACCCAGTGACAAGAAGAACTGAATCACTCCAGAGCGGTAAACAGACAATTTCTGAACTAATTGGGGTTAAATGTTGCATGAGGTGCTGGTGGCATCAAAGGTTCCTGCACAGCACGAGGAGAGCTTGTGAAGGTCCGAGCCTGAGGAGATAAACATTTCCTCCTCCTTATAAAATCACCCAATGCTGATTTGGTGGCAGTGCTGATTGTTTGGAGTGGTGGTAATGGTTTGATAGGTACAGGATGTGCCTTTTTGAAGAGAAATGGAAGAGCGCTAGATTAATACATTAATTATAATTCCAGTGGGAAGCGTTCAGTGAAAGTCAAAGTACAGGCAGGAAGTCGAAGTTGAGTCAGTCCTTGAGGGTGGAAGAGCGAGATGTGGGGAAGCAGAGGTGGGAGGAGGTGCCTGTGACACAGTTCTGGCTCCTGGGGTTGTGTTGGGTGCTGAAAATACCCTGCTCGTTCTGCCCCTGCTGAGCGCTCCTCAAACCACAGCGCTGGGCTGGGCGAGTCCAGAGGGAAGGGAGAGCTCCCTGGCAGCTCCTGGGCAGCTCCTCTGTGATCCAGAGGTTATTCCAGGTGGTTTTCCCTCTCTTTAACCGAGTGAAAGCTGTGCCCTGGTGCTGGGAGTTCATCTCCTCAGTGCTGCACATCTGAGACCTGAGCACCCTTCGCAGCTCAGCACAGAAGTGCTCTGTGGGACTGGAATAAACAGATCTGTTTGCTTTCTTCTAACCCAGAGCTACAGATCATTTCCCTCTTTAGGGGAATAGTTAAGGACCATTTCTGGAATGCTGTAGCACCTGGGCCAGCACACGTGATTTTATGGAAAGATTTTGGGAGCAGAGCTATCTGACATGGAGTTGACAGCTTTTAAAGCACTTCTATTTCTTGCTATTCTTCTAATCTTACTGCTCTTTTTGTCCCCCTACTAAGCATAGATGTGTCTGGTTGTGTTGTTAACTTGATTTCATGCCTGAAATTCTTCTTGGGGCTCAGCATCTTCCCAAGTAGATTTTATTTGCCAGGTAAAAGCTGGCAATCCAGACTTGCATGGCAGTATCAATTCTTAGCAAGGATCGGAATTCCCTTTGTTACAAAGGCATTCCTCACAGCAAAAACTGCGCTGTACTGTTTTAGAGCTGTATGCCACAAACTTAATATTTATTCCTCTTTTATTTTTTTCCCCCAGGTCTGAGGACACAAGTGCATATTCCATGGAGTTATACCTGCAGTTCATCCCCTGAGGAAGAGAAACGGTGAAAGCTACTGAACTAAGCTGTGATTGTACTGTATATAGAAACACTACAGTTTTATAATACTGGTTCTTTTAACATTTTGTACCAAATAGCCATACAAAGTAGTCTAAAACAGTTGGGTTATGAAGGTGTGTGGAGAATGTATATCTTGACCTTGACTTTTGAGTATTTTTCATTAGAATTAATTGACCAAATATTAGGTAGGAGTTCTATTTTTACATACTTGAGCGCTGCTGAAAGAGTTTCTCTTGGAAAGATTATATATCGTTGCACCTCAGGTAAACTGTAAATATTGAAGTTGAAAATCCTGTTGGCGTAATGCTCCTTTTTCATAAAAGTGAAAGTTTCTCATCTGTTGGGTTGGTTTTTTAATTTTTTTCCCCTGTTGAACTGTGTTAGTTTTTTAAAACAAGTTCCAAATAAACTGTCTGAAACTGTCCAGTTTATAGATGTTGTGAACATTAAAGCAACGGTGCTGACATTGATCTGCCTTGGCTGGGTGAGGACCAGGACGTGCTGGAGGGCTCTGCTTCTCTGGGGTTCTTTCCAGCACGGTTTTAAATGCAAGCATGAGGCAATACTTGACATTTTGGATTTCCTGAAATGTGCTTGGATTCTTCTCTTGGCATTGGTTGCTGTTCTTCAGAGAAGCTGCTTAAAAAACACCTCTGCCACCATCCAAACAGAAAATCCCTGGGACTTGCTCGAGAAACAATAATAATCTCCGTGTTTCAGATGTTTGGTTCTGTGCTGAGCTCCACACAGTCACATTTAGAGAGAAAAAAAACTCCTTTGCACCTTTGTCCAAAGCTGTAAAGTCTCGAACAACAGCCTTGAAAAACGAATTTGAGTTCTCCAGACTTCAAAAGGGATGTGGCTGTGATGGAGCCTACTTGAGTGTGCTTGGAAGCTTCTTGATGTCATGTTTTAGCATCTGCTGGGTGTTTAAAATGAGTGAGAAATATCCTGTAAATGGGAGAATATCTCCTTTTATTTTTTTGTGAAGACAACAAGAGTTTTTTCTAATGCACATGCAGTTTAATTTTTATAAAGGGAAGATGGCCAGTTACCAGCCAGTGGAGCAGAACTGTTGCATATTTTGACTTGCCTTCCTCCTTTCTTCTCATGAAGTTGTAGTTAAGAGTTAATTCCTTCTGTACCTGGCTTTGACTTCCATATATTTTTAGTAAAACAAAACAAATTAAATATTTTGCACTGTTCGTTTTTCTCTTCCCCCTTCCTACAGCAAATGTAAAATAGCAAAACCTAGAAACTTTGTTGTTTCATTATGCAACTTGAGATGTTCCAGTTGTCTTGGTTCCTGTGAATGGGACTGGTTTTTAATGTCTCTGTAAACTGGCAATGGAATGAAGTGCTGTGTATCAGGAAATTGTACACTATTGACCTGTTTTCCTGTTCATAAGCTGAGCCATATGTACATAACCTAGATTTTTGTTTTTCCTAGTTTTGCACTTTTATAGCCTATTTTTTGAAGATGAATTCACTTGGAAAAGGGTTAAATCTATTTTTGTGTGTGATCTCTCTCTGCCTGTCCTGGAGGGCGCGTGGCTGCAGCTGTCTGCCCGTGCCACAGGGGCAGGGCTGCTTTTTTAACGTGTTGCAGCAAACAGACCTAAGCCTTGTTTGTTTTTAATCTCCCTTCATGCTGGTACAGTTTCCCTCCAGGCTTTATTTTTTTTTTTTTTTTTGGGGGGGGGTTGGAATGGAAAAATGGACCTGAAGACTCCATTCCATGGCAGCACCACCACACTTTGCCCATCAGTATTAACTATTGGGATACTACTGTTTTTTGTATGTTCCTTTGGAATTAACAGTGCTTATATAGAGGTACAAATTGTTGATTTTTTTCCTTTTTTTTTTTCTTTTTTTCTTTTTTTTTTTTTAATGTATTTATTTCATTCCATTTTGTTCTATTTTAATTGTTGGGACCGGAAGTCGGCAAGCAGCAGGCACACATTACTCATTTAATTTATGATGTATTTCACTTTAGTTGAGTATATTATTACATGTGGATGTAAATATAGACTTGGTGTTTTGCAAAACTGGTTTCTGTGTCTTGCTTTTAAGGCTTAAAAGGAGTTGCCTGGAATTTCATGTTCACTTGACCTTTCACCATCCTCGCGTTGCTGGGGGAGAGGGAGAAGCTGCCAATAACCAAATCCAAATTCATGTTCAGTTACATGAAAATACTGAGTCACTCCCCAGAAAATCTGTCTTGAAATAAAGGAGAAACTTCTGCTTTCTTTCGCAGTTATTTTCCTTCAAGAAAGGAAACTTTGTTATTAAATGCATTTTTCTGTGATAATAACTTTGAGAGGAGCATTAATTGTATTTTTTGTGAGACTTCATAAAATTTGTATTAAATTATTACGAAGTTTTTTTAAAACCAAGAATGTTCTGCAAAATTTTCAAGGTCTCTTGTGTTCTTGGAACTCTCCTGAGGTGCCAGACCTCACCAGCACCTCTGACCACATCTCAGAACTGAAATTACCAGCTTGGAAGGCACCTGGGGGAGACAGGTCCGAGGCAGCTCATCCTTGGGAGAAAAGGAGTTCACGTGATGAAAGCCCCGGGGGCACTAATGAGGGGGCATTAATGAGGGGACACTAACGAGGGGCTGCAGCCTCTTGGAGGCCCAGGCTGGGCTGGTTTCTTGATTTAATAAAAGCTGGGGAGGGTGAAACCTTCCAAAGGTGGGAACCAAAATGGTGTGGAAGAGAAATGGTGACTCCTGCCTGCGCCTGCGGGGCGCAGAGGGGCTCTGGGGTGTCAGGGGCTGGCTTGGGGTGTCTCCTGAGCTCCTGGAGGGGACAGCTGGGTGGGGTGAGCCCTGCAGCTGGGACTGAGGTGCTGATGCCTCTGTGAGATCAAACTCAAGGGGCAGCGCCCAGAGCTGACTGAGGTGAAGAACCAGGACAGAATATTCTGTGTGCTTGGTGCCTGTGAGTGCCAGGCTCTGTTTGCTGCCTCCAAGCAGAATATTGGGGTTTCAAGCACTGCCCGAAACGGTGGAAGGCGCTGCTGAACTCGGGTGTGAACACTCAGAGCAGGTCACCAACGCTCGTTTGAGGGCTCTGCCTCCTGCTTTTAGCAAATTGCCCCTTTAGTAGGTCCATCTCTGACTGCTCTGTGTCCTGAAATTGTGAGGAAGCAACTCGTTCTCGCTTAGGAGGAAGAGCAAATATTAAACCACCAAACAGTTTCTTCCCCCTCCTTGGTGAAAGAGGAAAATACGCAAGTGCTTTCCCGAGCAGATTTCTCTGTTCATTTGCACACACTTGAGAAAAGTGCATTTAATTAGGATTAGCAAGTCTCTAAATTGCAGATGGTTCTCAGGGGAAAAAAATAGTTATGAGTGCATTCATGACATTAAAATTAGTACATTTAATTCAATTTCATCTTAATATTAATTCATAACATCTAAAGTAGTAGTTCCTACTGAAGATATTCATGTGATCCAGGATTACTGGGGAAAATGAGATCTGGCAGTTCCAAACATGCTGCAGCATGATTACCACGTGTAATTATGCAGATTGAGTAATCACGTGCTAATTGCAAGAATGCCCATTTTGACACGGGGCGATAAACTTTATTTAGTTTGGAGTTCTTTCCTGGTGGACACAGAGGCCAGGATTGGGTCAGGTGTGAAATACGGCAAAAGCCGGGAGCAGTTGGAGCAGAATTCCTGGGAGGCGGCTGCTGGGATGAGCGTGGCATTGCAAAGCACAAAACTCCGGTTTCAGGCTTCTGAGCAATCCAAAGGGAAAGGCGAGGTGTCCTCCCAGGCCATCCCTCACTGTGTCACCACTTCTGTCTGGGCTTTTTGTCCTCCTGTGTTAGTGTATGAAATCAAAGCACCCCAATCCACCCCAGCCCTTTCTTCAGGATGGGAAATCTGGATTTGGGGAATATTCCCTCTCCAGATGTTTTCCCCCTTTGCTTCCCCTCCGTTTGTGCCCTTTCCCAGCAGGCAGAACTCCATCCTGCAGCCTCCAGCTGCTGCCCTGGGTGGTTTTAACACCTCCGAAATGTCCCTGAGCCATGGGGAGAGGTTCCCGTGTGTGCTGCATCCCGAGAGAATCCCGGGGCTCGGGGGCACCGGCTGCTCCAGGGCCGGGGAAGGGCTCTGGGACACCATTCCCTGTGCCAGGGCTATGGGAACGCCATTCCCTGTGCCAGGGCAGGGCTCTGGGACACCATTCCCTGTGCCAGGGCAGGGCTCTGGGACACCATTCCCTGTGCCAGGGCTCTGGGACACCATTCCCTGTGCCAGGGCTATGGGAACGCCATTCCCTGTGCCAGGGCTCTGGGACACCATTCCCTGTGCCAGGGCTCTGGAGCAGCATCCCCGATTTTCGGCATTCCCGATGTTCATCATTCCCGATGCTCAGCATCCCCGATTTTCGGCATTCAGCCCGGCATTAGGTGGCGGTGTTGGCCAAGCAGCGGAGCCGCAGCCGCGGCTCGTCCCGAGGGCCCGGCGAGTGTGAATTCCCAATTAATCCGAAATAACACCAAAACAGCCGCTGAACCCGGGGCAGCCCCGCACGGGAGAAGCGATGACCCGAACAATAAAATCAGGAATCGCGGCACCCCCGGGAAGCTGCGCGGGCAGGGACACAGCAGCACACCCCTCCATCCTGAAAGGTTATTTTATTTATCTCTTGTATTTATCCTGATTTTCCCTCCTCGGCCCGTGGATATTTCCTGAAATGTGTTGCCACCGAGCGGATTCAGCCGCCGGCACAGTGCTGGTGACTGCCGGGATGTCACACCTGGCGAAGGGATGTGGCTGCGCCGCGGGATGCGCCGCCGGGACAGAGCCCTCGGATAAATAATTGTGGAGCACTCTGGCATTTAAAACTCATTCTGCACATGTAAAACGTTTTCATTAATCCTCTCTGAAAGGCATGACCTAATTACTGATTTTTTGTCTTGTTGAATAATTACAAAGAACTTTTCCCTGTGATGTCATCCCTTCAGTGGAACGAGTGGGGAAGAGCCAAGGAAACCACAGGCTCCTTGGTTTACTGATAATTCTGGAAAAACAGGAAGGAGCTTGCACTTAAAGAAAAAAAAAAAAAAACAAAAATCACATTTTGTAATGAAATATTATTTCAGTGTAGGGTAGTTCTGAATTTTTAATATATATATGTATGTTCTCAAAAGTCTAATTAAACATTGCTAAATAAAGTAGAGCCGAGCAAACCCAATGAAATTTTAATGTCAAAGTTGAGCAGAAATAGTTTGGGAAAAGAGAAGATCAGAACTGAGTGAAATGATAATTAATGCTAAAATACATTTTCACCAAATTTGATTTTTTTTTTTTTTCCTTTTTTTTCCCCTTCTGTTTCTTTACAGCTCCTGAAGCCTCCCATCCTTCCAGCAGCAGGCCAGGAGATTTCCTGTCTCTGGGATGGTTCCTGCTCTCGGCTGATGGCTCTGGGTTGTCCAGGGAACATTTGCAGGCTCAGTTTTTGGGGTTTTTCCACCTTTAGCGGAACACCTGCCCCGTGCTGGTGTTGGGTTCGCTCCGTGTGTTCACAGAGGGGCTGAGGATGACACTTGGCGTTATTTAATTTCAGTTTCCTTTGTGTTGCCCCTTCAGTTCTGTGTTTGGGGTTGGATTTCTGCTCTCCCTCTGGCTGTTACGTGAGGTTCAAAGGAAATTGAACTCAGCATTTCTCTTCGAACTGGGTCTTGTTAAAGTCTCTTTTGGCAGAACCTAAATCTGTGCCTTTGACACTTTGACAGAATCTGTTTTGGGGTTGAAAAATCTCTTTCCTGATAAGATTTTGGGTTGTTTTCCTGTTTCACTCCAAAAGCCTGAGCTGATCATCTTTAAAGCATTAGCACAATTGCTTACAGATGGACCTTTCATATAAAAATGTGATTTCCCCTTCTCCAACCAGGCATTATTGCTGTTTGCCTGAGCTCATGGGCTTCTCCTTTTGTTAATTTAACCTCAATGTGTTCTGGATGAGTTTAGCCAGAGCTATTGGTGTTTTATTAGTTTGGAAGAACAAGCAAACCAAATTCTTTAACGCTTGTGACACTGCTCAGCCTTTGTCAGTTAAAGGGGAATATTGAATATACTGGTGCACGAAATGCTTTGGATTTGGCTTTGGCTCTGGATTTTTATTTTTTTAAAGATTTGTTAATGATTTTTGGCCCGGGATTTATAGAGCTCAGTCTCAGGACACTTTAATCCCACCTGAGCTGCCCCACACCCCTGGCCTCACGCTCAGCCAGATTCAGTGAATTTGGTTGTGAATGCTTTAAAAGTAGAAATAAGTGATAGTTGGACAGAAAAAAGCACCTTTTGGTGGAAGGCAATGACTGGTAACCGAGGAACTGCAGCTGTATTTGCATCATTATAAATTAAAGTTGGGTATTAGTGTAAAGCTGGCATCCATCTCTAAAAAAAGAAACGCATTTAAGGTGGATTTCCCTGGGAAATCTGTCTTTTATGTGATTAATGCTTCCTCGGTGCAGTGCCACCTGAAATGCCCAACCCCAGTGGTGCACCCTGCTCTGCCTGGTCACTGCAGAGCACCAGGGGCCCAAGGCAGCAGAATTCATATTTCAGGGTTTCAGGGGTATTTTGTAGGACAGCCAGAGGAGTGGCACAGGCCTTAGCCCAGATTACCACTCAGGCTGCAGAAAACTCTGCCAAAGTCCTAAATTTTACAAAATTACAAGGTCTGGCCCTCGCTCCCTGAGCCTGGCGTGGTCTGGAGTGGTGAGAAGAATAAAGGCAGGATTTGAAGGGTGTTTGCCCCAAGCACAGCTTGGTTAAAACTGCCCCAGGCACAGGGCTGGTGTTAAGGCACCGGGGCCACGGGGAGGTGGGGACCCCATGAGGATGGGATCCTTTTATCCCCATGAGGGTGGAATCCTTTTATCCCCATGAGGATGGGATCCTTTTATCCCCATAAGGATGGGATCCCACGGGAGCACATCCCTTTTTGTACCCCGTGTGGTGCCAGGTGTGCTGCTGGTCACCAGAACCAGGGCACACGAGCAGACAGGGCCTCGTGTGCCTGCAGGAGGAATTTGGGATGTTTTCATCTGGCTCTTTGTCCCTGCTGGGACAGACCCCTGGATCTGTGGATGGAAGGGGACGAGTCCCAGCCCTCTGTGTGTGCCTCATCCCAGGAGAATCCCCTTCATCATCATCCTCAGGGCTCGACTCCTTCCCGGAACAAAGATCTTCCCATTAGTAGGGAGAAACTCTTTGCAGCCTGGAGTTAATGCTGAATTCTGGATTGGGTTTTTTTGGTGATGTTTGTTGCTGCTCTTTCCCTGAGGGCAGCCGGAGGTCTGGAGCCCAGTGAACAGCTTGGTTTGCTCCAGAGCTGCCACCGTGAGCCGGGAACAGATGCTGAGGGCTTTGTTCCTCTAAACATTCGTCTTCCCTGGCAGAAATCTCCCTGAGGAACTTCCCTGTGCCGGCTGTGGTGTCGCAGCGTGGCTCTGGAGGCTCCCAGGACAGCTCAGCCAGGCCCCACCTGGAGCTGTCCTGGGCCAGGGAGGGGCCAGGGCAGGGAGGGGGCTGTGTGTGCGGGGCCGCCAGCTCCAGCGGCGCTCCTGTGCTCGGGCATGGCACCGGCCGTGGGTGAGGCAGCACGGGGCGGGAGGGGAGCACCCAGCCCTCCCGCAGCACGGCACACGCAGCTCATCCAGGGCTTTGGGAAGTCTCCACACAGGGAGATCCACGCCCTCCCTCCGCTGTTCCCGAGCTCTGCCCCCCTCCACAGAAAGTTTGTCCTGACTGAGGTGGAACTTGTGTTTAGTTCGTGCCCCTTGTTCCTCATCCTGTCCTGGGCACGGCAGGGAGAGCCTGGCACCACCCTCCTGCCTCTCCTTGACATGTTTCTGCGGATTGATGGGATCCCCTCTCTGCTGTCTCCTCCTTCCCATTCGGGGGCCTCAGGAAGGTGTCACAGCATCCCCCTGTGCCGTGTGCCAGCCCTGGTGCCAGGCTCTGCTCCCTGCCCGCTCCGTGCCCGGGGCTGTCCCCCCTGAGCCCTGGGGCTGTGACCCCGGTGCCCTGGATGCCCTGGGAGGGCTGAGCTGGAACAGAGACTGGACAGAGCTGAGAATAAAGCAGAGATTTATTGAAAGGCCTTTAGGGTACAGCTTGGGCAGGACAAGAGCCTGGGCAGGGACACACCCAAGGTGGAACCAAAATGGACACAAAATGGGCACAAAATGGACAAACGGTCACGAGGTCTCACACTTTGATCAGTTCTGTTCCATTTGCACATTGGGGTTTAATTGTCCCAGTTCCAGCCCCAGGCTGTGAGCTCCCATCCTTCTCGTTCCTCCCTCCAGCCACCCTTGGTTGTGCTCTTGGGCTGAAAGTTGTCCTTGGTGTGCACAGGAACAGGATTTGTTTTGTGTCGCTGCTGTGTGCAGAGAGCTGAGTGACGCTGAGTGTGAGCTCAGAGCTGCACCTGGGCAGCACAGAACCTGGAACACACGGAAGGATCAAACTCCAGGTCTCACCCTCCTGGAGCCAGCAGTTCCCTCCTCAGCACCCAGCCCCTCTGTCAGCCCCTTTCAATTGCAGCACACTCAGCAAAGGCAGGCAGAATTAAATTTATTCCTGAATTGTTGAATAATGTAATATTCGTGTTGTACATAAAAGAATCACAAACCACCCAGCCTGATTTTCCTGTGAAAACATTTAACTTTTATTAAATCAAGACAGTTTTAAGGAGCAGCGAAGAAGAAAAAAAAAAAAAAAAAAGGCAAAAAACCCCCCCCAAACAACTGAACCAGCTTTCAAAGTTGCCCTGTAGCCAAAACATCCATCTGAGAAGCTGAAGGGTTGATTTTGTTTGTTTGTTTGTTTGTTTGTTCTTCTGCTGGAGTGTATCACCAATAATTAAAAAAAAAAAGGGAGACGAGCGTGTTCAAACCCTTGGAATAAATCAAAGCCGACTCTTCCGGCTGCCGGGAGCTGCTCCAGCCGGATTGGGGTCTCCAGGATTTGGGAATGCTGTGCTGGGGGCAGCAGGGCACAGCAGGGATCTCTGGGGATCTCTGGGGATCTCTGGGGATGTCTGTGGGTCCCTGTGGATCTCCCTGGGTCCTTGTTGTTCCCTGGTGATCCCTGGTGATTCCTGTGGATCCCTGCTGGTCTCAGTGGGTCCCTGTGGATCCCTGGTGGGTCCCTGTGTGTCCCTGGTGATCCCTGTGGATCCCTGTGGATCCCTGTGGATCCCGGTGGGTCCCTGTGGATCCCTGTGGATCCCTGGTGATCCCTGGTATGTCTCAGTGGGTCCCTGTGGATCCCTGGTGGGTCCCTGTGGGTCCCTGGTGATCCCTGTGGGTCCCTGGTGATCCCTGCTGGTCTCAGTGGGTCCCTGTGGATCCCTGGTGATCCCTGTGGGTCCCTGTGGATCCTGGTGGGTCCCTGTGGATCCCTGTGGATCCCTGGTGTGTCCCTGGTGTGTCCCTGGTGATCCCTGTGGCTCCCTGGTGATCCCAGTCCCGGCCCCCAGCCCAGGGGGCCATGGCAGGTGAATGCTGCCTCCCTCCCACGGCAGCGAGGTGCAGAGCGTGGGGCAGGAGGCGCGGGGCGGTGGGCAGCGGGGCAGGGATCGGCCCCGACCCATCAAACGCTCCCGAGCCGTTCCCAGCCCTTCCCTGCGAGGGGCACAGGAGCCTGGGCTGGAGTTCAGCCACAGAGGCGAGACAAAGCCCAGGGGAACGGGGCAGCAGACCTGGATTGGCAGACAGCAAGACAAATTGGATGATCTAATAGTCCTTTTCCATCTCGAAGTTTTATGATTCATTTGTTATTTTAGCCATCTATATATATATATATATATATATAATTTTACCCTAGAGGGGTTTCTTGAAATGTGCGCAATATATTCCTTAAATAATAATAATAATAATAATAATAATAAAAAAATAAATTAAAAAAAATCACTTTAAAAAAGAAGAGAAGAGGTCGGTGCTGCAGGCTCGGAGGCGCCGTGGGACACGCTCAGGGAGATGGGATGGGTGTGTGCCCCCACCCCAGAAACAAGCCCCAGAGCCAGAGGAGGGAGAGGGAAAAATTGGGAGAGGGAAAAATTGGGGGAGGGAAAAATTGGGAGAAACCAGCACAGGGTGGTGGTGTTGTTTCCCCCTCCAACCTCTTTTTCTCGCTTTAAGTGATTATTATTGAAGGGAAAGGAGCCTGCGAGAAATCCTGCGTGAGTTTTAATGAAAACAGGCACATTCCTGTGAGTTTCTCACTCCCACAGCCTCCCCAGGTCAGTCTTGTTCTTTCTCCGCAGAGAAAGAAAAGGATTTAAAAAAAAAAAAAAAAGAGCACTAAAGAAAAGAAAAACCCACACAAAAATCAATCCATCAAATGTCATTACAGATTTATTAAGCCTGATGTAGAAAGACTTTTAACAGTAACATCTTCAGAAAGCATAAAAAGAGCACTTCTGTTCAGTCTTGTGCTTTGAAAATCTAAATATATTTTTATCATATAAATAATTCTTTTCATGTTTTAAGTGCATCTGTTTTTTTTTTTTTCTTTTTTTCTTTTTTTTATTTTCTTTTTTATTCCCTTTTCAAATTTCCATTTTACAATTGGCCAAAAACAAAAAAAAAAAACCCAAAAAAACCCCAAAAAACCCCCTGAAGTCTGCGTTGACTGAAATGAAGCCATTTGCAAAGCTAATGATGTTGTGAAGCATGTCTGTGGTGAGCCGTATCAGCTAGATTTCAGAAAGGTAGTTCAATGAGTGCAGCATTAAAATGAGGGACAGCCTCCAGCAAAATCATAATTGAACACACCCAAGTCCTTAATGTCTGCAGTTGGGTTTCCTGATGCAAATTACGATAACATTTCAGATGTGAGCAGTCGCTTTCCAGTAGCTGCGGTGGAAAAGAGACATTTTCTGCCACAAAGGGAAGAATTACCATGTTTAAAAATGTAAATAATATATGTATAGAAACCTTTTTTATGGAAATGAGGCATTCAGGATTATGTGAGCAGTTTGGGCTATTTTTTTTTTTTTTTTTTTTCCCTTTTAAACATAACAGATAAAGATGTGTGATCTATTATTCAGGGCTTTAATTACAGTTCTAAAACTGCAGTGATTTTACATTAAAAAAAAAAAAAAAAATCCCTGGGCATAAAAAGTAATGTTTTCTGTGGGAAAGTTGAGGGATTTTTTTTTTTTTTTTTAATTTAAATACAATGTATTTACCATGGTGAAAACACAGAACAAAAAAAATCACCGTTAATAAATTCCAATGCTACAAAATCATACACACAAATACACCTTAAATGCTCTGGATTGCAGTCATCTTCCTGTAAATCAGAAAAGGCCTCAGATAAATAGGTTTGACCTGATTTAAATTTAATGAGATACATAGTCCTGATTGTTAATAATTGGTTTGGGGGAACCCAAAACAATAAAAGCAATAATCTCCTCTAGTATAAATTATACGAATTTATTTAGCAATCAACCGAAGGGAGGAGAGGGAAGGGAACAAAAAAAAAAAAACAAAAAAAACCCAAACAAACAACCCACAAACAAAAAAAACCCCAAAAGCCATTAACATTATCAATTTGTTTAGCTGAAGTTCGTTATAATAAGCAGATAATTGGAGGCCAAATTTCCAGGCAGGCTTGCAGAAAGCGGATTTTGGGAAGACGCCTGCGTGTGATGGAGCTCCGGGGCCACTAGATGGTATGGTCCTCCCAGCAGAAAGGGCTTTCTCCATCCTAGGACCATCCATAATCATCCAAACCAAGTGAAACATGGTTTTGATTAAAGCAGCCTGTTGGCTCAATAATCTCGGTAATTTTAAAAACATCCTTAATGTGGAAGAAGAACACTGCAATGTCAGGGATGGCCTTGGGGCCCATTATAAACAGCAACAAAATAAATAAGGGGAAGAAATGAGAGGTCATGAAAACAAAATTAAGCTAATGTTTCAAATTTTGACAATTATGAATTGTTCCTCCAAGAAGACATTAAAAAAAAAAAATAATTCAGGCACTATTAGATAAAATACAAAGAGAATAATTGTGCATGTATGAGTTTCCCATGGGACTAAGCATGCTTTAAAAGCAAAACTTGACTTAGGTTTCCCCTCTTCCCCCCGCCCCCCTTTCTAGCCAGAAATCGGGCAGCTCTCATGCAAACACAGACTTGCTTCTCCGAGTTCCTCCACAAGCTCCTCTCTAATTCCTTTATGAGCCATTAAAAGATGACGAGCAAGAAAACAAACAAACAGAAAATTACAAGCGCATTTTCTATGGAGAAATGGGGAACAAAAAAGAAATAATATTCCCCATTATGGACCTTTCTTTTTTCCCTTTTTTTTTTTTTTTTTGTAGGAAACCGAAACAAGCGAATATAACAAAATCTGTGTTCATAACATGGCAATATAGTTAATATATACAAATATGTACAGTATAAAAATGCATCAAAGGCGCGACTCTTCATCCAAACAAGCTGCAGGGCCCGGGGAAGAGCAGCTTGGCCCCCTCCTCTCTAAGTTACAGGCAATATGTTCTGTACAGCATGCACTGGGTACAAAATGAGTGCAGGAGCACCGAGACATTCGCCAGGGAAAGTCACCACGAGGCCCCATGCCAGGGAGTCCCGTTTGCGTTGTCCATATAAAAAATGGGTTTAATCTTGCCTTTTTTTGCCTTTTGGAGTATATACATTTGGGGTTTGGTTTTTTGTGTTTTTTTTTTTAAGAGAAAAATCGATTCTTTATTTTCATTATTGTTTTCGAAACAGAATGCTGGCACCACGGGGTCACAGGCGTGACCTGAGGACGCTGCCAGCGACAAGCGCTGGGGCAGAGCAAACCCACGCGAATTCACCAGGGTGGCCAACGGAGCTCCGGGGCTGCAACGGGGCTGGGGCCCTCCTGAGCCGTGCTGACACGCTCCAGGTGATGAGACCCAAAACAAACACGCAGAGTAAAAGACCAACGAAGGATTAAGAAGAGGAGCACAAGACAAAGGGGCGCGTTGTACCAGAGACACAGGACAGAGAAGTACCCTGAGCCGAATGAGAGCTGTTGAACTTGTCAGCTTTTGCAACCTGTATTGCACAATTCCAGCATCTGCTGCGGGGCGAAGCCGAGGTGCTGCCCCGCAATCCTGCGGGGTGCTGCCCCGCAATCCTGCAGGGTGCTGCCCCGCAATCCTGCAGGGTGCTGCCCCGCAATCCTGCAGGGTGCTGCCCCGCAATCCTGCAGGGTGCTGCTGCCAGCAGTGCCCAGCTGCTGCTGCCTCAGCCCGGAGCCGCTGCCTGCTCCTGGAGGGATGCACACACACACACACACACACACACCCCTGCGTGCCCGTGTCTGATGGGTGCTGCAGGGAAAGGTCTGTGTGCACCTGCGTGTCCTCCTGCATTCACACAGCCCTTCTTGAGTGTCCCCTGGACCGGTTTCTAAGGGAAAATGCTCCCCACAGAAATCTCCCACGTTTCAGGCAGTCGTGAGGATGTGGATGCCGTGTGGGGAATGGGGAAAGCGTTCCCTGCCTTCAACGGAGCTGCATTTTTGCAAGGTGTTATTTTCATTTTCTTCATGAAATACTGATGGTTTTTTCCCCCTGCTATCTCATCTGAGGAGTCTAATGAAAGAATTTGTTGCCTTTACTTAGATCAAAAAAGGAAAGGAAAAAAAAAGTTTGCTCAGCTCGATGGTGTGAACTGAAGTGGAGCTGTGCGATCCGCCAGGATTAGTGTTTAATCTGTTGTCTCAAACAGGGCTTTTTACAAAGGCCTAAAGACATTTCATGAGCTGAGAGGGATGATGAACTGGAAGTTTATTACTCTGCAGTAAAGTCCAGTGCTACAGCAAGTTCACTTTTAAAAAATACTCTCCAAGAAAAAAATTGTGCAGGCATTTATGTGCAAGAAATAAATGTCAGTCTGAAACTTCATCTACACCTCACGTCTCTTCTGGCATAATCAAAGCAAAAATCCACCACTAGACTGAAGGATACTGGGATAAAAGTGCTTGCACTGGTATTAAAGTGGTCCAGCAGAGCAAAAGGAGCTGTACCAGTATAAAGTGCTTTATAGTGATACAACTGCTGCTACTTCTACAAGCATCGATATCAACATTTTGCAATCACCTCCCTGCCATAACTAAAAACCTCCTGAAGTGCAGGAGATTTAATTTGCCTGGAGCTAGAGACTGAAGTCTGCTGGACTCGTTTTCAAAAGTGCATTTAGATCTGAGGCTGGGACCATGAGGATGGCGTTTGGAGCTGGGTAAACAGAGGGTGAATCTGCTGGATTTGGAAAGGTGGCTCCGGATTTACTCAGGAATAAACGCAACCAGAATCTGGCTTCTGTTTTTTAGACATTGGGCTGAAATGGGAGGGGGGTGGTTGAAGGGAGGATCGGGGGGGATGCTGCACAGCACGTGTGGGGTGCAAAGGTGAGTCAGCTTCCAGTCCCACTGCAAACCCATTATTTTTATTATTTTATTCTTTCACTTTCCTTCAGAAGACAACTGGAGAATAATAATTCTAAATTTTGCATGCCTTCCACTGCAGGAAATAATGAAAAAAAAAAAAAAAAAAGAAAACCCAGTAAGCATTTCTGGAATAACAACCCGGTGGCTCCCCCCAGGGTCATCAACCAACAGGCTGATCTTGAGTTCAGGTGCTGACAAATCAAGACCTCATGGATGAAATGTGATTGAAATCTGCCTTTAGGTGCATGTCCTTTATTCTTTAGTTACGTTTTAAAATATGACGCTTGCTGTGGTCCAAAGTGACACAAATGGTCAAAGGTTGGACTCAATGATCTTGGAGATCTGTCCCAAGCTAAATGATTCTGTGACATAAAAAAGGCTCTGATTGCACCCACAATGTCCAGCTCAAACTCTTCAGCACCATTATGGAAAAGTTATTAGTTATAGTGAAATTCAGGAACTTCTTGCTGCCCATTTCCAGCTAAGGACAAGAAAAGTCGTGACCTGTGGGACAAATTGTGATGGGGAGCAGGAAACCCAGGCGAGGAAAACCACAGTGTCACTGACCCTGCCGTGAAACCCAAGGAGAAGCTGGTCTGGGGGCCCTGGGGTGGTCAGTATGCGGGAATTTCAGCTCCATAATCCCTAACCCAGCTCCCTAGGAGCAGCAATGACAGGTCAGGCTGTGCTGGGAGAGGATGGGCAGTACCAGTAGCACCTGCTGACCATCTATGCAAGTGGCTCTGTTGGTGCTCCTGCTCGGGGACAGATGGCCCGTAAAGCCTGCTGTAATTGCAACGTATTGATCTGGAATCTGTGATCAATACTGTCTTTATAGAGAGAATTTTAAATATAAATTGCATCGTATATCTGTTGGTGAGGACAAAAGCCCTGTGTGACGGAGATCCCCCTCCGCCAGCCCCGGAGGGATGATGGAATACGGAGAGGGGACGGGGGACAGCCCAGCCAGAGCCACCTCTTCAATCTCTGCCAGAAATCATGCTTCCGTCCTCATTCCCTTGTGTCCTTAGCAGGCCTCATCCCAAAATAACCCCCACAGGCACGACCCTGGGTGTCTGGGATGTGTCTGGATCAGGCCGTGGGGAACCAGCGCAGAGCCAGCGCCCCCTCAGCAGCTCCCACCCAAAACTCCAGTATTCCTTTTTCCTGGTCACCAAGGGTGGCTCGTTCTCCATGCAAATCCTGCACGGGTGCTTCCCCGTGGGAGTATCCCCTTCTGGTTTGGAAGCTGAACTGCGGGTATGAAGTAGTCAATAAATATGGCACTTTGTCAAAACATGATTAAGGAAAGAAAAAGAGGCCAAAAATTAGGGAAACAATCCCTGCCATTTGAATGCATGAGAGCTGATTCAATAGCCTGTAAAGCTGGCTTGGAAGGCTTCACCCCCTATTGTGCTAATATATAATTATTGATTTTTAAAATGACTTTTTATATCCTCCCTGATCTCTAAAAAAGCTAGGGAGGTCAGTCTTGTAAATACTTTTACAAGTAGGTAATAAAACCCATGATAACTTGCATTGACAAGTAATTACTGGGCAGGTTTGTTAGCAGATTCTCAAAGATTTTTTTTTTTTTTAACCCAACAATTATTATTGTACTAATGACAGCCATTTTTAAAGTTAAGTGTCCTTCTCCCTCTCAGCTTAAGTAGCAAAAACCTGGAAAAAACACCTGAGACCTATCCACTGAAATTCTTATACATTAGGCCCCAAAGGGATGCTAATTACATCTCCCTGTTTTAAAATAGAACATTATTTTTCTCAGGCGATATGGCTTATTTTGACATGGGTGGTGGCGGGAAGGGAGCTCTGGTTTCTCAATAAATCTTTCAAAGCAGTGTGTAAGGGTAACAATTCTCCCTGCTTTATTTCAGTGCAAGAGCATAAACAGCTTGGATATGTGGTGTATCAATATGCCACTTGTTAATAAGCGAGGATGTGAATCATAAATATTCGGCTGTTTGATCACCAGGCTTTTAATTAATGTTTTGATGATCTCCAATAAGAATAAAAGTCAGAACGATAGATATTGAGTAGCAACAACAGAGAAAAGATGCAATGATTTTTTGTGTTACCTGATCTATATGACAGAAAAACTATCAACTCATCCAGTTTCGTACAGAGAAAAGAGAGGAGAGATGTACATTTTCCTTTTTTGATATCATATTGTAAAAAAAAAAAACCAAAAAAAATCACTTAATTCAAATGTGTCCCTAAAACGTTCCCCAAGGACAGCGATGCAGGCAAAATGATCAAGCTTTAGCACTGTGTGATGAAGGTTTGTGGCCGGATTTTTAAACAGAGTAGCTGCTGCCACACAGTGAAGACTCCTGAGCAAAACCTGACCTCCCTCAGGGGGTTTGGCCTTTCCAAAATCCGCCCAACCTTTGCAGCTCTGGGGTGGGGCCGTGTGTCCTACGGTCACCCTGGGCTCCCAGGGCACCAACAATGCTCCTTTCCTGCCAAAATCGAGCAGCTGGTGCCCCAAACAACCCCAGCTCTGGGTGCTGAGGGCTGGCTGGGGACTCCAGACCTCCTTTTTGTGGGAAGAGGCTCCCGAGAGCTCCCCGTGTGGGAATTCCTACAGCTTGGCCTTGCCACAGGTGCAAACCCCAGCGTGGAGAATCCTGTTAAAGAACAGCCAAACTCCCGGCCGTGACAGCCCGGGGCTGGGAGCTTCACCTGTCAGGTGCTGCGAGCAGCACAGTGTTTTTCACCCCTGCACCCAAAAGCTCGGGGAAAGGAGCCACACGTGCAGTTTCTCCAGGGGCGATTTTCTGCCTTTGGGTCGGCACCAGCGGCCCCACCTTGTGCAACTTCACCTCATAGCTCCGGCCTGGGCTGTGCAATTTAACAGCTTCTGAGGAGCTCGATGCTAATGCATTGATTTTGCTTTAATAGAATTTTGTTGTCAATGGCCGGCGCTCAGCACGGTGCAGGCTTCAATCTTAACCCATCTGAAGGCTCTGCTCGTTTCCAGTTGAGCTCCGTTCATTTCCAGTTGAATAGGTTAAGCAAAGACAGACCTCACTGTTCTCAATTCACTTTATGATCCTCCCATCATAAAAAATAATATCAGCACCTTGCTTTTCATGTCAGAACTACATTTGAGCTGCTATTCCCTATGCCCATGAGTAAATCCCATAAAAGCCGCCCCGTTGTACTGTCGCTATTTTTCCTTGTGGATGATTGATTGATGGATGAGTGCTGACACTTCAATGAAGCTATTTCGACTGCCATCTCAATCCGATGATGTGAGGGGTATATTTTCTGTCCATGCCTCATTACTTCAGAATGACATTCCTGGAACTTCATTTACTTTTTCCCTCCTTCCCTCAAGCGCCATATTTTTTCCCATCTAGGTTATGCATGCCATAAAAAAAGCAATTTGCTATTATATGTGGCATAAGGGCAACACTTTCCCTAGGAGGTAAATAAGAAGGGCCTTTTTTTCTCCTCCATGTTGAGTTTAGGGATCATGTCAAAATTTCCCGAGCAGTGCCAAAACCAGGCCCTTCTGCACAGAGGGAATGCAGGGAACACATTCAGTCTGATTTTGCGACTGCTGCACTTCAGTTACATCCTTGAACATCGCAAACAGAACAACAGGAAAAGACACTCCAAAGCCCTTTCTGATCTGAGAAAGAGCCTCCTCTCCACTTGTGCCTCGCATACTTTGAATATTTCATTTGCCACGGAATAGCGATTTACAACTTGATCCAGACTTATTTTTCCTTGGAGAATAGGGGAAGTTCATCGTTAAGCGCAGAGACGGATTTGTCTACTGGAGGTTGTTTTCTCTGAGCGAGAGCAAACAGGGCTGCGCCTGGATTTCCAAGCAGTGCACTAGGAACAGTGGGACCCGTGACATTGGCGTATCCTGGAAGATTCTGGGAGTTGACTTGGGACCCGATTTTAATCTGTGTAATACAGTATTCCCGTTAATAATAATGTATAATTAAGACATCCGTTAAAAATCCATAACGTTAATTTAATGGAGAAAATCTAATACAGTTCTATTGGAATTTTTACGTTAAATTAACTTTAACGGGCTTTTAATGGATGTCTTAATTAGATCTCATTATTAACGTGAATATTCCACAAATTAAAATTGGGCCCTCGAAGTTTTAATGAAAAAAGTTACAAGCACAAATTTGAGCTTGCCATTTTTGTAGCCCCCTTCTCCCAGGTCGGGGTGGGTTTGAAGGCACGGCCGGCGGTGATCGCCGGGCCGGACACAGCTCGGACATCAGATTCTGATCCCAGTTCTGGTGGCACAAATCCAAAGTCACTCTGTTGACCACAACAGAGTTTCAGATTTGCAGTCACCTATCTGAGAAAAGAATTCTACTTTTATTCTTTTATATCTATATATAGATATTTATATAGTGATATTTATATATAGATATGTCTATATTTATATAATGTTCAATAATCTAACAATAGTACTTTTGTTTAAAAATCCCTCCATCCCATATGTCTCGTCATAAACCGTAATGGAGATTTAAATATATATATATATCTGAGGAATAAAACAAACCGAAAACAATCCATTTCAAACAAATCTTTGGCAGCAACATGGTTAAGCATAACTATTTGAACAACTTGCACAGAAGATTAACATTGTTCAGAGGTTTTTTGGCTCAGAATCTGTTTTAACTTAATAATTCTTGTACTTACTGTGATGTATTGATCCCTAGTGCAATGACTGGATTGGGCAACCCAGGTGCAACAGTAATAGCTGCACAGAATAGAAACATTTCCTTTAGACAAACTATCCCAAAGGGGTTATAAATAGGAAATGGACATTACCATGAAAAGTAAAGCTTCCAGTGTGACTGCATCTTGTGTAGCACACTTGGACATTAAACTATGAAGAATTTTTTTTTTCCTGTCAAGTGTTACAAATTGACGAAATAAGTACATCAATGTTCTCAGTCATTATCTTACTTCAGTGGCACTTTGTTTTAGTGACAGCAAAAAGGGACAGTGGAGACCAGACAGCCCCAGTGCAGTTTATCAATGAAAATCTAATATCGTCCATAAGCAGGGGAGTGGAAATCAATACTTCATTACCAAATTGTTAGTGAGGATGAAGAAGAATAGCAGGAGTTTTTTGGCAGGCTCCTCGATCCGGGTTGCTGTGAGTTCAATGTCAGGGCCGCGGTGGCGAGCGGGGCCGGGCGCGGAGCTGGGCTGGAGAGCTGGACTAAGGCATTCGTCCTGCAAGCACAACAACAACAACACAGCCACAGTTACACGGTCTGATCACTGCCACGCCCCTGAGCGGGCACTTTCAGCCATGGAAATGTCTGCAAACGAGCTCTGCTTCGTTTTCTGCACCCACAGGCTCACAACAAGCGAGGACACACAAGTGTGGCTGGAATCCTGGTTCCACAACCATGCACAGAGCAGTGGGTGAACTCCAGATGGTGCTGAGGCTCTGCCTGGTCACTGAGCCCCTTACTCTGCTTCTCCCCCATGTTCCTCAAACGTGGAGTTCCTTCCTACAGCCAGCCAAGGACATGCTCTGAAATCCTCATGGAGAGCCGGAGTTCTCGGTACTCACACAGTGTCTGATTACCCCACTGTTCCTGTGTTATTCCTACTTCTTGTGGCACCTCCCCAGCATTAAAAGCCATCTTCCAACGGGCCTGTTCCATCCTGCAGCTGCTAAAAGTGCTAAGTGACTCGAGTCGTGAAGCTACTGCTACTCAGAGACAGAAGGGGCTTGTTTTATTTAATTTCAAGGTGTGGGTTTAAAAGTTCAGCCCAAATCTGGGTCCTGCTTTGCTTATAACCCGGGAGAAAGATACTGAGGAAAGCAGTAGGAAAAAACCAACTGGAAAAATAGGGTGAGAAATGAGGCAGGCAATAAGTAGAGTGAAAGTCAATCTGGAGACAGCACAAAGGAAAAAAAGAGCTGCAGTGGGCAAAGAGAAACATGTTACTGAAAAATATATTATCTGTTCAAGGCCATGGATATTTCAGCAAACACAACTCAAATCCTGCAGTGTGTTCTCTGTGTTCTGGCTAAATCAACTGGAAATTCAGTAGCAGCTTTATTTAAAGTAAAATAAACTCAGCTTTTCAAAAAATTCCATATGAAAACAAAAAAGCCCATTGACTTCATGCTAGTTAGTTTATAATTTGGTTTGGTTTACAATATCTTCACCTTTTCAGTTTTCACAGCGATGCTGAGTTTTGCATTGGCAACCCAGACCTGCTGTGGAGAAACTGTTGGAAGGGAAGAGGAGGTTTTGGCAGCTGATCGTAGCGACTTTTGGCAACTGAGGGTGCATGGAAGTCAGTTTGAGATTGTGGTGAATACCTTGGATCATTATTCCCACTTAAAAGATATTAAAAGCAATCCATGTTGACACTTCAAGATGTTGCCTTTTGGTTTCGGAGGTAACGCTCCAGAGTAATTCTCACTTTGCAAAGCTCTTATTTTTCACTGCAAAAGGGCAGAGCTGTGCCAGTTTATGCCCTGCTCGAATCTCAAAGAAATGCAGAAGCATTGCTGTTGTGGGGCCTGGAGCTGACACACAGCAACGCTGCGGCCAGATTCTCACTGTGGAATCGCCTCTGCAAACGATCCAAGAGTGCGGGTGGAAGAGGCATCGGGCTTTACCCTTCCAAGAGGTTTCCAGGATGGAAAACTCTCTGTGACATCCCACCTGAGTCCTGCCTTGCATCATACCTGGCCCTGCAGCATCTGCTTCCCTCCTGGGGTGGGACACAGGCACCACAGGCTGTGATGAGGGACAGCGGTGACACAGCTGAGAGCAGGAGTGGTGACCCTTCACGAGGTCAACTCTGCCTCCAGAACACCACTGGGATAATTAAGCCAAATTAGTATCGCTGAAAGTGCTAAATCTGGGACAGAGTCTTGAAGTTACTGCGGGGCCAGCGGGAAATATTTATAAAAGTTTGGATTGAAAAAACGAAAAGCAGAACTCCAGCCTCCTCTTCTTTTTGTGCCATTGTGAGGAAGGCCCTGAGACTTTTTAATCAGCACAACAATATTCCTGGTCATTTCCCTGTCACAGAACAACCTTGAGGACTCTGTTAGCCCTGGGCAGACACTTCTGAGGAACATCAGTCAGAGGGAAGGTCCACAAGAAACTCTTCTGGCAACAAATAAACTTTTGAGGCTCAGTGTCCATGTATTTGACTAATGCTAACATCTCTGCACAAGTCAATTCAATTGGGACTTGGCATTGATTTCCACGGGATAAGTACTTCACCCCTAAGGTCTTTTGGCCAGCTGAAGTCTCCATCCTTGTGGGTTTTGTTGGATTTTTTTTTAAGTTTTATTGATACCACTGCAGGCTGGGACAGGACTTTGGGAAATTAATTAGTGTGAGCCCTGATCAATAAGGGTCATAGTTTATGTATTTCATTATCAAGTCTGTAAGAGATTCAGGGAGTTTGTGGAGAGCTTGTCACCTGCAGTCAGTGCAGAGCAGCCTGCACATTCCAACAGCACTCGATGGGCAGGGTCTGGTGCTTCCTGGGCATTTGCTGCAATGTAGCTCACCCCGTGCCATAAAGAAAACTCCATCACTTAAATCATGTTCTGAAAACGTGGCTGAGGGTGTTCATTATACTGATGTCTTGTACAGCGTATGTGAAATATCAGTTGCAGATACTGAAGCTTTGCTTTTATTTAACACTAATTATCGAGCCATCAACAGATGTAAAAAGTCCTATCTATTTTAACACGGACGTGTCAGGACTCAGCATTCCTCCTAACAGCCTCCTTCCCTCTCCTTGTCCATGGCACAGCTTCCCTCTCCTCATCCGAGCGTTGCCAGATAAACACAGCTGTGTCACCTCTGAACCGGGAGCTCTCGAACTCGTCTGCAGCCCCAGACCCCCGCCAAGCGCGAGTCGGCACGCCAGGCCCCCGCGGTGCCGCCGGCGCTGCCACGCTGCGCTCCTGGAGCCCCCGGAGCGCCCAGGGCCGGCTCAGCTCCCACACCCCGGTGCGTCTCCGGTGCCCCCTCTTCCCTTTTCCCCACGGACAAAAGCCACGCCAACGGAGTGACGCGGCCTCCTGGGCGCTGCCTGCTCGTGGGGTGGGTCTCAAGTCACGGAAACCAGAATGGGATGGGTTGAAGGGACCTTAAAGCTCACCTCGTTCCACCTTTCCACACCTTCCACTGCCCCAGGCTGCTCCAAACCCCATCCATCCTGGCCTTGGAGACTTCCAGGGATCCAGGCCACCTCACCCTCACAGGGAGGGATTTCTTCCTGATACCTCACCTAAATTTCAGTTTGAAGCCATTCTCCCTTGTCCTGTCACTCCTGTTCCCGCTGAAGAGCCCCTTCCAGCTTCCTTGAAGGCCTCTTCAGATCCTGGAAGGTGCTGTGAGGTCCTTCCAATATCTGAAGTCCTTTTCTTGGGGGTTGGTGTCACCATTTGATTTTTGGGTTCCGCCACCTCTTCAGTGGAGCAGTCTGAGGTGCGTTGGAGCTCCAGAGCCAGAAGATGACAGCAGCTTCATGTATTTATAATGTCTTCTGTGTATTTCCATATCTTTGCTAATATCATTTAGCCAGCTCCTGTTTATGCGATGGGATAACAAAAATGACAATATTCCTCTGTGATCCACCACCGCAGTCCATGGGAGCCTACGGATCAACACTTCTCCAGGCTGCAGCTGCACCTATCACAATGAAGTGCAGGACTCTTTAAAGGCCACGCAGAAAGACACAGACAGGCCCTTTGTGGTTACCAAACGTGTTATCTCTAGATGTCATTTTGGACCTACTTTTGCTAGATTTTTTGCGGCAGCACAAAATCTGTTCCTTAAAGAACCGTGCCACGTGCACAGTACCTAGAAAGGGGGAAACAGCAAACCCGGATATATTTTATTTCATTTAGGACTCCTCTCACCATGAATTACAATGTTACAGGCTCTAAACGCCTTCTCGTTACCCATAATTATGACTAAAATTATATCAATCTAAACAGTAACTACTGGAATGATTCATCCTGATTGGGAGGAGCACGCTCCCTGGAGTTCTGCCTGCCCATCCATTTTAAAGCCTCATGGCAGGAATAGCTTTCCAGAAGGTCATTTAACAGCACATTAAATAAATAAACAGAACATATTTGTTTCAGCAAACACGCACTGATAGGATGGGAAAGCATTTTGGGAGAGATAGGAATAACCCTCACCGCAACGAAATCTTTCAGGTCTCACCTTGCTGAGGGCGCAGCACCCACCCGAAGGCAGGCAGAGGCTCCATGTGGGGCTGGCAGGGACAATCCCTCATGTCCTGCACGCTGAGGGGACCCACAGCCCACCAACGTCACCGCTCACGGCCCTGCAGAAGCCACCAGTCCTTGTATCTTCACCCTCAGCCGTCGGCCCCACGGAGAGGGAAGCGCGGAAAACATTCCTGATCTGAGCTCGTGAGCGCGTGGGGCAAGAGGAAGGAAATGTGGGCTCTAACTCAGCTGTGCTGGGGCGTGTCTGCCTGAACACAGAATTAACTGCTGCGACACCCAGGTGGAAGAATCTGGAGACCTTGCCTGGGATGGTACTTTCTTCCTGATTTTTTGGGGAAATCCAGAGCTTTGCAGGGAGCTGGAACAACAATGGTGCAGGAGGGACAAGAAGCACAGTCCTGAAGGGAGCCAAAAAAAAAAAGATGGGAAGAGACAATTTCCAAAGGCCTGGAATGACAGGACAAGGGGGAATGGCTTCAAACTGACAGAGAGGAGGTTTAGATTGAATATTGGGAAAATATTCTTCCCTGAGAGATGGCCCAGAGAAGCTGTGGATGAGTCAGACAAAAATCTGGGGCTGCAGTTCCCCGTGGTTCCAGAGAGACCCGATGGAATCCTGGGCTGCTGGAAAGAGGGGCATTGGTGCCACTGGTGTTGAGAGAGGCCAGGATTTCACCCCTGAGCCCAGTGTGAGCCTTGAGGTGACACAGTGACACAGAGCACAGAGGTGTGACATTCACCTGGTCCCCCCACTGCACAGAGCCCAGTACAGGAAGAATCACAGGTTTGGGGAAAAAAAAAAAAAAAAAAAAATACAGGCAGCATTTAACTTCTATTTCTTCCTATAAATAAAGTATAGCCATCAAATCACAATGTATTTGGGAGCACATGTTATTGACAGCCTATTCTTGGAGGGGGGAAAAAAAAGTGAATTTTTTTGGCAAAGTTTCCTAAAGATTAAATTGTTCATTGTACAGGGCACCATCTGCCCTTGGAGAGAGATTTAGTTGATGGCAGCTGCAACCAAAGTGTGGAAGATAAAGCTGAATTTCTGGTTTCTTTTCAACTAGCAACTGTCATTACAGGTCACATGCAAACTGTGCCATTTTCTGTGACAGGCAGGTTTGTAGGATTGGGCGCTCGCTACATTTTACAGTGCCACCTGTAAGGATCCCAGCCGAGAAACAGCTCTTGGAACACACCTTGCAAAACGTGAATTTACAGCAGATAAGACAAAGCAATTATGGAGCGACCATCTGGACAAGGGCTGCATGTTCCAGGCCCAGGTGCACGGGGTGGAGGTCGGGAGGAACTCGTGGGCCGCTCAAAGGTGGATCCCTCCATTCATCTGGGTGCTTAAAAAGGCTGAATTATCTGCAAGTGTTCACTCAACAGTTGCATAATCCACAATTGCCTCCCTATGTGCTTCCCCTCGAGATTATACCCCGCTTTTTTTAATCCCTGAAGAGAATTTCTAAATCACCAAACCAGAGGCTGCTGTGGGTGGGTTTTTTCTCAGCCCCACCTCTGAGCTATGACACTAAAATATCTCGACTCACTGTGAGGCAGCAAAGGCCACTTGACAGTGGGGAAGTGCGGATCTGTCTTTGCACTCTGAGTTACTTCAGTATCACACAAACCTCGTCCTGGCTACAGCAAACCCCTCCAGGAGGGAATTTGTACCTCCTCCCTCTCTCCTGAACACTTTCACAGGAGAATGATGTTCCCTTTCTCCTCAGAACAAAATGGGAGGGGAGAAGTTAAGAGCACACTGGTAGATTTTAATAGGACTAAGAAACAAAGCAAAACAAAAAAGCAAACCCAAAGCTCTTCCCTTTCATCCCTGCCTTGCTATGAAAATGCCTTCATATTTGCAGGCTTGCTGTCAATATTTCAGGATGGTACATCACACACCGTCTCGTCTGGAACAGCAGACATTGTCAGTGCTGGGAGACAACCACTCTCTGGTTTGTACTTCACAAAGATTCTCTATAAAGCATTTCTATAGAGAAAGAAAGGAAAAAAAAAAAAAAAAAAAAAAGAAAGATTTTTGAAATTCGTGAGTCTCTCTGCCTTTCAGACAAAGATGAGTTCTGGTTAATTTTTTTACTGATGATTTCCACTTCTTCTGCAAGGAAAAGCAGCAGCTACCATTGCCTTAAGACAGACTGAACTAGTTGTAACATGCTTAGATATGAGATTCTTTTTTTTATGTGAAAGAATTTGCAGGACATAAATTTCTTAAGTCTATTCTGTTCAATTTAACTTGTTGGTCTTCTCTCCCATTTTATCACAGTAGAAGGGGATTGTGGTTTGAAATAGAAAATGCTACCGTTGGTAGATTTTTAACCGATCTGCTGTGATTAAATCCAAGCTCTTGGACAATAAGATTACTTACAAAAATATTTTAAATATTCAAAAAATATTATTTAAATATTATTTTAAAATATTTTTTAAATAAAGGCTTTGCCTTTCCAACAAAATATTGCCCATCATTTCAGGTGCCAGTGCTCAGGCCACCCAAGCCGAACCTTGGGAAGCTCCCACTTCCATGTCTGCTGCTGCAGAACAGAACCACACTCACCCCCTGGGGAAATGCACCTTTTTCCATCCACATCTGACTGAGCCCAAATGCTTTTGGGATTGGGGCCTTTAAAGAGACACCCAGGAAAATGTTTAATTGCTGACACTCTGCCTGTTTGGGTTCCTTTTAGCAGAGAGCGTTAGTGGGTAGGAGTGGGGGCTGCTCGTGTTGATTAGTGTGGGATCTGCTGCTTTCTCCTTTCTTAGTGAGGAAGCTCTTAAAACACAAATTCCCACCTTAAACCCCGAACGGGCGCGAGCTGCGAGTAAATCACGGGCTCCGTGGTGCCAGAGCCGCACATGCTCTTCTGCTGCTGATTTGTCTACAAAATATATCACATGCCAGTTACTTGAATTAGGATCATGGGGAGAAGGGAATCATTAGAGAGTAGAAGAAACTCTAACACATAAAGAAAACTTATCCGTTTGTCTCCTCAGCGCCGCCTGTTTTATTTCCTCTTCAGGCGCTGACAGCGCTGATGAGGCAGAGGATGCGGTAATGCTGAGCGATTGCTTTTGGGGGGAGCATCATTAGGGCTGGGGATGTTTGGTGCAGCGAGAGCTCTGCATTGCCAGGCCCTTTTCCCCGGTCACTCCGCGGTGTTCGGCGGTGCTGGAAGGTGAAGGCACAGCCTGGATCAGGCATTTCCCTCCTGGAGCCGTTTCCTTCGCTCCGAGTGCCTCGGAAAGCCAGGTAAATTAGACTTGGAGAGAGGGACACCGCATCTTTGAGTAATGAGGCTGGGAAACAGGGAACACATTTTCCACTAGCTCATGTCTCACTGTATGGCATTCTGATTTCCTGACACTTCATAATAAATCATTGCTTATCACTCACATGGGAACATAACATGGTTCAAGTTAAGATTCGTTAGTGATTGTAAAGAAGAAACATGAATTGCTCCCTATCAGGGCTTTTTGATCATCTTTCTGTCCACTGCAGGTGTTTTTTTAATCAGAATATTTACAGGAGCCATTGTCTAAGGCATAAATAAAAAGGAGAAGAAAGAGCAGAAAATATGAATAATGGAAATGAATTTATTTGTCTTATTTATGTGTTTATGTAAACATTTGGCAATTGCTTTGCACAGCAGCTTGTATTCAGTGTCACGGGCTGCTGCACCAACATAAGTTTGTAAAGCTGGGATTTTAAATATATATACGTGAGTGTGTCTACAAAAAAAACCCTAAATGTCAATACATTCAATTTCTGGAGAAGGTTCTAGCAAGCACAGCCTGTTTGCTTTAGGATGGCATCACAGGGAGAAGAGAGGCTGATCCTGATCCTGCTGGCCCACCTTGGAGCAGTGGGAGTGGGAACCTGGTGACCTCAGGGGCAGAGTGGCTCTAACTGGGATGAGACTGGGATGTTCCCTGCAGCCCCAGGTCCATCAAAACTGTGGGAAACAAGGATTCACTCCAAAAACAGAGATATTCAAGAGCTGAGACAACCTTGCTACAGCCCCTGTCCCCCAGGTGAGCTCAGGGATGGCAAATCCTGAGCGTGGATGGGGAAGGAGCTGGGGAAGGAACAAGTGACAGGGCAAGGGGCTTCAGGGAGGTTTAGGTTGGATATCGGGAAAACTTTCTCCCCCCAAGGGTTGCTCAGCTCTGGCAGGGGTGGAATCCCCATCTCTGCAGGGATTCAACAGCCATGTGGCCCTTGGGGACATGGTGGCCTTGGCAGTGACAGGGAATGGTGGCACTCAAAGCGAAATGATTCCCCGATTCCGTGCGATCAGCTCCATATCCAGGCAGGTCACCGCCTTCTCCCCCCTTCAGTGGATGGAATCTTTCCTGTAGACACAACTTTTTCCTCAGCGGTTTAGGGAGAGGGGGGAAAAGCTGATGGGTTTACAGATGGCGTCAGTAGTGCTTTAGGGGAACAGGGAGTTTTGTATAAAAAGACCTAAAAACTGAAAAAATGTGACATTACTTAAAGAACTATAACAAATATGCAGAAATTTTTCACAAAAAGGGAAAAAAGAAAATCTATTCCTTCCCTTGTTTTACAAATAGCCCTCCCTTAATTTCTTCCTTTATCTTTTGGGTCTGATTGTGGGAAGTACCTAAAACTTTAGGCTAACCCGAGAGAAATCAGATAAGGGAACTATTTGCAGCAACTATGGCTTTGATTATTCCCCCTTCAGTAATTTGCTTTTTACTACATTAATCAACGATATAATGTGTCATTTCTACTGCTCCCTGGCTGAATAATTTCCAAAACTACAAACAGCTTTCAAGATAGTTGCCAGACAGGCGCAAATTAATACTTTCAGAAATTGTTCCTAGAAATATTCCCATGAACAGAAGCTTTCACACCCTCTATTTGTGTAAAGAGTCAGCTCAAAAAAAAAAAAAAAAAAAAAGCCAAATTATTATTTTAGGCATTTTCTGGCTTTTTTTTTTTTTTTTTTTTTTTTTTTTTTGGTTTTATATATATTTCTATCTAATATTTATAAAATATATGCAGTTTAGAATAAGCAGCCTTGTGAGACAAGATGGCAATGGTAATCCATATGGAGTAGACTCTTTGTAGGAATAATTAGTAGGATTAATTTAGTAGTTACAAAAAGGAGGGATCTCGTCGCTTTCATTGAGGCAAATAATCCCCTTGATTATTTGTGGGACAACCTGAGTGAAATGGCACATGTCCCAGGGATTGTAAATTCAGCTGCCTGATCCAGCTGAAATTCCAAATTCCAATATCTGTGGCTACCCTGGCCTCTGATCCCCAGCCTGCTCTCCTAAACTCAGTTTTCCTCTTTGTGTTCGTGGCCCCTGGAAGTGCCTGTATGACTTTGCCTTGTGCTCAGAAAACCCCAAACCCTCTGCAAGAAAAGTGTTATGCAAAAAATGTGAAATGCCCCAGTATGAAATTTTTAAAAGAAAAAAAAAATCCTCCTGGTAAAGCACAGAATTGGCTGTATTTATTATATCTTACTTCTCACCTACTACCAAGAGATGATTAGAGACAAGAATTAAACCTCTCAACTCTTGACCAAAGAAAAAAAACATTTTTTTCTAATATAGCTGAGCCAGGCCCTGAGTCTGCACTCACTTGAAGTGGTGCAGTGGATGGGAATATTCTCCATTTATTTTGGCTTACACTAAACTGGAATTTTTGCCCCACAAGCTTCCTGTAATTTTTATAATTGGAACTGCCTTTGTCAGCATTCCTAATGTTTCCCTATGGAAATGGTATTAAAAATCAGCACATTTGCCCTACAATCTCACGTTTTATCCTTAAGAAATGAGGACTTTTGGTAGATTTTTTTTTTTTGTTGTCGTTCTCTCTTCCTGCAAGAAAATGGCTTAATAAAAATCTCAACCAGAGGCTGGAAGGAGACGCTCTATCTTCGAAATGGTAATTCTCTCTCCAACCATGCCTGGGTTAAAAACAGATATTGAAACAGGGGAATAAATATTTGACAATGCTGTTAAGGCAACTTTGCTAACGATTTTTGAGCAACCTCCAACTGAGGTCTAAATGTCTGCAATATCCATAAACAACTCTATACTGTCCAATTAGGGAGACAAAGACATAGAGTCCTGTCAGGAAGATTTGCATGGCTAAGTGTCTGAGATCAGGGAGCCGATGAGGGATCGCTGCCGCTGCCGGGGGATGCACACAACGGATGACTATCATTAGGATATTACAGAGGCTTACACCTTCCCAATTACTGGCAGGATTCATTAGTTACTGCTGCATTTCCCTAATAGAATCCTCTCTCTTGGCTTATCGCTACCTTCCCTCTGTCTACATAAACCCACAACTCAGCAGTCGATCACCTATGAAAAATTAGACGCGGGAGCTTCCAGTGGCCTATTTAAAATGAAAAGGGAACTGAAAAAGAAATAAAGAACAGGAAAAAAAAAAAATAAAGAAGAAGGGCTTGAATGCAGATGTGTGGCATCAGATGGGTTTGGAATTCTCTTGCTATTGAACTGTTTGAGGGGAAAAAAATAACCAGTGGCAGCTGCAGAGAGCAGCATCGTGGTGGGTTTAAAAGCACAATGAAAGTGTTTTACACAGCCCTGCGTGCACACACGAACTGGAGGCAGATTGCAAAGTGACAATTACTTAAGGCCTGCTAGGCTGAAGTTTCCCAAGTAAGATTGGTGAGGATTCCAGGGGCTCGGTGCTGCTGCAGTCAGTGCAGCCCCATTAAAGATAATGTGTGAGCATTTCCATGCTGTCATCGTGTTGCTATCAACAGCATTATCAGTATCAACTGCTTCTACAATTATGCACAATACACAATTATGCTCTTCCTGCACAAAGACTTAGCAACCACCAAACTCGTTTTCTTTTTAAATACACTGAAAAGAGTGTAGATTTCAATCCTTCATCTGCTCACAGACGAAATAACATTTCCAAATCATCACTGATAGCATATTTTTCCTCCCATTCTAAGGATGGCCAACTGTTCTCAGCGATTTCTATTACATTTCCTACCTATTATTTCATGTAATGGCATTCCTTAAATTTTAAATTAGCTTTGAAGAATAAAAATAATTGAATTCCTGCTGTTTTGTGTACATAGAGGGTGACAGGAGCTAATGTGATAATTTAAACTGTAAATGAGTCTTCACTTTGTGTTCATTAATTACAGCTAATTACTGAATTACAAACCTTCTTGGTTAGGCACTGTTATGTATTCATGTAGCATGTTGGATTTCCAGCTGGTAGAAAACTGTTTTATAGACTTACAAGCTGACGCACCAAGCTAGCGCCGAAACAATTCCGTGGGAGAAATGAAGGGAGGGTGGGGGCACGCCACTGCTCCTGCTCCTTGAACTGAGGCTGGGAGGAGAACCAGGGCTGCAAACCTGAGCCCCAGGTGAGCCAGCATCCCCTGGGAATAATTAGGAAATATCTGCTGTATTCGGGAGGCAGAAATGTGAGTCTGAGCTCACATTTGGGGGAAGAGCCTGCCGTGCTCACTCCGGTTTTACACCAGAGCTAATTCCCTGGTTTAGGCAGAGTTCCTCCTTCTCAGGGCACAGCAGTGAGGCAGGAATGCCCCTGGAAATGGGGCCGGTGCTGCCAGCGCTGCTCCTTGGGCTCTGCTGGGGAGCAGCAGGATGGGAACGGCAAAGGGAGCATCCCGGGCGATGCGCATTGTGTTCCACCCGGGAGCGCTCATTGTTCCTGCCGGCTGGAGCATTCGCTCCACAGTCTCTGCACCGAATGGCTCTGTCCAAAGCTCTCCTCTGGATCCCTTTTGTCTGCTGATGGTTTTTCGGGGAGCTGAATGCAGGAGCTGAGGTCTGTGTCTGTGCAGAGTGAGCGGGAGGAGCAGCACGGTGACGGAGTGAGCTGCGGTGAGGTTGTGTGAGCCACCGAGCTCCACAGACAGACAACTGTGGCAAGCGGCAAAACGAAGAAGCCCAAACCTCACCTGCACTGCTCTAAACACACAGACAAAAGATACAAAGACTTCCCTCTCGTTATTTTCCAGTATTTCGTGTGTTTTTTTCTCTTTTAACAACGCAGCAGCCTGTCCACATCCCTGAGCCCACACCTGCCCTGCTACAGGTAACCCAGCAGAGACTGCAAAAACTACTGAGTCAAATCATCACCCTAAAACTGTTTCATTAAATTAATCTGCTACCCACTTGGTCTTCCAGAGAGGGGACTGAGGAGACAGAGAGCAAGGGTTCAGTGTTGGGCCTGTAGGGCAGATCCTTCTCAGAAGGTTTGGCCTGTACTGGAGGAGTTCAGCTGAATAATTACCAACAGCCAGAAATTAAGAGCCAGATCCTCAGCTGATGTGAAACTGTGTAGCACCATTAATTTCAGGAGAGTTCTGCTGGATCCCAGCAACTGAGGAACAGCTCAATAGGTCTGTAATAATAAAGAGTCTGATGAAAAGCCCCTGAAAGCAGCAACACTAATGTGTGACTGCTCACATAAACACCAGTTCAATGACAAGGCTTTTCTGCCTAAGAACTAGTCTGTGTCTTCAGGTTTCATGATAAGTACTAGGCTTTTGTCCTTAAATAATAATTTTCATCTGGAGAATGGCACAGTGACTTGTTCTAACACCAACAGAGATTCAGCAGTAGGCTTCTCAATGGGATTTGTGTCATGTCCTATTCCCTCATCACCTTCCCATGCTGTCTCTTCTCTTTCAGGGTATGAAAAGAGATGGGGAAACCAGGGCAGGAAAGATGTGCAGGCAGAAATTCCTTTTATTCTGTGGGTAGTAACTCTCTGCTATCATATAAAGATAATGACTTTCATTAATCTTCTGTAGGTCTTTAATCAAAGGGTTTTTTCACTCCATGCAGAGACACTACTTAAATGCTGCTAAATGTTAAGTAAAAATGAGAATTCTCGATATCAGATACACAAAAATGGTGCGAGAGGCAGCACAGTGCAGCACAGTTCCCACAGAGGCTCGGCACTCGAGGTGAGTCTGCTGCTCAGGAAGTTACCAGCCACCATTTCCAGGCAGTCTTTGATCCAACTTGTTTTCATGTCTCACTCCTTTTCAATCTCAGTCTCTGGCATGCAAATCTGCACTGAAACCGAGCCTTCCAAATGTGCCAGAGGGAAGCAGGGGCCTCACACCTATTGGCAGATCAGTGCACCTAATGCCCTTTGGCTTTTTTCCCCTCTTTTTTAACAGAAAGGCTGATTACTCCAATAGCCGAACAACTTGGAAGAAATGACAAGGAACTAACAGGAGAGTAACACTGTATTTTCTATTTGTTTTCCTCCCTTGCAGTGGTGCTAATTAGAGGAGTTCTTGAGACAGAGCTCTGGGAATGCTGATGAGAAGCACACAAAAGGCTGGAGTGCCTCTTCTGCAGAGCGCTGGATGCTCAGACACAGCACCCTCTGGGCTGTCAGTGCCCTGCTCCCCCACACTGCCCCATCTTTGGGGCGTCAGAGGTGGGACAGACCAGCCCTTCTGACGCCTCAATCCTCACCCAGGGATGAGTAATTTCACCTTAACTCACAGCTTATCACAACAAAATAGGTTTTCAAGCAGAACTATCCAAGCAGCATGGCAGCGGTGGGAAGGGAGCAGGAATGAGGTGGTGCTGTGTCTCTAGAGGGGACCTGGGCTCTGTGCTGCTCACAGGGAGTCGTTTCTCACCATCCTTCCCGCAAAAGCCTCCCTCCCTGCAGCCTGCTGCTTTTCCAGCTCTTTGGGCAGGCCAGCCTCGGAGGTTGGGAAAAGGGAGACACTGCCCTAACTTCCCAAATGCCACCAACAACCGCTTCTCCTTCAAAGCTTTCCACCCGCTCCTGGACTCGGGAAGGGGTCGTGGGGATGGAGGCTGGGAGGGTAGGACAGCACCTCTTTCCCATTCACCAAGGTTTGATTCCCTTTATGAGCACGATCCGCCAATCCGTAATCAAGGGTTAATTTCACAGCTCACTGCTTCATCTAGCATAATATCCATTCAGACTAATTAAATCTGTCTAATAATGTGAGTGTCTTTGTCTTTGTTCTTTCCATTCTTTGTTTTACACCCTTCACATCTCATCTCCAGAACTACACGCCATCACACTCTGCTTGACAAGCAGAATCCATCCCTAAAATTAAAACATTCCTGACCTATCTGCGATGACAAGGCAAGCAAGCTTCACAGCGCTGCGGCCCATGAAGGGAGCTGACACATTTGTTTTTAATTTCAAAAGAGTAGAAAGTGAAGATCTGACCCTGTCAATCAGGCCCTGTGACAAGTTTAATCATTGCTGCCCCACAAAAATCACGGCTAAATAGGAATGCAAATAATGTATCACAGGGCTCTTATAAATGCTAATCAAGGAGAAGTAATCAACTGACAATTTCACTGATCTCCTTTCTGAAGAAGTCAGTCAACGCACTGTCTCTGGACCACAAAGAGAAGAAAAGACAAAAGGCATAGATGCTGTTTCCCAAAAAAACCTATCCTTTTTCAGGGCTTTCTTTTTCTTTTTTGTAGAGAAAAACAGAGAATTCACTCTTTTTGATCCTCCACTGAACTTTAAAGCAAAGCTGTTTCTCAGGAACTTGAACAGTTATATGTCAAGTGTACTTTATTAACAGTACCCTCCCAACCCAGAGACAGCACTTGGAAACTTCTGCTAAAATAAAAATCTTCATTTGTCTTTGTCATTCATCCATCTTCAAAATTCTTCTCCGTCTTAACAACTTCTGTCCTCTACGGGCAATATATTTAGTGATATATGAAGTTTTACAAGTGGAAAGCTAATACTTGAGCTCACATTTTTTTCTAGCAGCTCCCCTCCTCCTAAACTGAAAAAAAGAAATATCATGCTTGGGATTTATTTCAGTGCAAAGGCTTTCTTCAGCAGCAGGATTTTTAGACTGACTCTCCTTTTATGACCTTTTTAATGTGGTAAAGAAGAGACAGCTCAGGTGTAATTCCAGCCTTTCACAACTCCTGCAGTGCAAGAAATTGTGACTTCACCTGGGTGTGGGACAGAGAAGGACCCAGGACAGGCAGGTGCACAAGCCCTGTAATTCAGTTTCCTGTTCTCCTCTCACTGGTTTGCTGTGCTGGGTCCTGACAGGGTCTGTCGAACCTGAGAGTCACTGCACTGGCACACAACAATAGGAGATGGATGGCCAAGGATACTCAGGCAAGGAGATGTGAGCAGCATAAAGATCCTTCTAAGAGCTAAAGTTCAAAGAATCTGCTTGTTTGAAGTTTGGTTGTGGGTTTTTTTGTTTGTTTGTTTGAGGTGTTTTGTTTTGTTTTTTGTTTTGTTTTGTTTTGTTATTAAACTACTTTCCTACATGGAGCCAATAGATGAAATAACCTGAGGAAGGCTTCAGCAGCAGAGTCTTGGGCTAGCAGCAGGGTTTGGAAATAGAGGTCTTCCACTAGGGCACAACCTGGTGCTTTCCAGCCCATGGCAGTCACCCAGAGCAGGGTAAATCAGCATGAGCAGCTTCATCAAAGTCAAAACTTTGTCCTGGGTTGTGTCTTGTGTTTGGGCTGAGCAACTCAGCTCGGGAGGGCTGAGAGCAGCTGCCACACGGGATGGGCAAGATGCCACCAGACCCCTGCCAGACTGCATTCTGAATCACCCAGATTTACACATCAGCAGATGAAATTGGTAATAATCTTTGGCCAAACCCAAGTTTCCAACTTCTAGAAGCACTGGGGCAGCAGCAGAATATTCGGTAGCACTTCAGTGAGAGAAGAGAGAGCCGGAGCTTTGTCACGCAGCGCTCGCTGCCAGACGGGGATGTTCCAGCAGCAAACTCTCCATGCAGGATGAGCGTGGAGGGTGGGAGTAGCAAACAGCAAGAGGAATTGAAAAGCACTTTGCAGTTGTCATGTCACTTAGCAACAACCTTTCCTGCTGCACATCACCACGGGCGTAGCAGGGAGGCTGCACAAAGCACAGGCGCCGAGATCCGGGCTGAGCGAGCGTGGGAGGGCAAGAGGAGCTCCACAGCACCCGATGACACCCAGCTGTCACTGAGCACCGAGGCACGGCTCACATCGCTACCCTCGGGCTTGGCCTTCTCCCCAACAGACCCCTGCATCCAGCCAGCGCCCATCCTCTGCTGCTGATGCAGAGCGAATGACACGAGGAGGAGGAAACCAAAGTTCAGCTCTTTGTTCCCCAGGTGAAGTCCACTGATGGGATCACTCTTCTGTCTGCAGTTTCACCCTCAGATAAACGTCTTTTTATTTTCTTAATCACTTCAATTTCCCGACTTCTTCCCTGTAGGATTCTCACTCTCCTCTCTCTTCACGTGCTGGATTTTCATAAAAAGGTCCAGACTTGCAAGTCCTCAACCCCTCATACTTTTTCCACGAGTTAATGCTGTGGATCCTGTCAGCTATTTGTGTCACGTGGAGAATGTGCCTGGGCCCTGATAAACAGCGGAGTTGGTCCCTTCCTGCAAGGCGAAGTGGCTGAAATTAAAAACCCTGGCACAAAAAGAGAGACCTGGGCAGGCCACCTGGTAACTTCTGAGGAGGATGAAAAGTCAGGCACCTCTCTGCTTTAATTACATCCCTTGTCCCCATTTGTTTAGCTTCAAAGAGTTAGGATTTAATTATTACTGTCCCCACACCAGCAGGGACCAGCTGGAGGGCTGATTGCGGAGACAGCACAAGGAATCTGGGATTCAGGAGCTCCTTGAGCTGCTGTTCTACTGCTCAGGAAGAAATGAAGTGGCAGGAGCAGACCTGAGGGTCTGTTATTTGTATGGTTGCTCTCTGAATACAAAGCTCTACAAAATGTATGAAATATTGCATAAATAGAGCAATAGTATGTGCCAAATTAATAATGTGCATTACCCAGCAGCCATGCAGTGATGCTCGTTGTACAATCCTAAATCATCCTAATGGGGAGAAAAAGAAAAAAAATCAGAATCCATCTCTTTGTGGCTGAGTTCCTCTCCTCTCAATTACCAAAAGTGACTTTTGCACACAGAATTGTTTGAGATGCGTGAGGGAAAGCTGGGCATTGCCAAGTGACCAGAGCACAGCACTCCCAGCCAGGGGCTCCTGGGCTCTGCTGCTGCTCTGCCCTGAAAGCAAGAGCAGCACAATGCCAGCGTGCCTTGTTTTGGGGTGGAGAGCACAGCCTGATTGTCAGCGCCCTGATAGACACAGCCACACCCCTCCCCTTCACCCAGGCATTCAGTCCTCGTGAATATCTGAGAATATGGTGGTGGCAAATGTGTCCAGGCCACACCAAGCCTGTTTTTGTCCTGCCTGGACACACACACGCTCCAAATCCAAAGAGGCCTTGCCAAATAGACAAGAGGCTCTTCTTTTTTTACAGCTGAGTTTTGTTCTTGCATCTGCCAAGTAGCAAAGAAAAGCAACCGCGGTGATGTGGCCAGAGGATGTGTCCAGTGATTGCGAGAGGCTTCCCTGGAGAGGAGCAGTCACCACCTGCTGCCATCACACCCAGCCCCTGCTGCGAGGAGCCAGCACAGGGTGGTGTTGATGAAGTTCTGGCTGCTCCCTCTGCTCGGCCAAAAACCCAAGGAAATGTTGCAAAGGTGAACGAGGTTTTGGCACCGTAAGGATCTCGTTTCCATCACCGCTCAGCCCCTGCTGCTGCTGCATGGGGTGAGCTGTGCTGGGGTTCCCTCTGCAGCTCAGTCTGGTGCTGTGCCTGCCCTCTGTCACTTCATAACACCAAAACCAGCACAGGCAAGCAAGCAGCATTCAGCTTTGAAATGATCTCTCACCAGAGGCAATGGGAGAAAGGGTCAGCTCTCCCCTCGGTGTGAGCAGGGCTGTTCTGGGCGCCCCAGGCTGGGCTTTGGGGCTCTTGGACACAAAAGATGATCGCAGAGAGAGGATGGTCACATGCTGTTTGGTTGTCTGGCTTGGCCAGGCTGTGCCAGGGACCCTGCACAGATTATTTATGCCTTAAAACCTTCTGGACACAGATGTGACAATGAGCACAGAACCCAAAACTCCTCTGAGCAGGGCAGTATGGACTGGCACAACTCATTGCAGTGCAGACTGGCATTACCTGTTAAATCAGAATTGCCTGACCTGAAAGAGGAAATTCTGCAGCAAAATCCAAGTGTAGAGAGCAGCACAAGCTACAAACTCCAGCAAATGAATGCTATTATCTTACACGGAGAATACATTAATATAGATGACCGTTACATAACACACATTAACATAGAGTAATAATATATTTACTCAATATAGGCATGTTTTGACACAGTGCAAGCTGTGTGCAGTTGCTTAGAGAATTGGGGATTGTATATTTTTACCAATATACTGAAAAACTTAATTAAAAAAAAAAAAAAGGAAAAGAAAAGAGATGTTCTTGGGGGTACTTTGGTGCAATAGTGACAATTCAAAGTAAAATTCAGAGGAGCTTTGGCTCCTGTGTCTGGAATAATTGAGCTATCAAATGTGTGTCTGTCAGATGTCAGTCATGTAACTGCACCTCAGCTGCACGTGATGGATCGCACCACGAGCCAAAGGCTATCAGCTCAAATCTGTGTCTGCTTGAGCTGGGAAATCCATGCTGGAGCAGGGCTGGATCCTGCAAAGTGCTGCAAGGGCCAGGCCCTGCTGCTGGTCACTAAAGCTCAACTGTTCTTCTGTGTCTTTTAGGGACTTGGGCTCCTTAGCGCTGATCTTTTTGTTCAAATCTGCTGCTAGAACAAAAGTTTGGTTGTAGCCATGTGAGAATTAAAGTGAAAGTTAAATGGAAAAATGTTATGTGATAAAAGGGGAAAAAAAAAAAGCAACCAAATCAACCAACCAACCAAACAAAACCAAACAAACAGAACAAAAACAAAAGAGGAAAAAGAGGCAGAAAAAAACTGCAATACCAGTGGAAAAATAACCTCTGCATTTCATAAATCCGGCCATGTTCATTATGGCTTTCCTATCACACCAAACTTTACATTGCAAATTTATCCTCAAGGCCTGGAGTGCCTCTCCGCAAGGAGCTGCCTGGTGCCAGGCTCAGCACGGTGGTGCTGCCCAGGACTGCAAGGATCCTGCTTTCCAGTAAATAACAGGTTTCTCCTGAAATCCCAGCTTAAGTGACCAATCTGATCTTTTTTAACCATGGATAGCCCAGAGTATTGGTGTGCCTCGAACGAATGCTTCTTTATCAAAACCATGCACCAAAAGCAATCTTGGCCTTTTTTTTTTTTTTTTTTTTTTGCCTTTTACTTTAAGCTGATTAGAAAGTTGGTTCTGTAGTTGATTAAGTTTTGCAGAAACCGGGCTTGTGATGAATCATTAAACAAAGACATTTTTTGTACAGCAATAAAGTCTCAAATGATTAATTAAGGGCACAATGCCAAAACAAGTGTCTTTGTTTAAAACGCAGTGGACAAGACAGGCTTGGGAAAGTTGATGTCTTAAGTAGACGCCACAACATGTTTTTAATTATGTTCAGGAAGAAGAACAAGAATGGGAATTGCCAACTGTTTGGAAAGATAATTTTTTTTTTTTTTTTTTTTTTTTTTTTTTTTTTTTTTTTTTTTTTTAGGAGAAAGATTAGAATAAAAAATAACAAACAGAGCATTATTGATTTAACACAAATGCCATTTGTTGGGCCTTTTGTAATTTCCTTATTAGTGTCATCACTTCTGGAGTTCATATGCTCCCTTCTGTTATAGCATTTGGCACACATTCAGCTCCCAGCAATATGATACAGTAAACATTCAGTGACTGCTCATATTAAAATGTTTTATTTGTTGTAAGAGTACCAGTGATCAGGCAGTGCAGGTCCTGAATCAGCCGGGCCCGTACTGGGGACTGAGCCCTCCCCGGAGCCAGCCCAACATCAGCAGCAGCTCCTCGGAGCCCTGGCAGGCTCCAGTCTGTGCCTGCTCACATCTCCCTCCTCCCTGGGCCACTTCGGGATGCATTTGGGGACATCCCAAATACTGTTTTCTGGCTCCATTTTATAGGATTTTGCAAGTTTTTTTCTAAAGGTTATTTCAAACCTATTTTAACAATCACAGAAATGACCAGTGCTGTGTTTTCAAGTGCGGGAAATGATCTGGATGCTTCGGTAGAGAGGAATCATACAATTATTTAGGATGAAAAATGATTTCTGTCCTAAATCCCAGCCTGTCGAGTCTGACCTGTTCCCAGTCCCCACCCTGTCTCCATCTCAGAACACCGAGTACCACCTCCAGCCCTTCCTGGGACACCTCCAGGGGTGGGCACTCCAAACCTCCCTGCCAATCCCTGCCCGCCCTTTCCATGGAGAAATTCCTGCCGGTGTGCAGCCTGACCCTCCCTGGCCCTGCCTGAGGCCGTTCCCTCTCCTCCTGCCCCTGGAAGAAGAGGACAAACCCCACTTTTCTACACTTCCAGGGGAAAGCTTAAGAAGTAACAAAAATAATAATTTGGCCTTTCCCACACCTCTGGAGTGGGTGTGTGAGCTCCTCAGCCTCCTCATTTGTCCTGCCAGGGATGGTTCCAGGCTGGAACCAGGCTGGAATTCCACGGCCACCACGTGCAAGTCCAGCCTGCTCCTCAGCCTTGCTAGGACCAGATTCACATATTAACACCTCCATTAACACCTCCCAGCCTTAGTGAGACAGAGCCATGAGCATCTTCAACCTGAGGATGGAGGAGAGCAGACGTCTCAATCTTCCTTTCAGCCCTCCTGCTGACGTGGAGATCCAGAAGAAAAATGAATGGATAATTCTTTCTGGTGAACACGCCATTAATTTACCTGCGGGTGTGTGACAGAGGGAAAGCCTTTGGATGTGGATTTCTTTTGAAAACAGAGCCAGGGGCACTGCTGGGGAAGAAGCACGGGAGAGGCTGGGCTGGGCTGCCATTCCTGGCCACGAGGGGCTGGGGAATGCAGTGGCTTTGGGGTGATTTAGCTCAGCACAGCAGCCAAAAGCCAAATCTGCCACCAAAACTCTCTCTGAGGCCTGGGCCCGCCCTGGGTGTCTGTTCAGAGCTCGGGGCTCTGAACAATAACTAATAAACACAATAACTAAGCAGATGCAGCAGGTTGTCAAATCTCTGTGGGCGCTATAAAACTTGTGAGGAGCCCCTGAGGCAATGAAGAGAGCTGGGTGTGTAAATGCTGCACTCAGCAAAGCAGGAGAGATCCTAATGGCCCCGGGAGAAGCAGAGAAAACATAGGTGGCTTTTATAGCAACAGAAAGATGTGCACAAGCCCCTTACAATTTCTTCTCAAGCCTCCAATATTTCTGCCCACCTGGAAGCTCCTCAAAGTGCTCAAGGAGGTGCTGAGAGCTCCGAACCCCCTGGCCAAAGCTGGCATGGGGTGCACAGGGAAGGTCCAGCGTGATTGAGCCTCCCAGGTGCAAAGGTGGTAGGTCCAAAAGAAACGGCCTCATAAAAATAAAATAAAATACTTGATGAAAAGCACAACCTTCTAAAGTGAGAAAACAGTGGATGGAAAGAAGATAAACCTACCAGAGCCTAAACAGATTGAATAATTTCTGCTGTTTTTTCTGACTTTGCAACGATTTTACAATTAATATAATTAAACATTTAAAATGTGTGTGAATAAAATAAAATTTCTGCTTTTTTTTTTTTTTTTTTTTTTTTTTTTTTTTTTTTTTTTTTTTTTTTTTTAATTTGGCCTTACAAGAAATGATAACACCTTTTTTTTGCCTTACATGTAAAACCAAAAAAGGAGTTAAATAGCATTAGAAGAAGGATTCTCTGATGACCTTGGAAATGGGACTAAGCCAATCTTGGGACAGCCCTTGCCGTACACAAGCACACGAGGCAAACATGGGACACCAAACTTTGGCTCCCGTCGCTTGTGGAGGAGACAAAAGGGTTTCAGCCAAGAATCCTCAGCAGGTTTTCCGATGTGGGATGGGAAAACAGCAGTGCCAGCAAACCTGAGGATATCAGGGATGGAACCCACAGGAGTGCAGGGATAATTTAATGCCATGGGAACAGGGAGAAAGGGTCCTGTGTGTTGCATTCCCACTGCTCCTGCCAAAGGTGCTCCAGAGCTCATAATGTAGTTTCCTGAAAGCCAAATATTCTTTCTAGCAGTTTTTTTTCATGAGTTCATATGTTTAGCCATCAAACAGCTCTTTTAAGTTGAGGGATATTTGTTAAATGTCCCCATACCAGCCCTCCAGAAGAGCGAGCTGAGAAATGTTTGGAGCAGCTGGAGGCCTTTCAGGGTGACCCTGGCTGAGGAATGGACCCAGCAGCAGGAAATTGTCCAGGAGCTATTCCTGTGCCTCTGAGCAAGTCCTGAGCACTGCTTTGTGCGGCTCCTAAAAGCAGGAAGATTTCCACTCTGTTCTTTCTAGAGTCGCTTAACATCTCAGTGTACCGTGGCCTTAAGTGAACCCCTACAATGGAACCACAACAAACCCTGCTCCTCCTCTCTGCTCCTTCCAGAGAATTTGCCCTTTCAGATGGGAGTCTGAAAGTCAGCAAGCAGCAGGTTGGGAGCCTCAGTCATCTGAAGGTATTTACTGTGGCTGCTTCCTTTGAAGGCAGAAATGTCCCATCCGAGACGAAAATAGCCGAGGGGACCTGTGGCTCACAGAAAGGTGTTTTCCCCTCATGGGAACAGAATCATTAACTTTAAATAAGTCGTCCTTCATCTCCTGAGCTGCGCAAACAAACAAACAGATAGAAAAAAACCAACGGAATGTTTTCCCTCTGCCTTTCAAAAGCACAAACAAAGGCTCGTTTGCCAGATGGACGCTTTCAGAGCTCGCAGAGGGTTGGGGAAGGCTGATCACTCAGCAGTGTTTCCTCACGGGCTATGGGGGAGTTCGCTCAGAAGCTTGGTGGTGCTTTAAGGTATTCCAAGATGCAGGAGTGCAGTGTCTGCCTTCCAGCCCTCCTCGAGTGGGGGTTTACAGATTCGGCAATGAACAGCACAATTCTCTTCAGGATGCTGCAGTGCCCAGGCGTGTGAGTGGGAAGGCAAAAGTCCATAAAAAAAGACCAAAATTCCTAACCCTCATTCTGCTGTAGAACACAGAAGCGAGATCACACAATCATACAATCACTGAGGTTGGAAAAGACTGCCAGGATCATCCTGATCAAGCTGTTCCTGATCCTCACCCTGTCCCCAGCCCAGAGCCCTGAGTGCCACCTCCAGGGATTCCTTGGACACTCCAGGGATGGGATCCAACCCTCCCTGGGCACTTCCAATCCCTGAGCTCCCTTTCCATGGGGAAATTCCTGCTGCTGTCCGCCCTGAGCTCCCCTGGCCCAGGCTGAGGCCGTTCCCTCTGCTCCTGTCCCTGTTCCCTGGGAGCACAGCCTGACCCACCCTAGCTCCAGCCTCTCCTGTATTTTGAATCCAAATTCCAATTTTATTAACAACCTCTTCAGATTTGTTTGCATTAGGTATGGTCAAGACCCCACCAGGCTGACCAGGAGCGCTGAGCTGGGTAACTGATGGTGCAGGGGTGCACTGCCAACGCAGAGAACTTTAAATCACAGTTTTGTGAGGCTACGTGGCAGCCCTGGGTTCTCACCTAACGATGCAGATGCAAATTGGCATTCATAATTTACAGGAGTCCTTTTTGTGCACCCCAGCAACACGAGCCGGATGCAGAAGGAAAACGGAAGACTTTCTCCGGATACAGAGAGGATCAAGCAGAATCTCATTAAGGACCACTTCAAAGATCAGTTCTTCATTTCCATACAAACAAGTTTAAATTATCTTGTGTGAATCTGCTGTTAGCTGTTGCACTGTTCCATTATGCATGATTCTTGACTGCTTGTATCGTGCAAATCTGCACAGGGCTCCATTAGTGATTTTCAGTGTTATGCTAAAGCTTGCAAGTGGTCATGTTATTAGGTTAAAGTACTATATTTTGCTTATTTATTCTGCCTTACCACATTTATTACTTCTGATACTGCCCAAGCAGAATTTTGCATGCATTTGACCACCTACTTTGCACGGCTTGTGTGTGACTACCACTACAACCAGGGACAGCTGGAGTAAGGACAGGTTCCTTGCTCCCACTTCCACTGTGGTTTTGATCCACTTCTGAAAAAAACCCCACAATTCCTGCAGAGAGGCACTGTGGATCTATCAGCCTGCATCTACAAAATTAATCCTTTTAAATAACTCAGAATAAAGTATGTGACAAATTTCATTACGGCATAAATTATTGCCTTTATTGCAAAGGATTTGTTTTTACACTTTGGTAATTTAAAGAAGCTTTTCCTGGGATTTTTCATCTATAAAAATAAAAGTGCTATCATCTGGTTTGTAGGTCTTTATATTTGTCTTACTTCTGGGAAGCACCATATTATTAACTTTCATGGAATACATTCTGTTCTCAAATTACTGAAATCATCTCGCTCGCTTCGGGGATATTTGTATTAGGAAAGAGACTTGTTACAAAAATCAGGAACAGAGCTGGTGTGTTACCAAGACAAATATATCATTCATTATTCTCATGAAAATAATTCACCTTTTATGTATTGGTTATTTTGCAAATCTTTGAGTCACGGATGAATGCTCAGGGGATGCAGGGGGAGAATATGGGCAACAGAACCCAGAGGTGCCAAAACCCTTCCTAGCAAGACCTGAACAGCTGTTTGGGGTCAGGCTTTTTGCTTTCCTTAATTGAAGGAGAATGTTTAAAAGACAGCAACAGAATTTCCTTCTGCTCCCCAGACTGGGCATTCCTGTAAAAAATAACACTGGATTGGCCATTCAGCTGCACCTGAGTGTGACAGCATCTGGTGAGACCACGACTGACAGAAAGTGTTCAGTGTTCATCTTTTCCAGCAAATCCTCTGGTTTGCAGCGATGGTGAAACACGCTGGGAGCTCCCCCGGGAATCCCTGGGGGTCAGTCCCACCCTGCTGTGTGCTGAACCAGGCAGAGGGCTGGAAATTTGGAATGTTGTGGCTGCCTTTGGGTTCCTCAACACAGAGAGCCCTGGAGCTCCTGGAGCAGGTCCAGTACAAAGATGCTGAAGGGCCTGGAGCATCTCCCTGCCCGGGAAGGGCTGAGGGAGCTGGGGCTGTTCAGCTTCCAGAGGAGCCACCTGGACACAATCCTCACCCATGTGGATAGAGGCGATGCAGGACAGCCCCAAAATAACAGGGATAATATCCTGTGTCTGAGCAGACGCTTCTGAAAGGATCATTATGCTGAGATGCAGCTGAACCAAAACACTTTTTCCAAACAGTTTTGAAGATGCCAGGTGATTGACATATGAAACTAAATCAAGAGCCATAGTTTGAAAGAAAATCCTATTTGTTGGTTGTTTTTTTTTTTTTTTTCCCCCCCCAAGAGAGGCCAAATGAAATCCCTGAATATCAGCCTACCAATCCATCTGCTGCCTCTGTTTGGGGCTATTCAAATCTATATCCAAAATTTTAGGCTTCATCTGATGTCTGATAATAGATTGTCAGCTCTGATGTTTTATCCTCATAAATTGCAGGCTGACACACATTCTTTCTCAGGTAGTTCATTCATCTTACAGCATCTTGTGTTTCTAATTTGTCATTTTTCTTCCTGCATCCCCACTGACCACAAATTACAGATGGTATCTCATCATGGGGCTCCATAACAACAATGAAAGCCTCAACAAAATAGTCAAGATGTGATCCTGAGTGGTGCTGAAAGCTTTCAGCTTTCATGGATGCACGTGGGAGCTGAGACCACCCAACATCTCGGGGGCGGCACCTCACAAGGTGCCGGGGGATCCCAGTTGTGGGTTCAGGTTTTGTTTTGTCCATGAGGATTAATCCATGCTGGGCAACGTTCTCTTCACCTGTGTCCCTCTAACACCTTGGAGCTCCAGGCCATGCTGGGCACAAAGCAGGGATGGATTCAGTGCCAAAAGAACAAACTATAAAAGTATAAAACAGGGGACCACAAAGGGCCAGGAGAAGAAAACACGAAATCAGTGAAATGACACACACAGCAGAAAAGGTTGAGGTCTCAACAAGGCAGAATTTAACCATTACCAGGCTGAATTAGCTGTTTTCATACTTTTTGCTTTTACTCAGCTACAACTTTAATAAATGAATTAATTTCCTGCAGCACTCTGCTTTTTTTCCTCTGCCAGCCAGGTTCTCAGATAACCCTGCTGAAGTTAAAGATGGGGTTAATAAAAGTGATCCAAGTTGGGAGATCTTGCCAATTTGCATGGCAGACTGGGTGTGGATAACAAAGTTTATCTAATCTGTGAACTGACAGGAAGAGGAAGGAGATTCAAACTGTCCACACACCTTTGTGCACTGTTCTCCAAAACATCAGAGGATTTTGTTCTTGAAAAGATAACAAATTCCTGGCAGGTTTTTGTACCTGCAGATACTGCAGAGCCAACACCATCCCGTGTGCAGACGCAATTAATTAGCTCCATTTACAATCCCTGCAGCTGTGTGTGTACAGTCACAACAGGAGAGCACCAGCTTCTTCCTACGTGTCGCCCCCCCATTTTCGAGTGTCTGCAGACACCTGTCCCTCCACCCTCACCTTTTGTGACATTCTAATGTGCAGCAGCTGAAATATTAAAGTAAAAACCGTCTGCGTTACGTTTTTAAGGTGCTGAGCTCCTTTTCTTTCATCTCTCAACAGATTTTAACATTAATCAAGAGCATAAGTGCTACTAAAAAAATCTTTCCCTGGCACGACATCTGTGACAGGAGATGAGGGGCTGGCCGGAGAGGCCACCCACAAACCCTCTTCCACCTCCTTCCCTCCAAAACCCCAACGCTCCCAAGGAGTTAAATCCGCAAGCTCCCTCCACTACACAGAAGAAAATAGATGTGATTTTCTTTACAAAAGAGCATTTCATTTAGGGAGAGAAAGAAAAAGGAAAGGCAGAGTTAACATAGCCATTATTCTCCATCTCAGGGAAAGCAAATCCTATTTTGCCTGTCATTACAGTAGGTAGAAAAATCCTTTCATCCAGTCATTAGTTGTAAACATTCCCGCACCGCCTGGGACCAGGCCTCTGTTTCCCATCCCGTGCCGAAGCCATTTTCTAATACTAATGTTTTATACACACATCTCGGATACATTGCGAGCTCCCCCAACCCCAAAGGCAACGGGGCATTCGTTTATACTAAATCAGAAGTGTCACCCTTGGCAACCTGCAGCACTGAAACATTTATTCGGCTTCACATTGCTGGCACTTAGAATTATTTCTTTCATGCCTGATAGCCGAATTACAATATGGCAGGTTTCCCCGGAGCCACTGGATCATTAGTGCCAGCTCACAACATACTTTCAACTGATCTGGCATTTCATGTACAGCTGCCAATCAAGAGCTGGGGGATGCAAATGAGGGTGGGCCATTGGTGTTCAATTACTGTACAGCGAGCGCGGCGCGGCTGCGTTAATGACTGGCAGTTGTTTTGCTGAGTGGAGGAAGAGCGGAGAACAGAGGCAGGAATTCCCTCCGGGAAGCCAGTTGTGAGTGCAAGAAGTTTTTACATTTGATTTCCATATTTATTCATTCTTTTTTATTTTTTTTTCCCCCCCCTGCCTCTTCCTTCTTCTTCCCCCCCCGTGTGTTTCTAAACACGAGGCCGAAAAAATACTTAGCGCAGCTTGTTTTACAAATACACAGCCTTGTCAGTTCAGTCGACTGCCGGGGCCACATCAGCAGAAGATTAGGCTTTTTTTTTTTTTAAAATTATTATTATTATTTCCTTCCCCCTTTCTCTTCAAAACATATGCCTCTCTTCAGAAAGGCCCAGGATGTTTCAGCCTTGAGGGAGTTGGAAGCTCTGTGGAATCAGTTATTATCGCCCATTCGGTGATTTTTGCTGTCCTTTTCGCACACAAGAAATATGATGCCAGCCTTTCCATGACACACATCTCGCACCGTTGGTGAGCTCTTTTTGTCATGAAATACCTCTTGGAGGCCCGGATCTGCGGGGATCAGTGGCAGGGAAGGATGAAAAACAGCAGCAATCCTACAAAATCAGGAATTCTGCCTACTGCGTTACCGTGGGCACCGCGGCTGGCGGCGCCGGGCCCCGCAGGGACGTGTCACGCCAGACAAACCCAGGCAAACCTAAGGATGACAGAAGGGCAGGGTTTGCTTTCCCCCCTCCCTGATAGCCCAGTTCGAGGAACAGAATGATACTCAGCAGTTTCAAATGGGTTTCACTCTGCGTTTGAGCATCAGTCACGGCCGAATCTCGAAGTGGAACTTGTGATTCATGAGAACAAGAAACCCCACGCAAGCCGTGCTCCTGTGACACAAAATAAACGTGGTTTGCTGTCAGCAGCTGCTGCTGCCGGTTCCTCTGTGGCTGAGCCCCACAGACACGCTCTGCATGGGGGTTTTTTGAACAAAAACCACGTCTAAGTGGCAAATTCCTCGCTCTGTGCCAAATGGTCACTGCTAAGGTCGCTCTGCAGTGCCACAGAGGCACAGAAGGTGACAAGGGACATGTCTGGAGAGCACTGACAGCTGGCTGGGAGCTGTATCCTTGAGAGTTTGTTGTTCACTGTCCTCTGAAACCTCCTGCTCTCTGCCCACCAGGCCCCTCTTGCATCCCAGCTCCTGCTCGTGCTCCCACCGAGCTCCTTGGAGCTGGGCATGGATTTCCTGCCTTTAACAGCCCCCACCTTCTCAAAATATGGTCACCAGAGACAGGAACAACCCAGGGCATCATCATCTTTTCTTTCCTCCCCGTGAATGGAAAAGCAGAGAGATTTTAGTTTGATTTTAGATTGGTTCTATTTGGATGACTGCACCCCATAGACTGGGATATATTGCAATAGTTATTGCAATATATTGATATATGCAATATTATGGATCTATGCCCGGCCTGCCAGAGAAGCTCTGGGAAGGCACACGAAGGTGATCAAGCCACGGGAGTGGAAATCTCATCATGGTACTTTGCTGGAAATGAAGGACCTCTTATAAATGTCAAGAACATTGAATCTATACCTGTTAAAATATAATTAAAAAATGAAGTAGTTCTTATGTCTGCACGGTAGCTACTTTTTAATGTTAATCACTGAGTTGCATTTAAAATCCTTTAAAAACAGGAAATTATGTGAATGACTAAATGCCTTTGTTGTTTCTTCAGTTATTAAAGCACAGCAGAAGCCAATTAAACTTGTTTTTCTCAATGCTAAGTAATAAAGTGGAATGCTCCTTTTTTTTTTTTCCCTCTAAGCAGACTGCAATCTTCCACATGGCATGGCAGAAAACCATCCCAGAAATCCCTGGGATGGGGTGCCTGATTCCGCATCCTTGAAAATTTTTCCTGTGATTGTACATAAGGAGCAATCTGTTAGATTTGAGAACTGAATCACAGGAAGAAAAAGCCATTTCTGCTTGGCCCTGATGTTATATTCTTAACTTTAGGGGTTATTTGGGAAGTAATATTCCACGATGCTGTCCACTCCTGAATGACTTATCTGACATGAACTGATTTCTCTGCCCATGGAGAAATAAATGTTTTCCCCCTAAGGAAGGGGGTGAGAGAATTTTGCTGTTGCTTCTGCTCTGTGTAAGATGGGAATCGATGCCTCAATCCTTACAGAATAGTTCCAAAAGACAAACTTGGTCATACCTTACTGATAAAACGAAAGGTGCTTTAGCGAATACACTGGGGTGTGAAAAAACAGCCTGACACAGAAAAAAAAAAACAGGAAAACCGCCGTGATGATTTAATTTGGGCTGGCAGTGAGGCTGTCTGGACTCTGGGTTGAAGATGGAGGCTGGTGCATGGTCCAAAAAACACAGGGAGGTCAGGATCCAATGCTGCTGGTGCAATTCCTGCACACCCAAGGGCTTAAAACTGGAATTTCCCCATGTGCCAGCGACAGAGACAGATCTGTGGAGCACCCCCTGGACGCCAACACCTCAAATTTTCTTGTCTAAGCTAAAATTTAGATCCCTGCACTAGCCCGATCCATCCAATGCATAATTTTACAAAGCACAGCAAATAATATTTTTAAATTTATACTCATGTAGCAGCTCTTGCTCGGTGGGCTCGGGATATCTCACAGGCTATTTTATTGACAATGCTTCCCTCAGGTATTTGTTAACAACCTAACAAGCTTTCCTCTGAACTGCAACGTCTTCATTTCTGACATCCAGCACTGCCCACTGCATTTGTGCCTCTCCAAAAGAAACCCCGGCTGCTGGAAATGTGTCCATTGCTCCTCCAGGACATTTCCAGAGCAATTAGCACTTTTCAGGTCAGACAGAAGTACAGCCCAGAGACCAGGAGTGAGCTGATTACAGAGAGCGGTGAACCCACAAGAGACTGAGGTTCAGCTCTCTGCTGAAACCGCAGGATGAAAGTGTTGGGATGTCTCTCCCAGATTTCAGTGTGGGACATTTTACCTTCTCTTGGGATTCCGTGTCCCACCAGAATTTTTTCCATGGTTTCCCACACTGATGAGAAACAAATTATGAATGTGCAAAATCCCAAAGTTTTCCAGAAAGTGGAACTGTTGTTTCCTGGCCAGTCCTGCTGTTTTAACACGCTCTGGACAGTCCAGCTTTATCCCTCAGCACAGCAAAAACAGGAATTCGAGGCTCAGCAGCACCTGAGACACTCCTTTGAAACTCATTTAACCAGACAAGGCTGGGCATCTGGAACTGGAATTTAAAATGTACTAAGAAGCACTTCACAATGAAGTTTATCAGCTTTAACTCCTGTTAGGAAGTTCTCATTTGAACCAAGCACTTGAATATGATGAAGGTTAAATCTCTAATGCCCTTCAGACCTGTTTGCTCTGAGAAGGGCAAAATGATGGCCAAGATAAAAACAATAACAACAACAACAGAAAAATCAAATACTTAAAAAGCCTAAAATATAAATAAAAAATACCTGAAAAGTCACCAAATATGATGAAATATCATTTCACTGTTTTTAGGTCAGAATTTCATGTCTGCAGTATCATCAAACAAATGTGTTGGGAGAAATTTATCACCCTCAGAGCTGGGGGCTGTTGGTAACATTTTCAGTACATTGATCAGCTTTATCCAGATCATAGCAGTAGTTGGGCAATTACAACCTTTAAAACTCCAGAAAATGCTCGGTTCAATTATTCTCCCTCTCCCCAGCGTCTCCCTTTTTGTTACAAGATCAAACTTTCAGCGACACACACGGGCAGAAAAACTCCCAGCGTTGCAAAAGCGAGCTGGGAGCACCCTGCCTGTTAGTGGGTGTGAAAACTGTGCTGAATTCGTGCCTGAAATCCATGGTCACCATGGTGGGCATTACACTGCTCCTTTTTTTTTACTGCTTTTGTGCTTGTTGCAGCCTGGAATCTGCACAAACAACTCAGGTGTGCAAATGATATTGAAGGCAGGAAGATTTGGGGGTTTTTTCTCAGTTACTTCAGACTTTAATTTTTTTATGAGTCTCTTGTGTCTAGTTTTGTTTATAATGCCTTGTGGCAGATCCTATTTGTGACTTATCATTTTAAAGCAGTTTTTGTATTTCATCTCTGCAGAATTCCCTCTGGAGGATGCTACTAAGGAGGCTAATCATGCCAACAAAGCCTTGTAGGAGAGGAACTCGGGAAAAGAAGCAGATTATGTTATTGCACATCTGCAGGAATGTCAAATTCACCTGGGCTGCCACAATACATGTCCCTCTTTTTATCTTTTTTTTTTTTTTTTCCAGAATGGTGGAAAAGATTCACAGTCACTCATGCTGTACCTCACTACTTCTCCTGACATGTAGGATGAGAGAATCATGAGAAGACTTGGAACAGAGAACAGAAACTGTGGTTTATGCACTTTTTGTCACAGAATCCTCCTCAGATTCTCTTGAACTGTCCAGCAAGCTGACAGTGCCCATCATGAGGCATCACACCCCAAATCTGTCAACAGATCAAATAACTGCAGAACACTGCAGAACACCTAGCAGGATTCCAATATTCTCTTATTAAAGGATATCAGAGATTTTCTTGTAATATGACAAAAAAAATTGCCATTTATTGTATGCAAGCACCGACCTGGCGCAGGAGTACAAACCCTGGCTTGTCATTTGGATTTAATTTGCCAACAGTCACAAAAATTAAACCTGATTCTGGTGTGTTTGATCACTGAAATGAAATTGCAGTTGAGTCCCAGAACCAAGGAGATGCTGGGGTCTGGGAGCGAGTGCCCACCTACAGCAGCAGATCCGGGGCTGCTCCTCATCATCCCACGAGTGATTCCAACCTGTTCCTGCCAAATCCCGCGCTCTGCCCACTCCCTGCCCCGCTGGGCACACCCAGGGCTCCTTGGGGCAGGGCTGTTTGGGGTGAGAAGCTCCTGGAAGGTGACTGTGACACCAACAGCGTTGGCTTGGTTCAGCAGTGTTTGCAGAGCGCTTCGAGCGCATGAATGAGAAATATTAAAGTGAGACCGAGAATTAGCAGCGAGTAGGAGGTGATGCTACGAGAAGACCTCAGGATACTTAACGAGTGCAGAATCCCAAACCTCAAACATCTCCCTGTGCACGTCCACACTGAGGGAAAATCAGTGCATACCATCACTTCCCCTGAAGGACAGCCCACCGCAGAAGTGTCGTTCGTTCCTGACCCAGCCTGGAAAGTCAGGCTGCCTGGCAAAAAGGGAGAGAGTTAGCATATCATCGTGGGGTGTGCAGCAGTGCAGAAGGATTTGACAGCCTCCTGGATGAGTTCTCTATTTACCAACTCCTCGATACTGACAGTGTTATGAAAGGGCCAGTAAACACAGCAGTGCTCGAGTTCTGGGGCACTGTTCTTGGCAAGAAGCAGGCATTGGGGCTGAGCTTTTTGTTTAGTTCGACTCATGTCGATTCCTTCGTGCTTGCCTAACTCGGGGAGGCAGAGCCTGAAAGACTTTCTGCAAAAATGTGAAAGACCAACTCATAATAGTGTCTAAAGAGCCAGGCCTGCCAAAAATATGTGTGTTGAAGGAGATTCTTAGCTGGTTAAATTGGAAAAGCTTTGTGCTGGCTTGTAGCAGAGAGGAGCTGGTCTATCAACTTCTCTTCCCTGCAGAAGTATGATATTGTGTTATCAATTAGGTTATGCCTTAGAGCAGGCAAACAGAGTTTAAAAAAAAAAAATCATATCTTGGCTTGATTCAGCCAAGAATTTGATTTAAAAGACAAACAAACAGCTCAATCTGGGTATGTTCATGCATCTTTTTTATAGAATAAGGACCTAAACTTGAACAGTTATTGAATTCCTGCAGCTCTTATCATCAGTGAAAACAAGATGCAAAAGAGGAAATGATTCCCAGATAACATATTTTGTATTAGTGATATTAATGCCATTCTACAAAATAACTCTCCAAGTTTTCAGTCTTAATTGCAATTTTTCCTAGAGGATGAAGTACCAGCACTGTTCCAATGAATTTAGCAGCTCAGGTTTCCCCTGGAACTAAAGGAGGGAAGCTCTGAATACCCCACTGAAGGTTTATTCTCCTGGTTGCAGACAGAGCCTGGGCTCACATTAAAGGACCTGCATGAAGTTCTTAGAGGTCAAAGGCACAAATGACCCACCTCAAACCACCCCACGGGCTTTTCACCCCAAAGGAGGCCCCGTTTCAGCCTCACATCTCATGGCATGGAGAGGAGAAGACGCACCTGGCGAGTGGAGGGTGAATGCTTGTGTGCTTTACCTCCTCAGGAATGCAGGGTTCTGCCAGACTGAGCCCTGTGTTTGCAAATTACTTCCGTCTATAAAGGAGGAGGAGTAACACATGAGCATTTTATTATTTAACTTACTGCTGCAAACTCTCCAATCTAATAACTCATGGCATAATAACTCAGGATCTAGCCAGCCTAGGATGAGATAAAAAACATCAAAGGCATATGGAGCATAGTTTTTAATTGCTCCAAGACTCCCCCCCATCCTTTAGCTCTGAGAAATGTCTATTAATAAGTGGCCAGAAAGCAGACAGAGGGATTGTATTTAAAGACATTTCTAACAATGTTTAGACCTCAGCATGGTGACTATCTTAAATTTGCCAAATGAAGCCTCTAAATAAAAAATTTCTCGGGCGGAATCTTCACAAATATGCAGATGTTTGTGAAGACGAGGACGGGCTTGCTCCTGACATACTATCAGTTTGTCAGCCTATCCTTTTGCACTTTGCAGCAGCAAATATGGCTTTGTGTAGCAACAGAAGGACCATCTTTCATTTCAGCTGAAGGCCACATTCTGCAGCACAGTCAAATGTTTTAGACAAATGCTCTTCATAAAATAAGGCAAAAGTGTCTTTTTTTGGTTTATAGGAGGTCAGCTGCTATTCTCTGTCAATGGATTATTATCAAAGATAAAACCTTAACAAGCATTCTCTTTTTCTACTCATTTTTAGGGTCATATTACGATCCATTGAAGTTTTGTGAATCTGAAGAAAAAAAATCAGCGACAGGACTCACCATCTGTTGCATAATGAAAGAGACATGTGAATAATAGAACGTCAGTTGAAAGGGTTGCAAGTGATCAAATGTTGTTCAGCACCTCAATAATATTTCCTCAGGAAAAAAAAGGCTTGCTGCAGATATTTCTGCGCTGCAAGTTTTCATTTGTTTGTTTAGTTGTTGATTCTGTAGCTGGGAGTGGAATTGAGTGTATGTTACGTTATGTTATGTATGTGTAAATATACACGTGCACTGTTCTCAAAAGTGGCAGTTCTTGGGGATGGTGACACGATGGTGGAGCCAGACAGCTGCTCCCTTTGCTTTTGAAGTCCAGGGGCTGTGCAGAATGTACATTTACAGCTCATTTTTATAGATGTGGGGTCGAATTCTTCATTCAAGCCCCAATGCGCCGCTCACACAATCCTGTCTTACTGGGGTTCGTTCATTGCCATGAATAAAGAGCTGTGAGTTAATCCTTCAAAACAGCCCCAAATAAAGGACAGACCTGAGCAGATTCAAGGCCAAACTGGTTTTCCCAAAAGCTTTTTCAGTTTTGGAAGAAAGAGGATCGCAAAGTGCGTTAATATTTGATGAGCCCATCACCTGATGAGGCCACAAACTCTGCTTTACCAGACATCCCTTAAGGCTACTGGGGAAATATTTCCTATGATGTTCTCTTAGAAGGAGAATCGAGGTTATGTGAGTCATAACCATCACTCCTCAGATGTCAGAGAGCTGATCAGAAAATAGACAATACCAAACACTCCTGCACAGAGCACCACAGCAAAGAGTCCCTTGCAAACCATGGCACGGCTGTGTTTCTATTTTAGCCAGTATTTCATCCATCTCCCGGGGTGTCTTTCCGCACTTTTCTCTCACAAACCATATTGTGCAAAGCCTACATGCTAAATAACCTTTCCACAGATATAAATCCTGGCTTTTATAGCTCCATCAGAAGCAAACCTGAACAATGGAGATTCAGGAATACAGATGTAGTTACGACAAGGATGACTCACTGCATCTATCTGTATCTATATCTTAAAATTTTCCCTTTCCATGCTCCAAACATTCCTGTCCTCAGCCATTTTGCAGGAAGATGCACCCATCTGCAGAGCATTGAGTGCTAAAAACTTCCCTTCATACAGCAGTCAGGTTCTATTTATATTAACCACATTTTACTAATTCTCACTTTCCTTCTGTAGAAACCTTGATAAGGAGAAACCTTCTCCTTGAATATTCAATCATTCAGATTAATGGGCATTTTCTGGGAATGTTGTTGTTTTTTTTTTTTTCCCATGTGAGTGCTGGCAGATCAAAAGTTCACCCAAGTATTCTGGTGCAATTTGTAGATGAAGTGCACAGAACAGGGGGCCTCGCTCCATTCCTAATGGCTCACAATTGAAATGCTACATTTTCATTTTCCACTGACAATGAAAAACACCGAGTAATATTCTAAGGCCAAAAATTATTGCTGGAACTTATGAGCAAGTCATTTCCTAACAGCTTTGTTCCTTGAATACTGTCTTATCAAATGTGCCCAGGATTTTATTGAAGTGAACTGTTCTAATGAAAAAGAGCATTTGATGAACAGGCATGGCTGCAAACTCAATTCCACTCCCTTCTTTCCAACTGGATTCATCAGGAAAATAACCAGGAGCACCCAGGTGACCACAGATGAAAGTATCTGGGTAAGATTTCTTCAGGATTCTTTTATTTTTTATTTTTTTTTAATGGTTCTTAATTTAGTTTCCTAAATATGGATGTAGGCATCTGATTTCTTTTCAGAAATACTGAGCCTAGAGCAGAATGCACACAAGTCTTGTATGTCCTCAAACTATCTGTTCCAATTTTTTAAAGTTCTTCAGAAATAACATTTTAATACCAAATTCTGATGTTCCATATGTTGGAAGTGAGCTTACCAATTATTACTGTTTTATTAGATTTAGTTCCCTCTTTGATCTCCTGCAAGACTGTGCACTCAATATCTCTTTCTCTGATCCAGATGCTCAGTTTCACCCCACTGATATAGTTGTACTCCTATTACTTGGAATTTCTGTACTTTTGATCTCCCTGGTAGAGACAGAGACATAATTACAGGAACAGATCAGGCTGCCTGCCAGTATCAATGGTAAATAACACTGAATGACTCATAGTTTCACAGTTATAACGTGGTTTACACATTTTGGGATGCAGCTGCCCAACAGACTTAGCCAGAATGGATACAGGAGTGCTTTTTTTTTTTTTTTTTGAGGGGGAGAGAGAGAGCAGGGTATCTGTGAATTAATCACTATTGGCCAGTCCTCTGGCCAAGAGCTGAAATCAGACAGGAAGGACTCTGTTGCAAAATGAGGGTTTTTTTTCCAAAGTTAAAAAATTACCAACATAAAAAACCCCGAACAAAACCCAAACCAAACATCCACTCGAGACCCAAACTCAGGCCTGGTGTAGATGGGTGAGATTCCATAAATCCATGTCCAGTTTGGGCACGTTCAAGCTTCCATTTGCCCATCAGAGGGATGGGGACCGTTGGTTCCTCCGTGGTTGTGCTCAGCAGGAGCTGGGGCTGCAGGGTCGGGGGAAGCACACAGGGGGTCCTGGGGGTGGTTTAACCTCTCCCCCGGCCCACCCTTGCTCTGCAGGGCTTTCCTCGAGTTCCTTGAGCTGGCCACAGGGAATGGGAGCCCCTCTCGAGGCGGTTCCCTCATCCCAGACGCCTGGAGTGCAAGGGCAGGGCAGGAGCAGGTCCCAGCCCCAGCTGGGAGAATCCCTCTGCTCTCTGGTCTGGCTTTGCCCTTCTCCTCAAGCATCCACTGTTTGCTCAGTGTAACTAAACATTGATAAGAAAATCTGGGACTTACATCAAGAAGTCATTTTTAAAACTAAACTCTTCCATCAACTCCTCAAGAAAGTGAACATGTGTGTCTTAACTTCTTAAATCTGTAGCAAGATGAAACATAAATTCTTAATTTTCCTTTTTTTATTTTAATGTCGCTGGTGTTTATAAAATTCATCTCAACAATGCTGTCAATTAAATATTATTATGCTCTCTAAAGTGAGATGCTATCTCTGCTTTTCCCAAGGCAGCAAAAACACACACGCTGAGGCAGTGCAAGGAACTCGGAGTTTATGACCAGCAGCAGCTGTAGTGGAACAGGCAAAGTTAAATCTGGTGCTTCAGGGCGTGGAAGAGATCACTGGGAGGGTCAGGAAGGACATTTCTGTGATACAGGACCTGGATAATAAGGCAGGTCACTATGAGGGGAGCAAGAAACTGTCACACTACAAAGCAATAGGTAGAGATTACCTGAAGTTCCCATGTTACCAGAAAATGGTTTGGGTTGGGAGAGACCTTAAAGCCCACCCAGAGCCACCCCTGCCATGGGGACACCTCCCACTGTCCCAGGCTGCTCCCAGCCCCAGTGTCCAGCCTGGCCTTGGGCACTGCCAGGGATCCAGGGGCAGCCACAGCTGCTCTGGGCACCCTGTGCCAGGGCCTCACCTCCCTCACAGGGAAGAATTTATTCCTAAATTTCCTGGAGCAATCCAAAAATTGGCTATTTTCCCCCCAGGATTTCCTCCCAGCGGTGTGCTCCCACAGGCACACACTCACCTCCCGAGCTGGGAGATATAGCTAATATATTTCACAACACTGGGAGGATTATTAAACCTCCTCTCCAGTGTTTGAATGAGGGTATAATCATATCTACACAAGCCATAAATTATGTATCTATATCTGCACAGATAATGTGTGTGTGTTGTAAACGGATGTTAAACACACACAGCCACCAGGAAGCTTTAGACGAAGTTGGGTGAAGGAACCTCCGAAAAAGTAGGTTACATTTTGTGTCACCTCTTAGAACCCCGTTTCTCTGCACTTTCCGTTCTGCTGGTGGCCAGCAATGCCCAGGTTAATTAAAACAGGCCCAGAACCCAGGGCCACCTGCCCTGCTCCAACACCACAACAGCAGCCGAGGGAGAAGTTTCCCTTCCAGGAGACTCCGGAGCACAACGAGATATTTACTGTATTTATCGCCGAGATCAAACCCACACGCAGATGTCACATTTCTCGAATTCCATCAGTAGATGAGACAGGCAGGCTCTGGAAAGAGGCCACTGGAGCTGGAGGGTTCAGGGTGTGCAGGCGTTGGGGGCCGTTCCCACCCCGGCTCTGCCGTGTACCCTGAGCCTTTGTTGTCTCCGCAGTGCTGATAAATCAATCCATCAAAAAATTTCCTCAGTGAAACTCAATCAAGAAAGGTCATGTCAGCGGGAGAGGAACAGATTAAATTAGCATCAAATTAGACATGGAAAGTGAGTTCTGTCAAAATCATCACAGCGCTCAGCACAATTAGAATATGTTAATTATGCATTTCATTAAGGTAGTGCTCTTTGAATGCGAGATGAAATGTCAGTGGTGTAGGCATCCGAAAAAAGGAAGATTGCCAGGCACAACTTTCTCTAGACAATGTGTGACACCTTCATTAACATCAAGAATCACAAGTCTGTCTTGACTTTTTTTGTAAAGTATTAAACCGTTAACTGTTTGCTGGCACTGCGGGAGGGAGCGCCGGCGGCAGCACCCTCTGCCCGGGCTCCAGCCCCGGTGCCCACCCTGCCAGCAGCCCTGGGCACCCCGGGGTGCCCGGGGGACGCCGCCGCAGGGGGCTGGCATTAAATTAATCCTGCCTGGATGCGCTCAGGTGGGGCTGAGAGGAGGGAGGACGGGGTGAGATAAGGAAAGGCGCGGGGAGGGATGGAAGGAGGGGAAAGGGTGGAAGAGTTTTATTTTGCCTCCAGTTCCACAATATAATCAATCTAAAGGGGAGAGCAAGGGAGAGAAAGGGGGGGGGGTTGGGGGGGAGGAAGGGAAATGCAGAGATTTGCAAACCTACATTTGACAAACCCTAATTTGGGAAATTATTTTGTATATCAAACATCTTTGATTCCTAATGATGAGCTGTTTTTCAAAGAGAAGAATGATCCCTGGTGAGCTTAGGAGGGAAGTGGAGCTTCATAAAACACTACTTGTGGGCTTTATTAGATGTCCTATCAGATGTCAGGTTCATGGAGAATTAAGAGACATTGCACACTTTTTAAAACAGGAGAAAACAGCCAGCTTCTGGCGGCTTGGTTGGATCCTCCTGTGCTCTCCTGGGGCCCATGGCTGGGGGAGAGCTACCGACAGCCAAGATTTCCAAGGATCCCCTCACTTGCCTTTCCTTGCCTAAATGAGGACAGAAGAAAGGTTTGCAGTTCCTTGCAGAGCCCTCCAGCAGCCAGGCAGTTGTTTAAGCCCAGAAGTTCCCGTCCTTGTTCTCCCTTCATCTCCACAGCCTTGTGCTGTCCTACTGCCGTGGGTGACAACAGGGACAAAACAGGAGCTGCCCAGACAGGAAGGATCCTACAAACTGTGCCTCATCCCCAGGAATTTAGTTTTAAGCCCTTCGAGGAATGGCAAAATCCCCTCACTTCAAACTGACCTTTTGGCACCTTCGCCTTTCCTTTTGTTTCCTCCAAGGATCTGGAGGAAATCACCCTGTCACGATATTTGCACTTAGAGAGCAACACCCTGAGCCTGCCACGACGGGCAGCACCAAAAATGGTTCCAAAACGCGTTGTGAGGAACAAATTTTATCTGCACAAAGATGCCAAGGCACAGAATGTGGCACACATTGTACAGGGACACGCATTTGTTGGTACAGGTGTGGAACAGGCTCCTGGGTACCCACCTGAGTTCCTGTAAAGCAATCTCACTCTGGCCATGAGCATCTTCACCTCTGACCTGTCTGTTCCTCTCCCTAGATACAAACTCCAGCTCTGTGCTGGATTTTGAAACAGCAGGAGGTTGAGAAAAGGGTTAGTGGGACCAAGAAAAAAAAAAAAAAAAATCAGCATGTTTTTAATGAGCTCCTCTTTGGTTTATTGCAGCTTTTGTAAATCCTCCCTGAGAACTGGATGTTGCCAAATCTCCTCCCCGAAGATACACGCTGGAGGTTCCAATGCCCCCAGGAGTCATTTTAATGCACCAGGTTCCAGCAGAGGCAGAAATGCCAGCGAGGGAGCAGGAGCCAGGGTCTGCCTCAGCACACTTGGCTGGCCTTGCAGCTCTGAGAGCTCTGTTTTCACTGGAGCTGGAAAAAAGAGATCTTTATCACTTGAAAGCACAACTCTGCTCCCTGAGCAAAGAGGCTTTGGGGTGCTGGTAGTTCTGCTCAGCAGCTCAGAGACACGGGATGAGGATGACCGGGAAGGGCTTTGGTGACTCCAGGGCAGCACGGGGGACACGTGTGGGACAGCCCGGCCTCGCTCAGCTGCCCCAAAACTCCTTTTTCTCCCGAAAAGAGTTTTCCGGGAGAAAACTCCCCAAGTGTGAGATTCCAGTGGGAAATGACTTCCAGGTGCTGAATCTGAGCCACCTCAGTGGCCCAGGACAGGGGCGGGCGGAGGTGCCTCTGCGTGCACAGCTCCCAAACCATGAGGAGTTTTTGGCTGCTCTCCCTCGATCCCAACACAGCCCACCCTCCCCCAAATCCACTCCCAGCCTTAGCAAGAACCCCAAGACAGGGAATGGACTCTGCCCTGCTGCAGCCAGCTGGTGACAGCATCTCTCCTCTTCCTCTGTGAGACTTCACGTCCAATAACCACAGCCACCCCTGGCACAGCTGTACTCGGGGCAGCAGCAGGAGTTCTGGGGTAAATGGGATCTGAGTGGAGCTACGGCCATTCCCTTTAGTGTCCAAACTATTAACGTTATTGTCTGGCTCAAAAATAAAAGCGTAAGTTCTTGAAAACTAAAAAGAAACACCTGGGTTTCTAAGGACTGTCCTGTTTCGCCCAAAATTAAATGTATGGCTTTACCTTACAGTGGGGTTTGTTTTTGTTGGTTGGTTTTTTTAAACCCATAAAACTTTTCTTCAAAATGTGAATTCGGTGTTAGATCCATAAAACATCATTATTAAGTTCCTTGACAGAACAATTTCTGGGGTCTGTGGGCAAACTGCATTTCCCATCTGGACACTCCTGGGCTCCAAAATCTTTGCTCACCTTGTCTTAACACTTCTTTTGTAGTACCAGGGATCTGATCATATGCTCTGCTTCATCATTTATATGTCAGCACGACTGCTGGGGTTAGAGGGCTATAAATTAACATAATTGAATGGTGAATCAAGCTCATTTATTTCTCCTTTCCATCACGATGGGAGGAAAAATAAAAAGCTAAAATAAGTTTCAACCGTGAACCCTCAAGAATTAGCTTTCCACCTTTAATGCACATTGCAACTAGAGTTCCTTGCTGTTGAAAATTTAGAATTAAACCAAAGCTGCCGCATGTCCTGGTGAAGGATGGATGTTAGTGGATTATTTTTGGGAGGAGGAGTTGGGCCATTTTGTCCATCTAATGATTTCCATGAAAGGCAAAATATTAAATATAAATATGTCCACGGGGACCTCACTTGCAGGCTTTAAACCAGGCAGCAGCAAAAACTTTGCCGCAGAATTTGCGTTGCGCACTTTAATTCACTCCACTCCCAAGCTGGGAGAATCAGTTTAAAAACCAGGCAAAATGGGGAATACTTTTTGTAATGAAAAGAGAGAAATGAAAGGTATGGAAAGGTAAAAGTCTTTCTTAGGAGCTGTTTTGTTACATGAACAATTTACCACTGTCCATTTATAAATGTCCATGTCACTTCCAGGTAATTTAGGAATTAACCTGAAATATTTAATTATCATTAGATTTTTTCCTTTTTTCTTTTTCTTTTTTTTTTTTTTTTTTTTTTTTTTTTTTTTTTTTCCAAAATCAGAATTAACAATCCATGAAAACTTGTTTTGGTGGCCTAAAAGTGTACAGGAAATGTCATGAATCGAATGCTTTGTTTCATATTACAGGTTTTTTTTCATGAGGATATTAATAACTGGAGGTTTTGTCCTCCAAAACTACACTGAACCCATAATGCCAAACAGCAACCGAGTGCCTGAAATTTCCAGGAATATTATTACATGATAATATTTGTTTGGACTGAAAATGTACTTTTAAACAGAATAAAAATACCTGATTTTCTACCCTAATTTCAGATAAACACCAACTGGGCTGCCTCAAATTAAACTGAGTGCCTCAAATGTAGTTTCTATTAGGGAGAAACCTCCTGGATTTGTTGTGTCCCTGGCAGAAAAACATTCTCTTGTCCTCAGCCTTGCAGCCACCCCATGGATTGGAGTAAAGGAAGGGAGACGTGGCCTCTGCTCCTGGGATTTTCCAGTCTGGCTCCCTGTGCTGGGCATGATGGAGGGAGACGCCACTGCATGAGTTGGAGGCAGAGCTGGGAAGGCTTTCCACGACCCAGGCAGAGATTTACATGTATAAACAGTTATTTTAAGAAAACATCTCATTCATTTACACAACTGTGGCAGTCCTCTTTAAATTCAGTAAACTGCTCTGCCCTGTGCTGAGGGAGCTGACAGAAGAATTCAAATCAGGGCAAACATAATTGGTTAATCAGAGTTTAAGGAAAATCCTCTGCTTGCTATTAAGAGCTGGGATGCTGATTGCTGGAGCCCCTGCACGGGATGCACCTGCAGCTGCTGCTGAGCTTGGCACCAGAACACCCCGGGAATCCAACTGCAGTGCAGGGAGCGACCTGGAGCTGGTTCCTGCCCCAAAGATCCCAAAACTCAGCGCAGGGACAAACCTGAGCGAGGGGCAGCGGGAACAGCCCGGGAGGGGATGGGGGCAAAAGGGTATTTTGGGCAAGGAGCAGAGCTGCCACAGCTCACTGGAAATGCTGTGGCCACGCCAAATCAGGAAAACTCAGGAACTTCCCTTTAGGAAGGACACAAACACCTTTGGAGAAGCCAACAGGTTTGTGTCTTGGCACAGGCATCATGGCAAAGGTGTCCCAAAGCACAGCACCATGCCCAGGGCACACGGTGAGACCGAATCCAGCGGGCACACAGAGCCAGGGCTGGCATTTACCACTTGTACCCACCTGGGCTCACCAAAATGATCCTTAAAATGTGCCAGCAGGCCCTTTTGCCATGCCAGCTGGGATTGGAGCTGCTGTGCCAGGGCAGGGATTGGAGCTGCTGTGCCCAATGCAGGGATTGGAGCTGCTGTGCCAGGGCAGGGATTGGAGCTGCTGTGCCCATGCAGGGATTGGAGCTGCTGTGCCAGGGCAGGGATTGGAGCTGCTGTGCCCAATGCAGGGTTTGGAGCTGCTGTGCCCAATGCAGGGATTGGAGCTGCTGTGCCCATGCAGGGATTGGAGCTGCTGTGCCAGGGCAGGGGTTGGAGCTGCTGTGCCCAATGCAGGGATTGGAGCTGCTGTGTCCAATGCAGGGATTGGAGCTGCTGTGCCAGGGCAGGGGTTGGAGCTGCTGTGCCCATGCAGGGATTGGAGCTGCTGTGCCCAATGCAGGGATTGGAGCTGCTGTGCCCAATGCAGGGATTGGAGCTGCTGTGCCAGGGCAGGGATTGGAGCTGCTGTGCCCAATGCAGGAATTGGAGCTGCTGTTCCAGGGCAGGGATTGGAGCTGCTGTGCCAGGGCAGGGATTGGAGCTGCTGTGCCAGGGCAGGAATTGGAGCTGCTGTGCCAGGGCAGGGATTGCAGCAGTTCCCCGGTCCCAGAGCCCAGCAGAAGCCCAGCAGAACAACCCCTCTGTGGTGCTTCCATGCCACGCTCCCCACACATCCCCTGCTCACAGGAGCCTCTCCCCACAACCAATTTCTGCTCCCTCGTTCCAGGAAAGCTCCTGGCACAATCCCCGCCCTCCCAGAGCCCCAGGCTGGGGACTGAGGATGAGGATGTTCTCCTCAGTCAAGGGCAGCTCCCCTCAAAGCCACTCCACAAACAGTTCTGCCCTGGACTCGTCTTTGGGCCGTGTTTGTGTCTGGGGACACAAAGGAGCCTTTAGAGTTCCTCCTGCAGCCATTCAATGCTTTCCTTCAGGAGAACATTCCTGCTAAGGAATTATTTTGTCAATCCCTCCTCTTACACTGGGGTTCACACTCATGGAGGACACTGGACCTGTCTGAATTTTTTTTTTCCTCCTTTGAAAACCTTTTTTTTTTTCACCTTTCCAGTGGAAGTTGGTGGAAATTGGATTTTTAACCTAAGTAATCTTTCAGTAGAAAGGTATCTCCCTCTAGAGAAGTTGTTTTTTTTTTTTTAAACTTTTTATCCAAAGACCCCAAACATTCAAATCTCAGTAGTCTGGTATTGAGGGGAGGGAAAAAAAAAAAAAAAAGAAGTTTATAAGTAATAAAAAAGTTTTCATTGGGAATTCTTTTTTTTTTTTTTTCTTTTTTTCTTTTCTTTTTTTTTTTTTTTTTTGGGGTAAAAAATAACCACATAAATTAAAACCATTTTCAAATGCTCCTTGTGACACACACACACATGTGAAGTACACACAGTGTACCAGGCCTAAAGTGTCTTTGCAATAAAGTTTCCCTCTCTCCATATTTTTTTATATATATATATATGTGTGTGTGTGTGTGTGTGTGTGTATTTGTATATATATATATACACACTCCTAAAGGGCAGTTGGTCCTGCTCGGAAGAACAGAAGGCACCAGGAGTGCACTCAAGAAACTGCTGTGAGCTTCCATCACCTTCACAACCAGGAGCTGTGTCTCACTGTCATCGAATGTTATTATTTTCCTGCTGAATTTGGTTGACAGCAGTACCCAGGCGAAGATGCCCTCTCAGCCAGCGTGAGGAGCTGCCTCTCACCCAGGGATGCCCGCACACAGCACCCAAAGCATCGCTCGGGGTTCCTGAGAAGCTGGGCACATCAAGATCCTTCAGCTTCATGGCAGAAGGCGGATTTCCATCCTCCAGATCATTTCTGTGGCCTCCTCTAACTTTCCTTGAGGATATTCTCACATTCTCCTGGAATGTGAGAATATTTTGCATGGACATATCAAAGCTTCGTGTGAGGTTCTGCTCCTGGTTTGCTGGATTGATTTGTTTGATTAGTAATCCGTTATTAATTTGCTTTTTACAGAATCACTGCACTCTGAAGTCAGTGCAGGTGACTGCCCAACTCTCTCTCTACCTGTGCCTTGGAGTATTTCGAACCACAGCTACAAACCACATGCTCTGTTCCCACAGGATTTGTTTAATTTTAAATGAATTCTGAGAGGCTGAAGCCCCTTAACCTGAAAATTCCTGCTGCTCCTGCCTTTGTCCTGGTTTTCCACTGCTGCACCAAGCCCCAGGTCACCTTGAGGCCCTCCCCGGACCCATCTCCCAACTTTGCTTGGATCATTGGCACAAAAACTGGATTGATGTGAACAATGCACGCAGAGATCCACTGAGGAGTCAGGATTTCAAACACCCGAGGATGTTTAAACCCCTAACGAGGCCAGACAGCAGCTGGACAAAGTTAAATGCCCTGGGGAAATCCAGGTACACTGCAGTGCCCCAGTTCCCTTCCTGGAGCAGAAATGCAATCCTGTCGGGAAGATGGAATGTTTCCATGACAAGATTTATATTCCTCCCTGCTGGCTGCCATTAATTGTATTTTACCCTCTAATTCTTTGTCAATAAGGTTTGGGGTTAATCATGATGTTTTACTTGGGATCAGGGTCAGACTAAGTGGTCTGTTGTTCCCTGGAACCTTTTTAAAATACAGGTTAGAGGTTGATAAACTGTAAGGGACATGTAAGGTCCTTACAAGAATGATTTCCTATAGTAAAATATCAAAAATGAAGTCTTGGTGCTGCTGAAGTAGATGGGAAAGCTCTGATTTGCCTCAGTAGTGAAGGAGAGATTTCAGTGAAAACTGTAAGGCTAAAAAAGTAGCTGAAAATTTGAACACTAAATTTAGGTTAACACTAAAAAAGAACACTAAATGGCAAGTGCTGTTTGCCTCAAGTTCCTTCCAGCTGTGAAATAAAATGTCAAAATTTTGGTGGAAACCAGGGGGGAAAAAAAAAGTGTTGAAAATCCAATTTCTCATTGAGAAATGCTTTACATGGGAAATTTTCAATCAGGAAAACTTCTGCTACTGTCTCTGCCCAGGGCAGAGCAATTCCTGCCTGAAGAGCTCTGCGCCTTACAACTCCCAAACTGGGGCTATTTCCCAAGGGTTTTTGATCCACAGAAATATTTGTCATCAGCTGAAACCCAACCAGAACATTCCAGACTCTGAATCGTAAAAGGTAATTTGGAGCACAATAGAAAAAAAGAGTGAGAAAGGGAAAAATAGAGAGAGAGAGAGAGAGAGAGGGGGAGAAAGAAAATAAAGAGGCTGGAGTGATGATTTCTGAGAAATTAAAATAGCTTGAGTGATAGCTGTTCCACACATTTGCTCAGTATTGTTGAACGTGCGCTCAATGTTCTCCAGCTGTGGGAGCAGCAACTGGAGTAAGACATTTCACCTACAGAAATTTGCTTAAATATATTCATATCAACATATATCAGCACGTATTTATATGCCTACATACACACATGGGCTTGGCTGGGGAGTTTTGTGAGATATCACCGGTATCACCTTCAAAAAAGAACCTCTACAGCAGCAAAACATCTGCACTCGCTATTCCAGATACAGACACCCAGGAGAGCATAAATTCCCCTGAATAGATGTATTGTTTTACCATTTATTTCCTCGCTTCCCCAAAATGCCTGCTCATCTGAATTTCCAATATATGAGCTGTATTTGGTGTGTGCACGGTTCCCCTTCGCTACACCGGAGCAGATTAGCGCTCGTTCGCCTCTTCCCTTGCTTCTCTTCAGATCGTTACACATGACAAAACAACTGTCCTAATTACAGCGAGTGTTCCCAGCTCTGTCACCGTGACAATTACTGCAATGAGGGCTCAATATCTGCAGCAGACAGTAAAGTATTACTGCAGTTGTGTTTGATAGTGCTCAATTGTCCCCTGGAGGATTCTCCCGAGCGGGTTTTGCCGTGGGGCGAGGCTCCCCCCGTGCTCTGCCCAAGGGGGTTTTGCTAACAGGGTTCAGAAGGTGACACTGGGGGTGACCAAGGCGCGGCTTTGGGGTCCGGGGAGAGGAGATTTGGGACACACGGGTGCGGTTTTTCTCGCTCGCAGCCGGAGGGGCTGCGCCGACCCCATCCCGAGTCTCCGCAACACAGGAGGAATTCTGGAGATATTCCCTCGTTCCCCTGCTCGCAGCTGCAGCCTGACGAGCTGCCACTGCTCCAGATGGGGTAAAAGAGCTAAAGAGCCAAACCCAGCCCCTCCAAAATCACATCCCTGCCGTCCCTGCGTCCCTCAGGAGCCGCAGAGCTGCCGGAACCTCGCCTGTTCTGGAGGATTTCTCCTGTGCTTGTTTGTGCGTTGGCTCCCATGAAAGGATCCATCCAGACCCTGAGGGATGCTCCTGCTCTGCCAGTCCCTCTCCAGGGATGCTGGAGGCCTTTAACCCCACTCACGGCCCCTGTCAGCCCTGCAATCCCAGCTAACCACACAAGGGATTTCGGCTCTTTCCGAAGGCAGTATCTTGACCTACACCACACTCCCTTCATCCTGAGTGACGAAGCTGGTGTTCTCTGCATTTATAGTCCATTATGTTCCTGAAGCTGATTCATTCAAATGTTCTCCTTTGAAAAACCCATAAACAATGCAGAACCAGGAGCTGTGTGACCATCCCACTTGACCAGAAACAGGAAGGCAGGGCCCTAATATTGAATATTGATCATGGGAGGTTAATGCTGCTGCAGTTAGCTCGGCATGACCCGACCGGTGTACTTAAAGTCTGGATTTCGAATTTTCCTTGGTCAGGAATAAAGCAATATCTTATTTACCAGATAACATCTTTATTATAAGCATCTTGCACAGCCTTTCCACTTCAGCCCACATGGGTTTCTTCTGCTCTTGGCATGGATCAATGAAGTCAATATTTCTGACTGCAAAGCTTTGTATGACTTACACATATTTAAAAGGATAAATCCCAATCAACAACTCCTCTGCTTGAACATAACCATTATAATCCTTATCTTTGATCCTTTGGGCTACAGCAAGCAGGGAGAGGAAGGAGTACATCTCTCCAGCTCTCAGGAAATAGTTATGATGACAGCAGGAGAAAAACAACACTGCCTGGCTCTGCTGGCTGGAATTTCTCCAGTAAAACCAGTAAGTGGTGCTGCAGTTTCATGAGTCCAAAGTGGTCAGCAAGCCCTCAAACTGGTGTGAGGACCCCGGACGTACCAAAACGTGCCAAAGCCCCAGAGCCAAGCTCCTGAGCCTCTCCAGCCATGAGACATTACAGGAGATTTGTTTCACACGTGGGGAAGTCGAGGCATATTAGAATAATGTCTTCATGATGATATTCCCATCAAAGGGAAAGGAAGAGGGTCAGAGTCACAGCTCCATTTAGCACAACTCGACTTTTTTACCAGATGAGATGAAGTTCCATAAATCAAGCCGGGGAGCTGCCTAAGTTGTGTTTAGGGAGTTGAATTTAATCACTCTAAGGCTTGTTTTAGTCCTGTGAATTTCAAATGCTACAAGCAGCCTTTCTTCAGCATATGGAGGCCACAGAAGTTCAAAGCAAACACATTTCAACAGGAGGGTTTCTCTTCTGAGGGTTAAATTGTTGGCCATCCCCAGGTTTTGCTGCTGCACCACCAAATCCCACGAATACAGATGCAGCTTGTTCTGCCAGAAGAGTGGTTTCAGCAGTGAAGTTTTTACTAATTCCCTAAATGAAATAAGCTCTATCAGCAAAATCTTGGTTTAGTACAGCTTGGTTTAGTACAGCTGAACCTGTGCTGAGGGCTGTACCAACATAGCAGTACTATAAAAAATAAAAAGAATGACAACCCTAACCAAAATTATTGTGCTGACAAAAGGTTTTACTGACTCTAAGGATTCCTTTGGAAAAAAAATTACCAGAAAAATCAAGTAGGGAAAAGAGAAAGGCAAACAGGGTGGGAGGACAGGGAAGAGAATGAAAAAAGGATTCCTTTTGGCCCAGTAGTCAAAGCATTTTCTGAAGTTCTTGCTTTGCTCTGGAAACAGCCGAACAACTTCAAAAGGCGTGTTTGTTTTCTTGAGAGATCTCCGAGATCTCTCGATACGGTGCCACGTGTCCCAGCCCCGCTCGCTGCCAGGCAGGGCGAACCAGCTGGGGTCAGAGGAGCTCCTCCGTGGGAAAAGGACACGAGGAAAGGACCAGGCCCTTGTCCTCGGCAAGGCTTTAATCAGAGCTTAAAACTGAACTGAGGATTTGCCAAAACGGGCAGCAGCAGAGCCCAGGAAAATCTGCCCTGGTTTTGGTTTGCAGGAGGCACAGTCAGACAAACTCCACTCGGGTTCCTTTGTTCAGCCAAGGAAGGAACAAAACTGCAACTGTAATTAGTTTGGTTCTTTTTTTCTTTTAAGTGTCTCCATTTCTCATAGAGTTTACACATTTATGGGCAGGAAAACTTTCTCTTCCACAGAGAGCTTCCAAAATGGTCTGTGCTAAAGTTATTTCACACATATTACACTGACACTTCCCGTACTATGTGAATATCAGCATCTTAACATTGGGGCATCTCCTCACTATTTGCATTTATAGCAGACTTTGGAAGATTGAGTTATAAAAAAAAGAGGCTGTCTTTGAGTCAAGCTTAGTCTAAACTGCTCAACGAGGTAACAGTTTTCAAAACTGCAACCATAAACCAGATAGTCCTTGAAAAAAAGAAAAGAAGAAACAGCAGAGAGAAATCAAATTGTATGGACATCTTGTGCAGAGATTATTTCTTAATGTGAATATGTAAAGTACTGGGCAGAATGGATGTTTCTGCTGCCTTCAGTTCCCACTGCAATGCAAACCATTGGAATAATTTATCACAGAAAAGCTTCAGGCCTGAGAGGAGGGAGGGAATAGGATCTGCAGAGTGAAAAGCTCTTTTGACCTAATCTCTGTTCTTGTCCCAAGGAATGAATTTCAGTGCTGAAGCTCCAGAGAACAGCAGAAAAAGAAGAAATAATTTTGGTTGATTTTCAGCTCCACTTCTTGGGCCTCTCCTCCCCCTGTTAATCGGGAATTTTGGCAGATCACGAAGCCAATCAAGCAGATTTTGTCACCAGTGTTATTTTACCTTAGCAGGATGTTATGGTCTCAGAAACATTCCTTATGACATAGAAAAACGTTTCCTCTCTGGCTTAAACACCCAAATGATTGTTGGTCATAAGGACATAACCCAGCAACGTTCACGTGCTGCACAGACCGAGTTTCTTCGTGATGCAGACTTTTCTCAGGAATTCATTTATGACAAAGGTTGCCTGAATTGAGTAGGAGCTTTTACATCTGTTTCAGGGTCTAAAAACAAAAAGGAAGGGAGAACAAGAAGAATAAAACCACACTGCCTTAGCAAAGCATTGCTCAGGCCAGGGTCAGGCACAGCTCCCTGCAGAGGCTCCTCTTCCATTAAAAAAAAAAAAAAAAAAAAAAAAAGTGAATTTTGAGCTATGAATTGCAGAAGGAAGGTAAGAATTTGACAAAGGAAACCAGACTCTGCTTAATTTTAAGGAAATGAACATTTTCAATGAACCTGATAGATCCTGGCCACATGTTGGACACTATGCAGGGCCCTGCTTTTCTATAGCTACAACAAAAAGAAAAAAAAAAGGTTTTCTGGAGACCTGTTGCAGACAATGCTCCCTTCTGGCAATGCAGCCCCCGCTCCTGCTCCCTCCCACACGTGGCATGTGCCTCTGTGTGTGTTTGCAGATGCACTTCTCTCTCATTTTTATTTATTTGCCTCAACAGCGTGGGCAGAGAGTGAATCCAGAGATTTTGGCTCCTTTAGCACTGCGTTGCAGCTCTTTTATCTCATTCCTGAGCCTTCCTCACAAGGCTGTGAGTGGAATTAGGGGAAAAAGAGAAACTCTGAACCTCAGGAAGAGACTTCACTCTGCCCATGCCTTGGACTGCACCTCAAAAACCCCGGGGTGTCATTTCTGAGGGGCTCCAACTCTGACCCTCTGATCAAGCAATGCCATTTGGAGCAAACTATTAATAGAGAACAATGGCTTGACCCAAAACTTATTCAAATAGACATCATGAAAAATATCTGGGAATTGAAAAGCAGCAGTGATCCAGTGGCTGTAGACACAATAAAAAAGCCTTTGAAAATGCCCTAAAGTCAAATACATATTTTCAAAACTGCAAGTTTTACCCATATTTTTTTTCTTTGGAGGAAAAAAAAAAAAAAATCTCTCCATGACCCTAGGGCACAACAAATATATTAGGCATAGATCATTTCTAAGTGGTTTTGGCCTTTGTTAAGGAAACATCAATTTTTTCCGTTTGCAAGAACTTTATTTTTGGCCACACACAAACCTCCTGCCTCACCCCAAAACGTCCTTTTGCTTCTTTCCTTATTCTTAAATGCCACAGCTTCTGAAGAACCCCAACACTGCAAACACTCAGGTGTGAGAGCACGGGAGTTTTGCAGCTCAGCGGGCCCAGGATTGCACACTTGGTGTTCCCTGGAGCGCACACAGCCAGGGGTAGGTGTGACCCAGTGGGACGGCAGCCAGCCCTTCTCCAAAGCCCTGGAAGCTCGGGGAGGGCAGAGCCAAGCTCACAAACCCTGCTCTCCAGCAGATGGATGACGCAGGGCTCAGCCCCTGCCAACGCAGCCACCTGGGTTCTGGCTGCCTCGGAGCATCAGCAGAGCAAACCTGCCCGAAACACCGGCAGAAGTACCCCAAAAGTGCCTTCTGCACTTAACTCCTGCCTTGCTCCGAGTTCTCGTCAGCAGCAAGATGAGAAACTTGGGTAGAATGGCCTGAAAAACGCTGAGGATGAAATAAGTGAACCCAGATTTTTAAATACTTCCAAAGTTCTCAAAATGAGCCCCTTCTGGTCCGTTTTGTTGTTTGTTTTTTTTTTTTCCCCATCACCGTCATTTATCACCCACCTTTTGGCTTTTAGGGCGAGTTCTCTGTTTTCAGCAAGGCAAGATTTTAGGAAGAGGGGATTTTTTTTTTCTGGGGAGAAAAGTCTGGGGCTGCTCCTCAGGGCTGGGGAATCCCAAATGTTCCTTCTCCTGCTGGATGGCTCTGGCAGAGGCTTCTGCCCAAAGCAGCCCCAAGTCTCACCTGAGAAACGCTGCTTTGGTGTAACTTTGATCAGCATCAAATCACCTCTGGAAGCTTCTGCTTCCAACACAGCATCAGTGTAACAACAACATCCCAAATAATCCGACCTCGGGCAAAACCCTCACAAACAATCGCCTCCTTCGAAACTCTCCACAATCACACAGGCAGGAGCGACCCTGCACCAACACATTGATTGGATCCTGCTTGGAATCCACAGCAAAAAGAGCCTCAAACTGCCCAGAAGTTCTGGGAAAAGGCGACACTCAGAGCTCAGAGAGGCGTACCAGGACTCCCAGTGAAGGCACCAACTCTGCTCTCCACGTGGGAAGCAGGTGTAGGATTTTTGGCTCAGCCCTTTGCCAAGGATAAATAAATTCCCAATCACACCTGGAATTTTAAAAGTTGCTCAGCGTTTTCTATAAAGGGCTGTGTGAGCACAATAGGGAAAAACACATTAGCGAAATTTCTAACGGGAGAGATTCCTTCTGTAAATACCTCCCAGGAAGAGAGTGGAAAATGAAGCCTTCAAATGGCCAATGCATAAATAAACTAACGCCTTATAACCACTTGAAATTGTCTTTTTAAACTTTTTAAAATACCGCTGATGAACTTAAAATGAAAGAAAACATCAACCTTGCAAGAAAAAGTACACTTTTCAAAGACTTGTTTGTCTAATAGGGAAGCTGCTTCCCTAATTAAGCAATTAAGGCTCAGCAAGGCAGACGTTATCATCACATAAAGGTCATTTCAAATGAAGAGGAGCTGAACAACACTGTCGTCGGAGAGTTTTGTGAATGATTTCCTTACGATGGGCTCGAAAGGAGCCGAGAATTCCTCGTCAGGGCGTTTGGATTGACTTCAGCCCCGAGTGAGCCCTGGGAGTGCCAGGGGCTGCTGCCGGGGCTGGCACAGCTCCTGCTGGAGTCTGATTCCTGCCTTCTCCTTCCCGTGGGAATCACAGCCAGCAAACCCGGGGGAGCTGAGCTGGATTTACACCTTGGAAGTGACCAGGGAATGAGGGAGTCCCCCTGCTCTGGGTCCATCCCTGGTGCTGCTCGTGCTGAGCTGCCCGCGATGCTGTAACCCCAAAATGCAGCCAATCCTTCATCATTCCAGCAAACAAAAAGGAAGCCCAGGCCGGGGGGATCTGAACAGGTTTAAATGGATCTGATGTGATAATTAACGTCCAGTGAGGGATTTGGGGGAAAGAGGAGGGACGAAAACATAAAAACAATTTCCACTTTTATTTTAAGTTCTTTTGACAGATGGGAATATTTTCTGTTATGCTACTTGTGGTTTGGGTAATGAGATTAGGCCTTGCATAGCAGGGAGCAGAATTAACTTTGTTTACTTAAAGTGACACCGTCAGCTTGGAAAATCACATTTCCATCTGAAATGCAGTGCCTACTATCATTACAAATAACCCTTGAGATGGTGATAACTAAAGGAGATTAGAGATGAGAAGAACACGTTTCTCCCCCTCTGTCTTTTCATTTTTTTTAGATATACTCGGCTCACACTGCGCAGCTGAGAGTGCTCCCTGCAGCAGAGTCCCCACATCTCCCTGTCCCTCGCTGTCCCCTGCACTGCTCGAGTGCAGGAGGGAGCAACAGGCTGGGGGTGAGGGAAAAGGGAGGAGAGCCCAGCTGGTCTCAGGCATCCTGAAAAAATACCTCCCTAAAGGCAATTGGTGTGGCAGGAAAAACAAAAAACAACAAAAAACAACACAGCAGCACTTTAAAATGCATTAAATAAATGAAGAGTGGAATTTGTAGGAGCTTTCTGATTATAAAAATCCCTTAGCGCTGGCCCCTGAGTGGTTTCCACTGTTGGGGCTCTAAAAGCCTTGGTGTTATCAGCTGCTGCACCTCACACAGGCAATGGGATGGATCCTTGGGAAGCCAGGGAGAAGAGGGAAAAGCTCTAGGACAGGATCTTTCCAGAAGAACCAGCTGGAATGTGCATGTGTCAAATGAGCATGCACACCCACCAGGGAGAACTGAAAGGGGAGGGGGTGTCCTGGGTCCTCTCTGCTGATCCTACAAACACCATCCCGGGCTGGGGGCGATGATCACAGGCAGAGCTGTGATGAGGACACCGAGGCTGCTCCTGGGGCTCCTCCCTCCTCTGGCAAACAAAGCCAGGCACGGGGGGGTGTCCCCGTGGTGTTTGGGACCCCGGCAGCGCTCACACAGCCGGGAAATGCCTCCTCTCTGGCACAGTCACTGCTGCTTCGTGTCAGCGAGTGACAGGTAAAGAGAAAAATCTGGGCCCAGCACAGAGATGGATCCAAAATATATAAATAACCAATTAAGAGAAAATATTAATAAAAATATTGTAACAGATCCCAATCTGCTGCTGAGTACCAATTGCCAGTAATAATCTCTATGGTAACTGAACTCTCTTTGGCCTCTCTCTGTATACAACTAGTGTTTTCTGGTGTTTTTTCCCCCCTATTTTCATGGAAAGTTTTCAAAACTGGTTTAAATATTATGATATTTTCCTCTTCAAGTGCTAACTGGGAGAAGTACTGACTTTGTGTCAGTCTCTAAGCAGATTTTCCCTTCCTTACACGACCGCCTTAGAGGTGACTTTTGGGAGGCCACTGACTGGAACTTCTGTTCAAACATGAAACAGGTGAGGGAGGTTCTCCAAATCTAAGAGGTTAAAATATTACCCAGGAACAGATAAACTGATTGGGAAGAAATAAATATATACAATGTAAAGTTGTTGCTTTCAGTAGCTGGGGTAACTCTACTTTTTTTTTTTTTTTTTTTTTTTTTTTTTTTTTTTTTTTTTTTAATTATTATTTATTATTATTACCACCTGACTGCACTTGTCTCTTCTTGCCAGCTGCTCTCTTGTAATCCCAGCAGCATTTCTGGGCTCTGGGCGTTCCCCTTTCCCAGCCTGCTCCTGCTTTGGCTGCTGGATCCAAAGGAAGGCATTGCCTTTGGAAGCAGCATCCCTCAGCAAATATTTGTTGTGTTACATCACAGCTGAGGAGGAAGGTTTGAAGGAGAACACACAGAATCCTGTGGAAACTGTTCCCGTGTGCACCTGTAACACCCCGGGGTTAACTCAGCTTCCCCTCGCTATAGCACAAATAATTATAACACAGTTTTACCGTGGAGTGTCAGACCTTTATTCAGTCTGGAGTTTTTAGCTCTGTTATGGCAAAAGATCCCAAATGAGAGAGTCTGGAATTAGATGCAACCTCTGAGCGAGGGGATGAACTTGAATTCCGTTTTGAAAACTTCAGAAAGGACCTTGTGGGCAGCACTCTCTCTTTGCCTTCAAAGCTCAGGTTTCTTTTTAGAGACAGAGAACATTTAGGAGCTGAAGGGTGGCGTAAAATCCCTGTGGAAGCTCGTGTTTGGAGGTGCTGGATAAACCAGAGTCATTCTGGAGCTCTTGCTCCTTTGTACAACAGCCCAAACCAAGACCTTGGAGCTGAAGCTGTGGAGTGGTCTAAAAAGATGGAGCTGGATTCAGATCCAGATCGGAATTTCCTAGTGGTTGCCTCTTTCCATCTGTTTGTATCTCTTAGAATATAAGCAGCAGTTCTGGAGTGTCACACATGAATAAAGTGGATAATTATAAAATTAAAAGATATAACGTGCTTCTAGGGGAGATAAGACTACAATTAAAGAGTATAAACAAAGCTGAGTCTGATGTTCAGACTGATATATTTATTCATTAAATGTAATAACATAAACAAGACTATTAACTGTCATATTTTAATGATACTGTACCCTGCAAAACGTACTCAGGAAAAAGTCCTATTGACTTCAATAGCAATGCCACATAAATTTAAATCATGGCTGCAGTAAAGCAAAATGTCATCGCTCTTACTGAAGATTATCTGTTGTAAATATCCCAAAATGTTCAAAACGCACAAACCTGTAACTCACTGAGCTGAGGCTGAGCTCAGATGTTTTATCTGTAAATCTGAAGGAAGCCAGTGGGCAATGCAGAAACCTGTTCCCCAGATAACTGAAATTCAGTATTCCCAAGAGGGGAAAACAGCCAGGCAAAGCTGCTGTCTATCCCATGTCTCTCTGGAAAACACTGGACACATTTTTGCCCAAGAGATGGCAAAATTTGGGCAAATGTCACTTCATATCAGCAGTGTTAAGATCAGATTCTGACCTTTTTAAATATTGTTAACAGTCAGCAAGAGAGGAAGCCTTACAGCAAAAAATTCTATCTGGAAAATATGCAATAACTCGCTTGGGGTATGTAAAAAGCCAGTCTGGAAGAAGAAAAAGGATCTCAAGAATTCTCCCTTGCTGCAACAGCATCAGTGCCAGGAAGATGTAAAATGGGACCACTTGGAATCACAACAATTCATCCCCCTTCGCGTCCCCCTGCTCATCCAGGGCACCAGGCAGGGGCAGAGGCAGCTCTGGTGTGAGCAGCACAAACAGAGGCGACCTCCAAAGGGGCCTCAGCCCAAATCTGTGACCTGCACTGAACTGTGAATGATGATGTCAAACGTTTCCTCGCAGAATCCCCGATTACATTCCCTGGCGTTCGCCGCACGCTCGGCGTCACTTGAAGTGCCGAGAAAACGAGCGCTCACTGTGCCATGACAAAGGCCATTGGTTGCCTCTTTACTGAGCCTGATACATATGGTGAAAACATATTGACTAATTACTTGCCATTTTCAAAAACTGAAACCACTCCAAAGCCAGGCCCAGGATAATAGAACAGGATAGAGAATGGAGAGTAAGGACTGGGAGAACGGGGAGGGGGAACAGCCCAACCCTGCGACTGCTCATCCTTTATTCAACATCTGCTCTGAAATGTGCAGAGGAACAACATCTCCCTGCTCCAAACTGCCTAATGAAAAGCGGGAAATTAATGCACCTGATTAGTACAGACAGAACCAGACCCAGCCTGCTCCCACACAGGAGCACCACAAGGCTGGGATTCAGCTCCGTGCTGCTGTTCCCCAGTTTTCCAGGATTCTGGGAATTGCCCCAGAGAAGCAGGGAGAGTGATGAAGTACTTCGAAGGAGATGGATTAGAGGGGAGCAGGGTTGAAGGGGTCAGTGTGGAGAATCACCCAGACACGATTCCCGTTTTGGTTTTCCAAACACGGGCAGCCCCTCCCAGCACGGAGCCCCTGACAGGATCCCCCACAGGAGCCTTTTTAGTGCCACCTCGCTGCCAACACCTCCGAGCCCTGACAAACCAGTCCACCCAGCTGAGGAGGAATCCTCCCTAAGTAGTGGGACGAACATTTGACAAGTTAATTTCAAGGTAGCTCATGGAGTAGAAGCAACGGAGAGCTACACAACTGTACAAAAAAGAGAAATGTTGCTGGATAAATTCTGCCAGTAATGGATGTGTTACAGAAAATACACTTAAAATTCAAGCTCTTTGTATTAGGAGACAGGTTCTTTGGTTTTGAAGTCGGAATTGTGAGGGCTCGCTGGAGCTGGGGTTAACAGGAGTACAATTACTGCTATTAGAGTTTTATGATTATGAAACTTGTGCTCCTGTATCCCCAATTTAGAAATAATAGGAGATGCTACGGATGACTTTTATAAAATCAAGTCAATTTATATAGAAAAAAAAAAAATCAATAATTATTCCCTTTTATTTTTCCTTTAAATCATCCAGATAATAGAAATCAGAGACCTGAATAGGATGCCTAAAGTTAATGGCATTATTAGACAGAGAAAAAAAGAAAGAGTGATCAAAAGTTTGACCCATTCACCAAAAAGTTCACAGTCTGTAGAATGTTGCTATTCTACCAGTTATTATTATTATTTTTTTTTTAATTCAAGATAATTCTCAAACTATGTTTGGAGGTTAGATGTAGTCTTGAGCAGCAACTCAGAGCAATTTTCTATTGCATTTCTATTATATGACAGAGAGTTGCTAATTTAGAAAGTCATAGATAATCTGATATCTTTAATAAAAGTTTCAGAAGAAGTTTCATTTTCCAGCCTATAAACTAAAAATAAAACACTTGAAGTGACTGATTTTCTTTTAAGGCAACTGTGGAGCCTGAGTTGGTAGCACCACTGGTCAAGTCCTAGTAAAACTCCCGGAAGAATTCCCAGCATTTTGAACAGGACCTGATATTGTTCCTATTGTTTTTCACTCCTTTTCTAAGGTAAAAACTTAGGTAGACCATCACAATTTTGCCCTTGTTGCATAAATACGAAGGTTTAACAGACTGGCTGTTCTCCAGGGAGTGGGGAGAACTTTGTTCCATTGACTTTTCAACAGGAGTTTGCAAACCTTCAAATGCTGCGGGTGTGCAAAGCCGCTTTTCCTGCTCCACTGGAGTTCCACCTCAACCATCCCCAAAAGCCTGGGGAAACAGCTCAATTCCAAATAAAAGCAATCAACAGAAATCCTTATATATATATATATATATATATATATATTTTTTTTTTTTTTTTATTTATTTTTTTTTTCGTCTTGTTCAATCATTCCCAGGGCGGCGGGACCTTCCCTGGGCAGCCGAGGAGCCGCTCCCTCTGTCCCAGGGGGGGCAGAACGGTCCATCAGTAGGTGATAACAAGTCCTTTTAATGCCTTTATTAATGCCTAATGGCTAAAAAGCCAAACAGGTTTAATGTTTTAAACCTCCCGGCAGTTTCCCAGCAGCGTGCACCCTGATGGAGCCCCGAGCGCCGTGCGGGAGGGAAAAGCGAGCTGGGATAACACGGATAACCCCTGGGAAATTCCTTTGGACGCTCCTGGAGCATCCGCAATTTTCACGTTTAATCCCTGGGTGCAGCCCTCGCTGCCTGGTGTGTAAAACCGCTCAGAGCAGCCTGAGAGCGGCACACAACGGGCTGGCAGTGCCCGAGGTGCCTCCCGCTCCGGCTCTTGCCACCGCTGAGCACAGCCCATCGCTCGTGCCACAAGCAGGGGCTGGGAGGAACGGCCGGGGCATTAAGCCAGCGCATAATTGTCATCTCTGAGTTTCTGACATTAATCGTTTTACTTAAAGAAGCCAGTGGAATGTTTTGCGGTTTTGGTTTGGTGTTTTTTTTTTTTTTTTTTTTTTTGTCCTCCCCCCCACTTCAAGTGACAACACCCAGGATATAATCTGGGTAAAAAAAAATAAAATAAAATAAAAATAAAAAATAATAATAAAAAAATAAAAAAAGAGATTCAAAATTTTTTGCTAATTAAAAGTAATGTGTTTTCCCATTTTTTGGCAATTTGATAACACAAAACACTTACTTGGGGGCCACAGGGGGAAACAAACTGAGACGGATAAAAAATGTTTTGTGTTCATCCAAGCAAGACTATGTTAATGCACATTATCCCATTAATGCACATCAACATCGGGAATAAGCGCGCCAATGCAAGCAAGAAGCATACACTTATCATCATTTGATAACATGTTTAATGACAGATTGACGGTTGATTTGCAAATGTGAACTGGCATCAATGTTGCTAACTTCAGCTTCTGCCGCCTCCTCTGCTATGCCAGCATATTTATGTGCATAATTTGATTTCGCAGCCACACTGTTAGTACATTTTTAATATTAACTATGCAAGAACAGACAGCCGAACTTAAGTTGCACTGATGGTTTGAGTTCATTAGATTGAAAAAGATGGGCAATGCTGACAAAGATGGAGATGGCAGCACAACATCAAAGAGGCAACACTTAACAAACACACTCCATTTTGAACAAACCGAACTAACACATTTCATGTTGTCGGCTGCAGCAGAGCCCTTATGTACAACAGCGAGGAAAAAATATGCTCCTGCCCTGGGCATGCTGACAGCAGCTCCGTGAGCAGCTCAGCAGGCCCCTGGCCACAGAGCTGTGAGATATTTCACTCATCCTCTGCAGGTAAAGGGCTGATTCGGAGCTGATGGCCCAGTGACAACAGCAGAACTCAGCGCTGGAGCTGCTCCTGATTTACACCAGGGCGAGGCACAGCCCGTCCCCATCTCCTCCCAGCGCTGCCTCTCCACAGCTGGGATTCTTTATGATGAATAATAAAGAGATTTTTGCTGAGAGCTCAGCTCTTGCACGAGCAGAACTGAAGTTCAGAGCCCCGGGCCTCACGCCGTGAGGGGTGGGATGTCCTTCCCATGTCACCAGACACTCCTGGTGACTGCCTCTGCTCTGGTGATCCTGGGCAAGTCAGCTCTGCTCTGGAGAGAAGTCATAGCAATGAGATGGGAGGGGAATATTTCATCCTCTGCTCACATTAATGTCTGGGCTTATACTACATCCAGTATGAATTTGCTTGTTGCGCTGCAGTATATAATAAATTTGAGGCAGTAGCTTTATGGTGCACTTTGCAATTTTCAATTTTATGCTCCAAACTGACCATCCACAGGATTCTGACCGTATAACCCGAGCCACTCCGTGCAGGATGTAACATCAGCACCTCTGAAGCACAGGCAAACCATGATTTAGACACACAATTAGATGGACCAGGCCCTCAACAATTCTCTGCTGCCTGAATTACTGCTGAACAGCCTAATAAACATAGAGCACACAGGCTCCCGCTCTGCAGAGCTTTTAAGAATGTTCTTAAGTTTGTCCTTAATCAGCAAATCCTGTGGTGCTGGGACCCCCATGGAGTACTGGACAAGGCTAGGGTCATTAGGAAGCCGTGATTAAACCGTCAGCATGAAGTGTTGATTATTGAATTTAATCCTGGAAACCCTTGCCAGGGTGGGACGCTGAGCAAAGGAGCAGGAAAGGATCTCCATCCACCTGGACCAGGCAGCAGCAGGAGGGTTCCTGGTACCCCTGTCCTGCTGGCAGCTCCTGAGCAAACACCTCCTGCCAGGATGCTGCCCTGGTCTAGCTGGAAAAGCTGCTGCTTTTATTGTCTGCTCTGAAAGAAACCCGAGGCTTCCATTCCAGTAAAACCTCTTGTGGGGATCTGTGCTCTTCTTGCACGGAGACCTGCAGCGCAGAGAGAACTAATCCTAATTCCTGGACATTCAGATCTAGAAGCTGTTAAGCAGCTCTGGTGCTGTACAGACCCCCCAAAAAGAGGAATACCTGAGGCAAACACCCTGGATTCCCCCAGCACGTGTGCATTTGGCTGGTTTTGAGTCTGTTGGTGAGTTAGGGTGCAAACCCCACAGCAGACTGGGCGCTGTGAAGGTGCTGTGCTGAGTGCAAGAGGATCTCTCAGAAAGGCACCGAAATAATTTCCACCGACACAGGGCACCAGTAGATCTTGCTCATCCTTGTGAGGACACAAGAGGTCTCGGAAGCTTTCTAAAGAGTGAAAGAACTAGGGGGAATTAAAAAAAAAAAAAAAAAAAAAAATGGCCAGCAGAGACAAGTGCAAGAATGAGGCCATGCTCAGCTTATTTTGTTGTCTTTTGAGATAACACCAGATTATCAGTGGGCGGCTCAGAGAGGCACAGGAGCAGCAGGGTGAGCCCTGTGAGCTGAGCAGCAGAGGAGGAGCTGGTCAGCTCCTACCCAACCTCCACCATCGTCCTGTTAACACCTCGTGCTGCCTCCTCCTTCCCTGGGCTGGAGCCACAACTGGGAATAAAACAGTTGGGAATAAAAACTCATGCCGGAGAGAGGAGCTGTGGTCACTGCAGGGGGGTGGGACAGCCACAGGGACAGGAGGTGTCTGTCTGCAGGCGGTGGGGAGGCTCCCAGCCCAGCCCAGCCCTGGCCCAGCACGACCCTGGTGTGCTGCTGGCACTGCAGGGAGGGCTCTGCAAGAGTTTCCAGCTCCGCGTTTGCCCTCAGCACTGCCCCAGCTGCTGCTGTGCCTGTGCACTGCCAGCACCGCCTGCGGGGAGCTGCAGAGGACAGAGACAGAGTGCGACGCGCTTGGAGGGACCATTGGTTCTCTCAAGTCACAGTTATCTCCGCTACCACGTTTGTGTCCTCGCTCTTGTCTCCATTTAAGTAAGTTACAATTCTCCCACTCTTGTTGCTGAGTAGATGCGGATGCCACTTTGTTCTGTGTGATTTATAGCCAGTAGCTAATGTTCAGTTATAATTCCCCATTTTAGACATGAAAAATAGCCTGTAATGCTCAACACAAGGGCCTCTCAACAATGATGTATAATTTAAAAATTAACACGAGGACAGAGGAGCCACGGGATTTTGAACTAGGCACTCTCTCATTCAAAGGTTAAATCTCTACAAGGTGAGCTAAAGGAATTAGTTGAGTTATTAAGTAAATGCCTCTGTTCTATTTTCCCAGTACATTAGCTGTTGCAGCCTTTTCCAGTTCAGTTGCGCTCTGCCCCAGCATGTTCAAAGTGCAAATGCTCGTGGCACTGTGTTCACACATTTGTTTTTTTTTTTTTTTCAATGTCAAACAAACTGGAGCTGTTCGGAGCCAAAGGTCAAAGTGGAGGGTCCTTAAGGAAGTCTCCTGGGAAATGATGTGATTGCTCTCATGTCTTTATTGTGTATAAAATCGGGCTTCATACAAGGCTTGTCCTTTCCAAGCATCTCAGAGCTATAAATGAGTCATGACTCATTCCTACAACACCTAAGTTATGTAAGTGGTCCTACTAATTTACTGGAATATCTTGCATAACTAATCATTTCCAGGATCAAACTCAGAAACCTCTGAGCGATGAGGAGCTCCTTTAGAAACAGAGACGCTCAATCCCAACCTCACACGGTGAGGCAAAAGCAGAGCAGGGGACAGAACCTGCCTCACCCGACTCGCTCTGCCAAACTCGAGCCATAAACCCCTCTTCTGGCAAAGCTCAGCAACTCAGAAAACTCAGGGAGAGGGAAAAGAGCTTGGCTCTGGAGAGCTTTGGGAGCTGGCATTCCTCTCCTGCCTGTTTTCTATTCCTAGGGAGGAGCAGCTCATCTCCTCGGTGCCTCCTGCTGCACTTTGCTTAATGGTCTCGCTCCAGCATCAAATATTATATTTATGGATTACAAATTTATTGACATTTGACATTTGCATCAGCTTTCACCTGATCAACAGGAGCTCTGACTGCCAAAGGGAGTTATTAGGGAAGATTTCAACAGCCATGGGAGTGCCAAAAAGGTCATTAAATCATATCAGAAAAACAATGTGTTCATAGCATTCATACATTTAGTCTTGCCAGTAAATCTTCTGGTTGATGCTTGGACCACCTACTGATGATACTCAAAGAAAAGGAGAAACAGGGAGAATCGAAGAGATGAATTAAATTAAAACCAAGTGACATGATGCCTGGCACAGTGGGATCTTTAATTTTCTACTCTATGAATCCAGAATAAGCAAAAAAAGCAAAACAAAGCACAGTGGCTTGACTTCCTCGGAGTGAATTCCCTCCTTACAGGCAGGGCTTAACTAAATAATCCTGAGTAATGTGTGCACCCCACATTACTGCATGAGATTTGTATGTGGGAGGTGCAGGATTCAGAAAACATATGGCACATGGAAAACAAATGACAGGGTGTGCTTTTACACTCATGCTGGCTATACTTATCACTCTTGTTGATATTTTTTTCCAGACGTGAAATATGAATGTAAGAACTTTCACCTTAATCTCTTGGGAAAAATATCCAGAGTTGGTTTTTTTTGTGCATTTGTGATTTACAGGAGGCCACCACATAATTCCTGGCAATTTAAAGGAGACAATGTTTTAAAAAACACCGATCAAATAAACACAATTACCTCCCTCATCGTTTTTTTCCTTGAATGTCAAACCTGGGTCTTGCACCATAGAAACAGCAAGGCCAACAGATTAGGGCTCCACGGAATTAGGGAGGGAAGCGAGTTGCTGGACTGGGAGCCCACCCACAGCCTGTCTGTGCCTGAGCAGTGTAGGGTGAGCTCCGCTGGAGGCTGACCCTGAGCTCAGCCAGCACGGAGGAAGTTTTGAGTTTGCCCTTCTCTGGTGGAAGAGCAGCGTGTTCACCTCACTCAAGCACAGGCAGAAACAGACCACAGTCATATCCCAGGGGGAATCTTCTGTGGTGTGCCTTGGGATGTAGATGGAGAGGTGGGGAAAAGGAAACGGCAGTGTCTTTAAGGAAAGTGGGCAGCCACGAGGGCGCAGTTCTGATGGAGATAGGTGCCAACAGCTTGTGTTGGCCCTCCAAAATCGCTGGTGTGGTGGGGCACTGCTGTGCTTGGAGCACAGACAGCAGAGGTGGAATGAGGAGTGGCAGAGGCACTCAGGGAATGGGGCAGAAATGCTCTCCCAAGCCTTGGTGGAAAGCAAGAGAGGTGGAGCTGGGTGGGGACGTTGCTGGGCAGCCACAGCAGGGCGCCTCGGACACGGGCTGGGATAGGAACCCCCGGGTCACCTGTGAGGTTCGTGGTACCAGCCCGGGGGACTCAGAAATGGGGAGAGTTTGTGAGTGTTCATGAAATGACTGAAAGCAGCAGGTCCACATTGGAGTTTGACCATTTCTCCCAGGGGAGAGGACAAAGCCACTCTGTCTGCACAGAGTGCAGTGAGCGTCCCTTCCCGCTGAGCCCTGGGATCCTCTGCAGTTCAGGCTCCCCAAAGGAGGAATCCCTTCTCCTTCCACACCCCCTCTGCTGTGGAACAGCACGGAGCAGATGGTCCTGGCTGGTGAAGGGAGGCACAACCTGCCCTGCACAGACCGCTCTGAGCTTGGTCTGACACAGCTGCTGCGAGAGGTGGAGTGCAGGGGAACAGCCACACCAAAGCCACTCCAGCCACCTCTCCTTTCCTTTCAAAAATGTCACTGCGGCACCCTCCGCTTTCTGGAACAATGTTTATCATTGTTCTTCGATTGTCTGGGACAATAAATGGTTAGAAATGAGCATATATCACCAGGAAATCTCTGCCTGCCCCTTCCCCCAAGCAGTGTCATAAAAACGTACAAATTCACATTAATAATGAAGTGCATTTCCCCGAGAAGCCACTGTGTATCTCAGGGAGAGCAGGCAAGGTGGCAGTTGCTGCAGAGTTTCCTATTAAAGAGCAGAGCAAATACTCATAAATCTGATGAGGGGCCAAAGCACATGTTAGGGCTGTCTCCCTCTTAATGGAACCTTTTCTGAAATGAAAAAAATATATATCTTGATACGTTCAGGGTATTCATTAGACATGACAACCTCCTCCGCTCCCAATGGCTGCCTCCCCCACTCCTGCACGGGCTGACCCCCGGCAGAGGAGCTGAGTGCTGGCAGCGAGGGGTTTAGCAGGGGAGGAGGAACTGTTTGCTTTTAATAAAGGGGTTGTGTAAATTGACTACAATGGACAAGTTCCCTCCTGGCCCTGTGTGTCCCTCCTTCCCTCCACCACAGCCATTCCCAGTGCCTGCTCCTCTTGGTTCCTGCTATTCTCCACAGCCAGTCCGCCTGTCCATCCCAACAGAGCCAGTGCTGCTGCCCAGAGCAGGGTCCCTCTTGCAGGAGACCTCTCCTGCCTCCTCACCCCTCTGGGGGTGCTGGGAACACAGTGCTCTCCAGGCAGGATGAGCAGGATGAGGATGAGCCCCCCGGGCTCTCCCAGGGCTGGGATTTTGCTGCCTGGAGTTGTGTTCTGTGTTATCCCAGCTGGACCTGGGGTGTGCTGCCCCTGCAGAGGCTGAGATGCTCTTGGAGGAGAGCCACAGTCCCACTGAAGCCGAGAGCTCCGTGCTGGGGTTGTGTCCCAGCCCATTCCCCCTCCGGCAGGGAGGGTCCTGGGCTGGAGCTGCACTGGGGCAAATCCTGCTTGGATTTCTGTGGAACCCAGCACAAAGGCCTGATCCCTCCTCTCCACAGAGCCTGCCTGGATGCACAAACACACCCAGCTCCAAACTGAGATAGGGAGAGATGGCAGAATGAGGCCTGAAGACTACGGCTTAATAATCATGAATTATCTGTTCATTATCCCAATAAATAGTGAAAAATCTCTTCCTCCTTTCCTCCTCCCATAAAGCCATATCTATAATTTTCCTCATTTTCCATCTGTGCTCCATCATATTTGCACTAAGTGATCATCCTGCTAAATTACATTATTTTTATTGAAAGGTGCTTTGGAGGGCTGGATACTGCTCACGTCTTTTCCTTTTGTTATTGATCCCTGTGATTCGATTGCTGAGGTGTAAAATGTACAAATAAGACTCAGGTACCCTTCCTTTGAAATCTCACTGGGTAAAAATGTTCTGCTATAGATTATGAAGGCTGTAGCATTTAATAATATCAGGCACAGCAAGGAGAAGGAAAGATTTTGATGTCCTTATGAATAGTGAATGCTGGAGGAGGCTGGCACTGTTCAAGGTCAGTTAAAATCTGGTTGAAAGTTGCTGTTTCTTTGTGAGCAGAGGAGTTCCTGCCTTGCAACTGCCACATGCAATGTGTTTGCACAGAGCCCAGGAACAATGTGGGTTGGCCCAGCGGGTTGGAAGCTCAGATGCAATGTTAAATAATACTGATCTTAATAGCAACCTGTAGTATTCCTAAAAAGCCAGGAAATCTGCACGTATCCATTGGTGCTGCCGCAGTCTGATGGATCATCTGGCCTGACCCTGCTCTCAGGGAAGCCAAGAACACACTATTATTGGGTTTACAAGGATGATGGCTAGACTGAAAAAATGATATCCAGGAAAATCTTGAAGATTTAAAAGTGCTGAATTAAAAAAACCAAAATCTGGATCTACCACTTCAGGGAAACAGTGATAGATTTCCAAGGAGTAAGAGAACTGAGGCTTCACCAGGACACCAGGATTTTGAGAGAGGGCTGATGAACTCTTTTTTTTTTTTTTGAGTTCCTTGTTTCAGCAGGAGTTTGCTTCAGCAAAAAGGCCAGCCTGCCTCTTTTCCTAGCTCTGTCTCACCTCCTTCATTTTTACCATGTTTATCTCAACAAAAATCTATTTTAAAACGGAACTTCCCCACTGAGCTTTCTTCCCATTGAGAAGCCATCATTTTCCAAAAAGACATTGTCAGGAAAGCCCCATTTGAATGGCATAACCAAGACTTCCATGGGATGACCCCTCTTTTTCTGGCTGATGAGATGGGGAGCAGAGCCCTTGGTTTTGCTGGTAAGTTCTGCTTACAAAATTGTGGTGACACCACTGCAGGCAGCTACATCCCAGCATGTCTGATTCTCCTGGAAGGGTCTCCCAGCTTCTAATATTTGTTGCTAAGAAGAAATGAAAGGTGAAGAGCAAGCTGAATTCTCTAAATTAGGATTTTGGACCACTGATTCACACAATTGCCCTTGACCACCTAACAGCCATATTGGCTGAGAGTGGAGCACGATCAGGGCAGCTCCTTCTGCTTCAGAAGGATGAGAAAATAAAATCCAGAGAAGAAAAAAAGTCTTCTATTTTGGTATACTTAACACATACAGTTATCTACATGTCCTATATATCATTTAACAAATTGCTTTGCAATTCTTACAGGGCGTGGTATAATGACTGATTTAAAATCACTGCATTGCTTAAACTGCATTGTTCTTCATCAAGTTGAGTCATTTTTATGTGAAGTGTCAAGCTCTCTAACAAATAACTGCTGCCAGACAAATCAAGTTCCTCATCTTAAAGCTACGGCTAAATAGTTTATAGCTTTAATCTGCTCACTGAGGTGTGCAGTCTATGACAGTAATTATAAATGCAAGGAGAAATTATAGCTGAATGCTTTAACTGCATTAGGAGCCATTTGATGAACAATCATGATTGCCTGCTCATTTTCAACAATAGAGGGCAAGTTAGTGTCAGTGCATTAGAGGATTTTCAGTTCTGCTCTGCTCTTTCTTCCATTTACCACAGAATGTCAGTTGTCTCCTATAAAGTAGAAAAAAAAAAGCGCCATAGAAGCTTTAAACTTGATGGTTAAAAAAAGACAAAGGAGGAAACAGAGAGAAAAACTGTTTATCATTATGACTCTTTTTTTTTGCTGTTTTGCAGCAGCCTTACTTTCGAATTAGTTCATCTCAGGTAGCTGTCTGTTCGCTTATTCGGGGTCTTTTGAAAGAAATCTCCCCAGTCAGGCTGGTTAATTTGGCTTTATGGAGATTTATTTCTATCAAAAGTTGTAGCCAAGGTCAGAGAGAGCCTCAGTTAGTGACCGGCTCCAAGCCAATCTCACCTGGCTCTAAAGGGAGAAATACATCTCTGACCTACCTTTTTCCTCAGAACAACATGAAAATTCTAATTCATTTGAAGAAATGAATGAATGTTCTTCAAGGTACAAGTCAACATACAAATTACTTCTAATTAAAGCCTTGTTTCCTAATGATCATGGATTTTCTGATGAAGAATAGCAATAAAAACAAATTTGAAGTGGGTTAAATGAAAGAGAATAGAGATGTCTGATTGTTGTATATTACATATAATCTTACTTTATATTACCGAACCCATATCACTTAGAAGAATTCAGGAAAACACCAAAGATGTCTATAAAAGAGATATATATATCTTTTTACATTTAAGAAGAATTTATAGCAAATTTCTTATAAACAGCCTCACAGAGGTCTTAAAAATAAATCCACATCCCATAACACATTTTTCTACAGTACTAACCCAGATTATTCATTTATATTTTTAATGATAGCTAACATTTGACAATATAACCTCTACTAGTAAGTGCCATTGAAATATAAAGTACTTTATGTATTTCTATACTTCAAGTACTGTTTCCACTGTTTTATTCCCATTTATTTCAATGCATATTCTCTATTTTTATGCCTATTTCATTGCAATATTGCCTTCAAGAAGGAAACACAAATACATGTGTGTGTTTTAAGGATCTCAGCTTTATATTTCTCCTTTCTAAATACTCTGCTCCCCTCTGTTATTATTCAAATGTGTACTGGATTTTAAAAATAACACGGTAAGAGCAAGTAAACTCTGAAAATCCCTGTTATTTGATTTAGTCTCCTTGCAGATTTCCGAAGAATCCATATGAATAAACTCTGGTCTTCCCACTCCCAACCTCGTCAGAACTTCAGGGAGGCTTTCGTCTCCGAAACTGTAATAAAATCTTTACAATGCCATCCCAAATACCCCATCATTTCAGACAATTTGTGCTATCATGCATACCAACTGAAATTATAGCTCCAGATAACAGTGCTATCACTCTGTCATTGCAATTTAAATATATTTTTTCAAAGGTAAGATACAACCTGCGTCTTGATATAAATTAGAAATGGATGAGTATTACGAGGACAGCAATTTCTCGGGATCCAGAGGCAGGAAGGACAGTCCCTTATTTATGTAGTTACACATCAGCCTGAATAATATGTCTCCCTGCAGGTTATTACAATGCAGAAACCAGTCTTTTTTTTTTCCCTTTTTTTTTTTTTTTTTCTCCCTTGGAGATTTTTTTTCTCCCCCTTTGCATTTGTTCCTCTCCAATCCTCAGCAACAGTAACGTGTTTACAAAGGTGGGTGTTTGGTTTGCCTCTGAGTAATAATACGGTGCTTTTAAGACCAAATCTGAAACATTCGTCACGCATTAAGCCATGAATGTGCCAAAATAACTGTTGTATTAATATATCTGGCAGATAGCTTTTGTTTGATAGTCCCCAAATTATTGGTTTGCTCTGTTTTCTCTTGTGTGAAAACTATGAATGGCAGAGTCTTAATAATCATTAACTGGTGGGGAAGGAATCAAAGTATGGGATGTTTATCCCTACCCAGCCTCTCAGGGGTGTTGATTTGGAGTGGCCAGGTAAACAAGCAACGTTCTAATGTTGGGTTGAAGTGCCCAAATAGGCACTTTAGGGAATTAGCCCTATTTAGAAATCAAACTCCCTCAGAGTGAGATGGAATTTTGCTGGCTAAAATATGCAGGAAGCATAAATCTGCTCCAGTGCAGACAGCTCGTACAAGATGTATGCAAAACTTAAATCTTACTGCACTTGAACACCGATGTTATACTCCATGGCAATACAGTACCAGCCCAAAGTAACCCCTTGATCAGTGGCTTAAATTATTCAAAAATAGCATTTTTAATGGAGCTTAAGTGACGCAGAGCCCTCATGCTGGCTTTGGCCACAGAAAGTGATTCCTAAAGCTTCATGAATATTTGTACCAAACAAATGGGAAATCTTCCCCCAAATGGGAATTGAGCCCCGTCCCCTCAGTCAGCCACAGGATGGCCACAAAACCAGGTGACATCAGTGGCCACTCACCGCACATCTTTGATTTTGACCATCTGACAAATTCATTTTCTGAATGCTATTCAAGTAATGAACACCTTGGAGAAAACCTGGATCTGCACACGATTGTTGTGTGAACACAAGCAGAGCCTGAGTCTGCTGGAGCAATTGCTGGGAACAGCTAAACAGAGCCCTCCTGGAAAAAAAAACTGGTTAGAACAAAAAACTTCTATTTGGACTTTTAGTTGATGTTCTGCATATTTATTTCAATCAAGAATATTCAAGTTTGTGAATCAAGTAAAATTAAAAATGCAAAAATGGTGTGGCATCTGAATATTACATTACATGTTATAAACATTGGTTGTGGCAACTGGTGTATCTTGCAGCAAAAAAAAAAATAGCAACACTAACGCAGCAGTATCCTACTAACAGGTCTTGGAAATAATTAAGCTTGTAAAAAATCTCAGTTAAGCATTAACTCCCCCAGGTTATATGAGAACTTGCACTGAAGTCAGTGATGTTTATGGATTGACTTCCACCAACACGAAGCAAAATAATATCAAACATCTTAAAGATTAAAAAAGGAATGATGGAGAGAGAGGTTAAAATGATGTGACAAAAAAGGCCACTCACTGTAGCAAGTGTTTAAGTAAGTGTAAAATATTAAAATATTTTACAAAACTGAACATCCAAATATCAACAGAAGAATAACTGAACTTCTAGATAGGAACTTTTCAGAGTTATTTGTAGATTCTCGAGGCTGTGTGTGAGATTATGAGAAACTTTGAATAATTGAGATTTTGTTAATTTGACTTTTGAATTTTCTTCTTTTTCCCCATCCAAATCAGATTTATTGGTGTGCTAGCACTGAATGAGGTAATAACCTTTCGGGTTTCAGTGCTCTTTATCTGCTTTTTTCCATTCTCACTGCAAAGAGTAGCGCTTAGTTCTTGCATTCCACATGGAAGTGCAGTGCACGTGAAATGATTTATTTTTAGGAACAAAAGAGAAATGGGCAAACGGCTATTTTGCAAATAATAAGCAGCAACATTTCTCTCTAGGGCAGTGTGGGTTTGCATTGACCAAGCTCTCCTCCTGAAAACATTATAAAATGGATGTGTACATGCGAGGGAGGAGCGGCGCAGCATACACGATGCATTTTATACGGTTTTCCTACTTTTACCAAAGCACGGAGCCTGACGGAGCCTCCTGGAAATGCTGAAATGAAAACTCACTATAGAGCATGCATACCTTAAGAGTTATTCTTCATCCACTTCTGCTACAAATTGTGAATGGTGTTCTGGTGACTTGCTGTGTGTTTTGCTTAGATGAAGTTTTACTGCATGTTTGCTCGCAAATGTCCGACAGCACAACTTACATTTGAACTTAGAGTCTGTGTCCTCTTCTCCAGCTATTGTTTCAGGAGATCTTTGAACTGAAACTCTGGAGATTTCTTGCTCTACCTTGGTTTGCTGCTCCACAGCCAGCCTGTTCATGTCTTTCATTTGGAAACCTAGGTGGGATTCTAAGTGGCTAATGTAAGTGGAGGGGGTTCGGAACTGAGATGCACAGTCGCTGCAATAAAAGACTGGATGTCCTTTGTCCATGTTTTTCAAAAACTTTGTTCCTCCGGTTTTCCTAAGCTGATACTTGACATTTGCCAACCAGTGACTGATGGTGGTCATCGACAGTCCAGTGAATTTGGAAATCTGCATGCGCTCTTGTGGGCCTAGATCTGATAATAAATATTTACCTTCAGATGTCTGGAAGAGGCTGGAAGCAAACTGAGCTTGCAAAATGAGCAGGTGCTGAGGGTTCCAGTTTGACTGCCTGCCCTTCCTTTTATGCAAAGTGGAGACTTCCGTGGAGACGTCCTCGAAGCGTCGGACATCTATTTCCAACTTCATGGACGGGATCCTTGAGGAGGCAGCAGGTTTTGGTGTGGTAGCTTTGGGAAGAACTTTGACCATGTCGGCGATGTCAGACAGAGCATGCTTTTGAGGTGGAGAAGTACAAGATTGTGCTTGAGCTGACTCAGCTTTCTTGCCTTTGGATTTGGTCAGGTCAATGGGCTGATCGTTGTTTTCAAACAAGTAGTGCCTGGATACGCTTGCAGGCTTTGGTGGGGTTGGAGCAGGAGATAAAACTGGCTTCTCCATCATATTTAGATTGGGTTTGTGGAACATAGGAAATTGTGCTAGAGCTGGGGCTGCAGTTGGATTGAGGCTGTAAGGGCTCAGTGGCTTTGCCCAGGTGATTGTTCAAGACTGACTGCAGCGCGCTCAGGGGGTTCACACAGGGCAGCTCCGAGGAATGGTTGGCAGCAGCACAACCGTTACTGAGAGAAGCTGCTGGTGACTCCTTGAGGACTGGCTTTTCTTTTCCACTGTCCTCTTTAATTTTATCTTCTTCTTTCAAGGGACATGGTTCTGTCTTTTTTGGCTCCACAGGGGCTTCAGCTTTGAGGAGAGGTTCCCTCTCGCTCTGGCTGAGCGAGGCCGGCTCAGCCTGGACTCCCTCCTTAGCAAAGTCCTTTTGTACCTCCTCCTTGTCCTCAGCCTCCTTCTTCACTTGAGTGCACTGGCTCACGTTTGCTGAGATAGGGACCAGAGGCATCACCTTCCACTTGGGCGCTATGGGCCTCAGTTTATTGGTCATGGTTGGCCGGATTTGGAGCACCTGGGATCCCACAGGCAAGGAGGGCTTGGCTCCCTCGGAGAGCTGGTAAGCTGCGTGGATGCTGGGATAGGCACTCCAGCTGGGAGCTCCGTTCTGAGCCTTATTGATGGCTGTTGTGACAGTGTTCTCCAAGGACTTTAAAATGTCCCCACCACCCTTTGAGCCATCTTCTAAATCTTCTTCTCGGAGGTACTGGTATTTCATTGTGGGATCCAGGGGTTTCTGAAGAGTGTCCTCATACTCCTCAGTTTTCATTGCTTTCTCATCTTTGTTTGCATCATCAGCTTTATCTTTTTTACTTTCCTTTTTAAGTTCAGAGGCAGGACCTATGCATTCTGCAGATGATTTACTGCTTGATTTTGAAACGGGGCTTTCACTGGCTGGTGCTTCAGACAGAGACTGCATTTTTTCCACAGCTAAAGGATCCAGAACAAGTTGCTTTCCTTTCTTTGAAGCTGAACTCGTGACTTTCAAGAAATGGCCAGTGACCATCATGTGGGTCGTGAGCTGCTGCAAGGTATCATGGGAGCTTCCACATTCCATACACTTCAAAATCTGGGATTTGCAGGCCTCGAACTGCCAGGTGTAGCTGGCCCCAGTTCTGGTACCCATAGCGGTTGTTGGAGGAGAGCTGCAGGTTTGCGTTCTTCTGAGGAGAGAAGGTGTCAGAGAAAGACCCCGTTGTGGAGTCAGGGGAGCAAGGCCTGTTCACATCAAACACACGTTTCTTGGCTGGAGTGACCATTTTTGAAGAAATGGTTGGTACCGGCTCCTTCAAAGGCACTTTTTGGTAATGTTTTGTTTTTATCATATGAACACTCAGATCTTGAAGGGAATCAAAAGAGTCACCACAGAACATACACTTGAGAACTTTTTGTGCATCTTCCTTGTCCATGTCCTGGAACGCCCTTTTCCGGGGCTTGGAGTAGCTGGTAGGTCTGTGCTTGTCCTTTTTGTGGTTGTCATCCTGGTAGTGCCCTGTCTCGTTCATGTGGACCGTGAGCTCTACCAAGGTGTCGTAGGCGGCGCTGCACTGCCGGCAGCGGAACCGGCTGGCGCCCGTGAACACAGTCCCGCACATTTTGCTGCTCTGCCTGTAGAGCTGCACCGAGCTGAACAGGTTGGGCTTGGAGACAGGCCTGGAAGGTAAATTCTGCTGCAAGCTTTTGGACAGTGCGTCTTGGTGCCAATCGAAATCAGCTTTGCTCCCTCCGTTCCTGTTGTCGCAACTCCTCTTTTCAGAGTTGGACAACTTGAAACCCAGCCCCAAGCCTGTCCAGTAAGAGTCCGACAGGATGTTGGCATAGACTGCTGTCATTTTATCCATGCAGTCGTGTGCTTCGCTCTGGGCTTTGGGGTGGGCGCTGCTTTTGGGGTCCCGGGGCTCCCTGGAGCAGATGTTTTTGATATCTGCCACATGGTCACTACTGTCACTCAGTAGTGATTCGTTCTCTGCATCCTGGTTGGATACGTGGCTGACAGGGGAATTCTGGAAACTAAAGTTCCCTTTCTGTTCAGGACCCACTTCGTGCTCCTCATCGGTGCCAGTGTCATTGCTGCCCTGCAGCTGAGCAGTGGAGTTGTTGTCATCGTCATCTTCTTCCTCCTCCTTTATATCTTCCTCTTCCTTTAAATCTTCCTCTTGGACATAACCTGAAATGTAATGTCAATATATGAAATAACCTGTTAAAGGAGAACGCTACAGTTCCAGTCTTCTACTTTCACTATGTATTTTCTTTACTGGATTTTGTTTTAATCTATAACTATATTGTCTGTTAGTTCTGGAAGTGAAAAAAAAAGCCAGATGATGTCTCTTTTTTGTGAAGGTTGCTGCATTTTGTTGGCAGATGATCATAATTCTTTATAACTGCCACAGATCCCGAGTTAATAATTTTCCTGTCACGGGTGTATAATTCTAACTGTCCTGAAATGGGACAGTTGGAAAATTCATATGTAAGAATTTAAAGTTTATACTAAAAGCTTCAATTCTATTAAATTGTTTTTAGCCTTGGTGAGAGGAAGGGTTGAATTTGCAAGGAAGAGAAGAAAAATAAGTGCTATAAGCTTCCTGGTTCAGAGTATCATCTAGGTGCAGTAACCTTTTGCTACTTGATCACCTAAAAATGCACTTTAGAATGTACACAAATAATTTATATGTCAAAATACAACATCTGAAAGCGTTAATAGGCATAATTAAACCCTTTTGTTTATAAAAGTAATGTACTGTGTACCATAAAAGCAAATTGTGCCTCAGTAAAATCCATAAATTTCAGGGCAAAAACCCTTGGAAGTTACAGAAGATTTGACGGAGGTAGACCAAAGCTAATTGTAAAACTGGAAAAAGTAGAACAAATCCAGAAGGATTTTATTTGGCAAATTATCTCTTTGATTACTAAGATGAACTTGATTCTGGAAGAGTATATTTAGAATCCAATTCCTTCCCATTATCTGAAATTCATTTTATGTCTCTTTAAGAACCTGGCTCACTTTGCTCCCTTGAGTTTTGTACTCCTGATCCAAAGACATCCTTCCAGCAAATCCAGAGATTTCCACCTTTCTGATGAGCATCTAGACAAAGCCTTCATTTTCCAATCTATTTTCTTGATCTGACCCCTTCCCACATGTTTGCCATCAGGCCAAAGGGATGAACCAGAACCAGAGGAACAATTCCCTGGATTAAGGTGAAGCACAAGAACAGGGAAATGATGATGGGAGCTAAGAAATCCATGTGTTGTCTTTCCCACAACCTTGCCATGAGCTTAGGTCACACAGGCTTAGAGCTGGGCTTGGCTTACTTAAGGAGTGGTACCAGGAGGTGTCACAACCAGAGGCAAAGACACAGTGTACATCACTTTAGCCTGATAAAATAATAATATTCACACAGTGGGGGGAACACTGTGTTCTTCAGCAGATACTTTCAGCAAAGAAGCTAAATATTAAATGTTAAGTGCTAAATATTAAAATGAATCCCTTTAGCATGTGCAGAGTCACAGCAAACATTAACAGGTGATCAGACTGGAGCAGCAGCAGAGACAATACTTAGACCTCAATGGTTTCTTCTCCCCCCCTAAGCTTTTCCCTAATAACCAGATACCACTTTCCCTTTGTTGTGTGTTTTAGAGGGAAGCAAGGAGAAGGCAGTGATGTGGAGGTGGCAGAAGGTCCCCAGGTGAGGAGCAGCTCCAGGACATGTACACCACACAACAAGAAGGAGCGGATCCAAGGAAAGAATCAGACACAACACACCACAAAGAACACTCCCATAGCTTTGGGTCACTGCAAATTGCATTCTCCATTCCAGCACCAATTCTTTGGGTGTCATTAACCCATTTTTCACCAGGAGTAGATTGTTCCTTCAGAAGGTATATACAGTAGTTTATTCCTCACAAGATCCTTTGTCCTTCACTAGGAAAAGCAGAAGTACCAGACAGCTGCACAGCCCCCACAATATGGATAAAATTTGCTGCTTAATTAGGCATTGACGTGTTTACTATAACCTTTACAGAAGAGTAATCTGTGCTGAGGTAATCCTCTTTTTTTGTGTGTGTCTGTGTAAGATACTGACACAATCTCATCTAAGTGGGAGAAGTAACCAGTTCCAGTATCTCCAGAAGGTCTACAGGGAGCCAGAGAGGGATTCTCCACCAGGAACTGCAGTGACAGACAAGGAGGAATGGCTTCAAACTGAGACAGAGGAGTTTTAGATTACATATATGGAAGAAATTCCTCCCTGTGAGGGTGGGGAGGCCCTGGCACAGGGTGCCCAGAGCAGCTGCGGCTGTTCTGGATCCCTGGAAGTGTCCCAGGCCAGGCTGGATGGGGCTTGGAGCAGCCTGGGGCAGTGGAAGGTGTCCCTGATCATGGCAGGGCTGGCACTGGAGATTCTGTGATTCTGTGATCCTAACTTGCCAGAAAGCACCATCAAAATTTCACAAAACCATCAGTCACATCTGTTCTAATGGCTTAGGGGTTTGGGCTGCCTTAAAACCACATTTCAGTATCCTCCCTGTAAAAGCATTTCTGTTTATGTAAATGATTTAAATTGCTGTGGGCGTTTTAAGGACAGTGGAGACCAGTTCTACAAGACAACCTCGGGTACAAGAGATGCTCGTGTTCCTCCAACAGGGCTTTTTAGTAAGATTTCATTCGACATGAAGGGATGTAGCTGGTTAACAGAAATAACATTAATTTAAGTGGACTTTACATTATTTATTTTAGAAGTAAAGAGTGTCTTATATCTGTACACCCACATGCTTTAAATGCAGAGTCTGTAATAAGTAGCATAAATTTTGCACGTCACACTGATGTCCGTGTAATAAATTGTTGAGTGACCTGTTCTCTTCCCACCAGTTCTCCCCCAGGCTTATTCTGACATTCCAAACCTCTGAGATCCTCATGTGTAACTGTGTTACGGGGAAGAAAATAACATGAAAGAAATCCAAACTCAGAAAGTGTATGAATGCTTCCTCCCTTTCCTAGGTGGAAATTTTTCCCACCGAAATTAAGCAGGCCCAGGCATATGTAAGATGGGAAAAGTGCAGTCCTGAAGAAGTGGGAGACTGAAATTATCATTAAGAATTGACAAAACTCAGGAGCTTCAAAGCATTGAATGGAAGCAAATTTTGGCTTCCTAAATGGAAATGCAGTCTTTGGTTTAGTGCTGATTGATCTCAAGACAGGGTAGGGCAAAATCATCACATCAGTAAGGATAATATTAAATGGATAATAATAACAAGTATGATTCCAAATTATTATGTTTCTTAATTCCCCCGTGTTTTTGTGATTGGACTCATGGCAACCTTCAGAAACCTGCTTCTCTTGGATGAGAGCTGCAGTAAACAGCTGGCTCTTCATTCTTCAAAGAGGACATTTTCTTAGCTATTTCTGGAATATTTCCACAGAGGAGCTAAAATAAAGCAGGTCCAGTTAACACACCTGCAAAAACTGGGTCTAAAACCACCCCCACGCCCTTGGAGCTGGGAGCTTTCCCTGCAGACAGCACCAAGCCAGGCTCCCAGGGGGGTGAATCCTGTCCTGGGAGTGGCACCACATCATCCATCGCTCCTGACCTGAACTGTGGAGTGTCAATACAGCTTTTTGTAAAGTGTTCATTTTGACCGGGAACTTTTCCACCAGCGGATATTATTTTCACTTTAGTGAAATTTGAACTATTTGCATTCAAATTTGCTCTTTTTCCATGTAGAGAAACATTTATTAAAATACATGTATATATACATGTCTTTCCATGACTGGAAAATTTATTTTCTGCCAAGAGAAGGGACAGTGCATCATTGTCCAGAACAACTCTGTTAATCCATGTAAAATCCATGGCCCCACCTGCACTTCTTCAGCCATTCATATTCCAGTTTTCCTTGAAACAACATCATCAGGAAAGCAATCTCACAGTGCTAGAAGGTGATCTTGTTCCCTCCTTGTCTGGCTTCAGCTCAAAAATCTCTTTGTGTTTGGCAGAAGCTGTTTCTTTCTCTGAAAGGTTCCAAGCAGATAATGGATAGTGACCACTTCTCATTCCTCCTTCTCCAAGATGTCGAACTGCATTAAGCACCCAGAGACAAATCTTAACCTGGCTCTTTGTAGGAGTTCAGAGCTGCAGTTTCATCCCAGTCTGAAAATCAGCTGAAGAGAGGCATTGGCAGCTGGGGGAAAAATAGTTCCCTACTCCATTGCATAACTCTTTATCAAAGACATTTTGGAATTTAATGGGATTAAAACCATCAGAACACTCTAGAAAAGCAATGGAATTCCATGGGAAGAACTCTCAGAACACAAAATTTGTTGTAAAGGAGTGAATTGTAGAATTTCAGAGTTTTTAAGGCTATGTTCAAAATTTCTGTGCCACAGAAATAACTTCCTGTGAAGTTCTCCAGGGTGGAAAGAAAACAGAGGGAAAGGTTCCTGAACCTGGCACAGAGAGCACCTGGCTCCGAATGATGGATGGAAGGGACAAAAGGATATCTCTGTCACCTGCCCTGAAAGTCCTGGTGTTGAGTTGTAATTCCAAAGCAGCCTGAGGAAGGTTTTGGCCATCCTCAGAAAAGGCTGAAGATGCTCAGTTGCTTCTTTGCTGGGAGGCCAGTCCATTATTTTGGATAATGAGGCATTTTTTGCAGCTTTTTCTGCTGTCACTATTTACCATCACACCCACACTCAGTTTGCAGTGGCTCAGTGTGCATCACCACAGTGGTGATGAATTTTGTGTCCAAAACAACTTGGCAACTTAAAGGAGGAATTTTTACCAATATTCCTTAGAGCTTTTTTTTTTCCCTAGAAATACATTTTTCAAGTAGTTACAGCAGCTGATTCCAAGGCATGAATTCCTGCCTCTTGCAGAGTAGGAGAAGGAACACCCACCACCATCCACTGCAGGAGGACAGGAGCAGCTTATGAAGGAGCAAGGAAAAGAGTGTCTTCTACCTGACTGAATTCTAACACACAAAGGCAATTCCATGAAGCCAGAACTATTATTTATATACGGTGCTGAAATGAAGAAATTCAGGGCTTTCATTTTGTTGTATTTTAATTAGAGTTGTATTATAAAGTTTTCTATTAAATATCCAATTTCCTATTGGTTAAGAAGGCAAAATAACCCCGAGTTTCAGCAGGCCCTGAGCAGCAAAACCATAAGAGATTTTGTCCTTTGCACTTCATCCTGCACAGTTATGAGCCAAATGATCGGTGGCTGGAGGAAACTGCCTTTGAGTGACCCATAAACACAAAAACAATAATAAAGCAGGAGAAAAAAAACAAGAAAAAGAGAGGTGAGCTGATGTGAGCTGCTGAGCTGAGCGCAGAGGAGGGAAGGAATTATTGTAGAGGTTTTCCTTGAATAATTTTCCTTAAGCATAACATTGTTTTCATAGGCAGTTAGTGAATAAAAAGCAGCTCCAGCCATCCTTGCTATGCTCTGGATTCAGCCGGTTTGAATCCATTCCATGCCAGGTCCTGGCTGCTGCAGGAAAGGATTCCACTCTGTTTGGAGCCAGGAGTTCCAGTTCCTCACATGAGGGCTCTGAGTGTCAGTGAATCATTTGCCTCTCATTAAAAATATTTGTTATTTTCTACAAACTCCTGGAACTGAAAATCTCCATTTTTACAACCAGCTGATGGTGTTTGGTGATCCACAGATTGTATTTCCATCTAAAATGCTCCTAAAGAACGTTGTGACTGCAAAGAGCTCAATGTCCCCCTTGCCCCAACCGCCTCAGCTGCCCTCCCTCACAGCACACTCCTGCCCTGGCCTCAGCAGGTGAGGATTGGGGCAGGATTCAGACAGACACACATCCCCAGGTGAGGACTGGGATTGGTGTCAGACAGACACACATCCCCAGGTGAGCATTGGGATTGGTATCAGACAGACACACATCCCCAGGCGAGGATTTGGGGCAGGTATCACATCCCCAGGTGAGGATTGGGGCAGGTTTCAGACAGACACACATCCCCAGGCGAGGATTTGGGGCAGGTTTCAGACAGACACACATCCCCAGGCGAGGATTTGGGGCAGGTTTCAGACAGACACACATCCCCAGGCGAGGATTTGGGGCAGGTTTCAGACAGACACACATCCCCAGGTGAGGATTGGGGCAGGATTCAGACAGACACACATCCCCAGGTGAGGATTGGGATTGGTATCAGACAGACACACATCCCCAGGTGAGGATTGGGATTGGTATCAGACAGACACACATCCCCAGGTGAGGATTGGGATTGGTATCAGACAGACACACATCCCCAGGCGAGGATTTGGGGCAGGTTTCAGACAGACACACATCCCCAGGTGAGGATTTGGGGGAGGTTTCAGACAGACACACATCCCCAGGTGAGGACTGGGGCAGGTATCACATCCCCAGGTGAGGATTTGGGCTGGTATCAGACAGACACACATCCCCAGGTGAGGATTGGGACTGGTGTCAGACAGACACACATCCCCAGGTGCGGATTTGGGCTGGTATCAGACAGACACACATCCCCAGGTGAGGATTTGGGGCAGGTTTCAGACAGACACACATCCCCAGGTGAGGATTTGGGGCAGGTTTCAGACAGACACACATCCCCAGGTGAGGACTGGGGCAGGTTTCAGACAGACACACATCCCCAGGTGAGGACTGGGACTGGTGTCAGACAGACACACATCCCCAGGTGAGGACTGGGGCAGGTTTCAGACAGACACACATCCCCAGGTGAGGACTGGGACTGGTGTCAGACAGACACACATCCCCAGGTGAGGACTGGGGCAGGTTTCAGACAGACACACATCCCCAGGTGAGGATTGGGGCAGGTTTCAGACAGATACACATCCCCAGCCCATCACTGTGAGCTCCATTCAGTTCCTGGTGCAGGCACAAATGCTGCTTTCCAAGATCCAGCATGGACTGAAAAATTCACAGGATACAGTAGCAGCAAATACGTTTCCCTCAGTCACTTTAATTGTGCCAGTGTAAATCACTTTGCTGATGAAAAGAGGATTCTGAAACTTTTGTCTCCTTTTGTCTTTCCTCTGTTTTCTCTTGTCCTATTTATTGTTGTGGAAAACAGCAGAGTGGCTTTGTAAATGTATAGATTACTTCATTTAAAATCCAAATTTCAAATTGTGTTTTCCCTCTTTCATTATCCTAGGTTGCCCTAAGTACCAATCTAAATTTCTTTCAATGGCATGAGCCACCAATCAGAATCACAAAAAAATATATATCTATAGAAATTGAAATTGTAATGAGTCTTACCAGTGTATTGCTAACACTTTGGTTCATTTGATATGAACTTTGTTTTTTTAAAGTACCACATGGTAAGGCTTTGAAACTTCAGTTTGTAAAAAAAACTGTAACAGCCTTACAGCCTTTGAAGTCACTACTGATATAACTCTGAACAGATCCATTCAAGTTCAACTAACATCAGACAAATGTTTAGTGTATCAGAGGAAGCCACAAAAGCAAGGATTTCATCAATATTTCACAACAGCCTCAGGGAAACTGTAGATTGCAATGCTGTAGGGCAGCTAATGGAATTACACACAAGGGTTTTGTACATTTAAAATAAGCAGCTACTAAAAAAATTACCCTTCAGTTTGATAGAAACTGTATAAAACTGCAGATGGGAAACAATTAAATAGCTACCAACATTTATCCATGTCAGCCTGATAGGTCATTTAATAACAGGTATTTCTTTCCTCCTTTCTTTTTTTTTTTTTTTTTCCTGGTAGGGCAATAATAAAGATTAACATTTATGAAAAGTAGCATAAAATATAGTGCAGCCAAATGAATAATTAAAGATGCTTCTGAAGAATTTGTTTGCTATTGTATGGCCGTGAAGACTACTCTCCAGTAATGAAGTACATTTATATTAACTGCAATTATAAATAGAAAGAAGATGAGGATTATGTTTATGGACACTTGCTCGTTATCCTAAAAAAAAAAAAAATAAAAAAAAAAATCTTTGGCTTGTTTCTGTTGAATCCATGGCTTATCTCATGGACAGCAGCTTCTCCTTGAAAAGAGCTGTGCCTGGCTTGGAGCACGTGCTGCACATGGAGGAGGACACAGGACGTGCAAGTAAACCCTGAGAGATCAACAGCCAGCACTTTCCCTGGAGAGGCTCTTGGGCAGAGAGGAGAATTCAGCCCGGAAAGCACAAGGTTTGTTCTCAAACCAGATCCACAGAGTCATGTTCCTTTCCATTGGCACGTTCAGCGTGCAAAGGCCTTGCAGAAGCAGCCCTTCACACTGCTGGGTTTGGGTGTTTAGGCTGGGAAATTGCTGTTTCTGTTAATAACTGATCAATAGTACGATGGGAGAGACAAATTATTTGACTGCTACAGTGAAAAGGCTGTGATTATTTCTTGGCCAGTCCAACTCAAAACAGAGCAGCTTGGCTAAATCAGAGTACTCAGCCTCATGGAGAAGTTAAGACCCAGTTCAAGAGAGTTCCTGAACATTTGTCCCTTTTGGGGTAAGAGCAGTAAGAGTAACAGAAAATCCAGCGTTTTCTGAGGACTCAGCGTGGTGATCCAGTGATGGTTAGAGATGAAGCCAGCAGCACTTCCCCCATGTTTTATTAAAGCTCAGAATTCCTGCTGAGCTGAAGATGTTGAATAAAAGACAAGCCCCTTACAATAAAGCGTTGTCCAGCACCTTCTATCATTTAATATTTAGAAAATATTAATATGATTTTAAAAGTGCACTACTATAACCTTTGTCTAAAGAGCAGTGGGCCTTTGGATTTTCCTGTTGGATACTCAGTCCCAGTGCAGCTCCAGTAAGATCTGCTTTAAGCCAGACTTGCCACTAATGCTCATAAATCCCTGCTGGTTACTCAGAGCTGGTGAAACACTGCAGCATCATTTCTCTCTCAACATCTCTTTAGATAAGCTACATAAGTAGAAAGTGGGAGTATAATGAAATCTATCTTCCTCATCTGCCTGCTTTGTTTTGATCTTGCATTCCAGGCAAGAAAAAAACTGCAAATAATTTTGAAGTGTGAATTTTGCCTCGCCAGGATGGCGGCGTTAAAGGAAGAACACACAGATAATCCAGTGGCGGTTTTCCCTCTTTATTTTCCTTCCAGGAACGTCCTGCTGCATGTGGTGGTCCAAATGAACACTCTGCCTCTTTGGTGACAAATAGGATGGCCAGCAAACGTTGACTTTTGACCATTAGGCTTGCCTGCACTTATAGCCACATCACCATCAGAGCACTAAGGCAGCATGAAGGTCATTACCCCTGGCAGCATCTTCCTTCCACCAACTTCCCAGAGATGTAAGCAATAAGCGCTTGCAAGAGAGATTGATATGATACTTTGTGAGTAATTTGGATGAACTATAACACTAACCCAGTAAAGTATTATAATTTTAAATGTGTCCAGAAAATAATTGAAATTCTGGTTTAGCTTCATCATAATGCACAGTGCTGGGGATATTTAACAGCTGACTAGTTTAGCATGAATATTGCTTTACAAATGAGGTCATATTGTTTTTAAGAAACAATATTGCTATCAAACATGTTTAGGAGGAAAAGCAAGAGATTATGAGTACACTTTTAACCTTTCTGTCTCTTTCTATTTCTGTTTACTATGGTGATTTAGGTGCTCAGTGTTGTTTGAAGGCAAACATAGAAGGTTCTGGCATTTAAAAGAGATCCAGTAATAAGCAACTGGCAGTCAGATTCTTTCTTATTATTACTCTGTCACAAAATCTCTGTTCTACATCACTCCATCTTTGCAACACCAGTCAGAGATGAGAAAGGTCAAAACATCTCCTTCAGACGTGCAGGCACAACACCTTTGCAGGAGGGGTACCTAAACAAGCCATCCAAAAGAACATTTAATACAAAATATGGACAATTTCCATTCACCTCCACAGTATTTGGGAAGGGGAGCACAGAGGGTCTGATCCTGCTTTTCCTGTCTCATTGCAGCCAGCAGAGCCAAGGCTGCAGCAACTGGGAGAAGAATCAGCCCGTGATCCTTTGAAATACCTTTCAAAAATGGAAAAACTTTTAAGGTCGTGCCTCAAGTATTCTCTTTGAGAGGCACAACCTCAGGTAGCTCTGGTAGCATGAACTTGCAACCAGTTTTGCCTGGAATTAGGGGAAATCATGTCCTATCTCTCGACTGCCAATATAAACACAGCATGTTTATTATTACCTCTGTTATTTCATTGTTTATTGATTTGATTTATTTATTTGCTCTTTTGTTATTTACTGCCTCCGACACCAGCACTGCCCTGCCAAAATCTTTTACCAATGTGGAATAAAATTCTTCCTTCCCACAAATTGCCCCTGCTTTGATTCACTCCAACACTTTCCTCTCTTTTTCCATCCAGTCTGAGATGTTGCTCCACAGTTTCCTTGCAGATGTAAAGACTTTTTAATAGTTAGAATTCTAATAATTTTCAGTAATAAAATTAGTACTGTTGGCTCTGCTCTGCAAAGGAACTTGTGCAAAACAAATCAATCCATGTCAAAAGGAAAAACTTCCAACTGATATGGAAAATAAACACAGTGTCCAAGTATCTATCAAGATTCATAAAATAATGGAAATTTCAAGGGAAAAAAAAAAAGAAAAAAGAAAAATCATTGAAATGAAAATATTAAGCTGTGTTCTTTTAAACTTTTAAATGATCCAAGGAAGGGTTGAGAGCCAGGGCCAGTGCACAGATCATTTACAGACCATAATCACCCCAGTCTCAGTCTGCATTCCTGCCCTGTCCTAAGTGATATCTGACATTTATCACACGGACAGAGCATGAAAAAAGAGGCAGCAACAACAGGAGGCTGCAGCTGCACAGGCTCAGCTTTTCCTGAATCTCAGCAAGAAATAACAACCCTGAGTTATGGGCAAAAACTCGAGTAATCAGAGAGGTCATTACTGACAGAAACAACTTCTCCCGCACAGGTACCATGATGTCACCGCTGCTGAAGAGAGGGACCACAGAGGGTACAAAAAAGCCATTTATTATTTCCAGCAGAAGTGGATCTGAGGCCTGCAGGAGGTCACAAAACACTCCAGTGATCAAAAATCCAGACTGAAGTCCTGAAAGAGCTGAAAGGATGGATTGAGTACGACCCAGCTCTCTACTGCCCAGTTCTATGACAGAGTAACAAAACTTTATATAGAACTTTATGAACTGCCTGAATTTTTTTTTTTTTTTTAGGTCAGACTTGGAAGGAAATGCAACAGAAGGCATCTGAGCTCTACCAAATTATTCAGAATACTGATTTTCAAAGATGAATTGCTGTTGCAGACAAGTCCAGATATTAAAAAAAAAGCCATTAAAAAAAAAAAAAAAAACCAAAAAAACCAGGCTATTTAAAAATGTTTACAGGATCAAAATACATTAATTATTGTTCTAGTAATCCCAAGGGTAAGTACAGAATTTTCAAGTGATTAAATCCGCACAAAAAGCAAAATTCACCATTTTTGTTTTAATTTCTCTCTCCTCCATTTCATCGACATTCAACTGGGACACCACCGCTGGAGGTCTGCACCTGGGCAGAGGAGCAAATGGGCCGGGGTGTTTATCAGGGCATCATTTCTGTCTGTGTGGCATCATTTGTTTCCTGGGGAAGGGCCCGTGCCAGGTCAGGATCAGCTCTTTGAGCAGCCAATCCATCAGGTGGGAGCAGGCGGCACGGGAGGAGTAAGGAATGGCTGGAAAAGGAGGAAAAGCTGAAATGGATGGAAGTGGGAAAGGAATAAGAAAGTGATCAGTGAAAGTACAAGTGCCAGGAAATAAATCAATCAAAGCAGTGCAGAGCAGAGCTCGCTCTGACAGGGTTCCCTTCAACGTGAGCTGGGCTTTAACCTCCACACAACACGGGAATCTGAAAGGTTTTCCCTCAAAACTCTCCTGGGAACCAGGAGGATGAGCAGAGCAGGATTATTGGAGAGTTAGAAAGCTCAGTGTGCTTTCTGAGAGATGCAGGGAGAGGCTGGGACAAGGAACATTTCAGGGAATTCTGGACATTGCATTTCCATCCGTGTTCCAACCGTGTTTATTCTGTGGGAATGTGGCACAGGATCTGCGCTCAGATTTTAAACAGACCCCTGGAGCAATAATTGAAATAAGAAATAGAGTGGGAAGTGCACAGTGTTGTATTAAAAGGCTCACACACTAACTTGACTTCCTGAACAGAAGTCCACCCAATAATTTTATTGAGGCTTGGATTCAAACCAGGAAAATCCATTTGCCACCAAGAATCTGATTATTCACAACAAAAAAACCTCGTGCACTTTATCTAGCACAGGTTTTGTACTGAGTGCTGATAATGTGAAAGCAAAACTTGTAGCTTCTGCTGGTTTTATCAGTGGGAGCTGTGGAAGTGCAGCTCTGCACGGCTCTTTGACAACACACGAGGACACTCTGGCTGTGGACACCAAGCCCGACTTGATTTGCTAAGTAGAGAAAGTCCCTTAGGATTTTATGGGTAAAGTTGATTTGGAGCTATAAAATTGAAGCGTTTATTACAGACCAGAGGCCAACAACACTTCATTACAGACTGTCTAAACACTCTCAGTTTATCCGCTAGGTTCAAATCCAAACAGTACTTCCCTTTCAAAGCATTCCGGCCTGGTTTTCTTTCTCTTTCTACCAGCAATAACTCCTTAAAAAATGCATTTTTAATGTGTTTATCAATCTAAAATTTAAATGAAGGCAAAGCCTGACACGGAACGAGTCAATACCTGCACAAGGTTTGTCTAGAACAACTCCCAGCTCTCCTTGTCTACGTGGGCTAATTGCTGTTTCCACCAATGCACAGCTGGAATTTGACCAGTTTGTATGTCAATTTTGGAATTTTTGAATTTTATTTTATTTTTATTACACTGCTCCTTCTGTGCAGTCAGTTCCCTCACACCGACTGGAAATGGGTTGCACAAGGAAAACATGTTTAAAGGGAGAAGTTGCAGAAAGACTGAAACTGCTTTTAATCCATTATTTAAGATTTCCCCATGTTTTAGTCTCTGCCCCTTTCAAACAAGTCTTTAAACACTCCCTGGGAGGAAAAGCAGCCAAAAGTGTCAGGGGCAGCTTGATTCCACCAGCCCTTGGGGTCTGTGGAGCTCCATGCACTGAGAAGAGAAGCCTGACCCTGAAGGGTTTAATTTCTAATAATTTTTCAGGTGTTAAGGATATATTAACATTTCCATGTACAAGAAGCTGATTTTCTAACTGGTTTAACTTTTCTGAAGGAAAAGGATTTAGGGAGAGGAAGAATTGCCTCAATGTTTTGTTTTTCTTGGTGCTCTCTTGTTCCTGGTGCTGTTTCTTTTTATCTGATGGGCACCTACGGATCACAGAATCATTTAGGGTGGAAAAGACATCCGTGGTCATTGAGTCCAGCCATTAATTCCAGCAAAGATTTATTGGGGGCATTAATTCCATTTTGTGGAAGGCAAAGTGTTGCCCACTACTTTGGAAATGAGACAGTGAATTCCCACTTCACCTCCTCAGTTATCATTAATCTAAAAAAAAAGAAGATGATTTCCCATGTTATTTCCTACTTTGTTCATGCTCACATGATTCAGAGACAACCTCTCATATGAAATTCATCTCCTTCCCAACACTATTCAGTCTCCTCCACCAGCATCAACTGCCCCAAGGTGGTTTCACCACTGCCTTTTCTTCCTTCCTCTATGAGCAGCCTCATTTTTTGCCTTTTCTCCTTGACACTGGTGAAAATGCTGGTGTTGGAGGAAGCAGACAATTAAAGGTCAAAAATTCAAGTGTTTTTCTGTTCCTCCCTGCACAAACCCATTGCTGTCAGGGAGGCAATCATGTCTGCAATGCACTTTACGGGGCTGAAATCTGTTTCTCAACTTAAACCATGTAACATTTAAATATCAAAAACTTTGTTTTCTAATGAGTGAAGTATTGAGGGGGGAGAAATGAATTATATGCTTGATGTATACTGAAGGCTGGGAAAATTAAGGCCATTTCCCATGGTGAGAATGCAGTGATTTCAGTTTGTGAGAATAAATTAAACCTTTGGGAGAATTTGTCTTCCATTAAATTGAACAGCTAAACAGGCACGGAAGATTTTAATGTCACCACCAGCAAACCCCAAAGGTTACAAAAAGAAAAAGAAACAGTGTTTGCTTGTTTGGGAGTTCTCTGCCTCTCTACCTAAGAAAAGATGCAAACTGTAAATGTATGTTGAGACACAAAGACTCCTAAAGATCATAATTCCATTCCTATACCATATGCTATTAATGTCTGTCAACACTGTTTAGCCAGCAACTGCTGACAGAACCATATTTGCTATCTAAATACATCATAAATAAATCAGTAATGAACTGCTTTAGTAAACCTTCTGCACTGATTGGAAATACAGATCGAGTAAACAAACTCTGGGGATAACATTTTGCAGCTCCAAGTACATACGAGTGTTTAATGTCAGTGACAAAGTCACTCACACCTCTCTCTCTGCAAGGCACCGGGCGGGGAAAGAAAATCCTAAGGATGGCAAAAGTGTTTAATCAATTGTAGCAAATGTACCTGTCAGCATTCATCATATTACCTCTCCCGGGTTTGTTTTTTTTTTTTTACCTGATGCAAATCTCTGCGAAGGGACTTTCAGCTGGGAACAAAACCAAACCCCTGGGCTCAGCGCTGGTCCCTGGGCTGAGGAGGGGTCACCACGCCTGGCTGAGCTCCCTGGGCTCTCCCTGAGCCAGCACAGCCTCTGCCCAATTCCTTGCCATGCAAAAGAGCAGGTTTTGTATTAAACACGAGCCTTTTTCAGGACAAAACCCTGGGAGCCAGGAACGCATCTCCAAGAGGATTCCTGTTCTGCTGCAGGTTAACCGGGAGTTTTGCACTGCAGAGTTTCTGCTGCTGTTGAAGGGAAACATTTACACTTGTGCCAGAGGTGGGCTTTGTGATGTGGAATGCACTGAAATCGAAAACTTCAGGTACTTTGTGAACGTACAAGGTAAAGAACGGTAGGAAACATTCCCCTGTCTGTTCAAGCAAAACCTATCAAATGTCACCTGGACAAAAAGGAGCTGTTTGGTGAAGAGGGGCTGGAACTGGGATTTATCTCAGAGGTGGAATACCAAGAGACAGGAATTAGTAGCAATGTTGTCTGTTAGATGTAAAAAAAAATCCACCAGCACCATAAAATTGTAACTCAATAAATATTTCCAGCCTTCCCAACTCTTTTTTGACACAGGTTTTTTGAAAGTTACTTTTTGACAGCTTTCTGGTAATTAGACACCACAGCTTTATATCAGAACAGTCTTAATTAAGACTGCAGAGGGATGCTAAAATTATAATTTCCTCTATGCTATATATTAGCAGCAGAAATTCTTGGAGATCCCTGTGGGATGAGACTTTAGTCCAGAATAAAACAAGTGCTAATTTATCATGATGCTCACAATGGATGATATTTCAAAAAAGAGACTTGATCTCCTGAATGGAGGATGCAAAGTTTCTCTCGATGCCATCGGACAATTGAATTACCCTTTGTTTCTCCCCAAGTCCACAGCCTGACGCTGTGTAAGATGCAGAAAAACCCCTGTTTAAATTCAAATTCAGGGCTGCCAAGGCTCAGAAGCAGTGGCAGGTGTTATCCTTCACAGCAGGAATGGGCTGGGAGCAGCTCCCCGTGCCCTTCCAGAGGGATGGAACGGGATCCATCCTCCTTCCCCTGCCCACCTGGAGCTGGGTGAGCAGCGCCCTGGGAAAGGGAAGGAGCCTGGGCTAAAAGGAGCACGGCTCTGTGAGGGAAGAAGGGCGGAATCTTATCTTCCAATAAATCAGGATATAAATTTAAATTATGAGCACCTTAAGAAGACGGAGGTTCATGCAAAAGAATACAGCGTAAGACAAGGTTCCCTCTGGTGTCATTTGTTTTCGTGACAAGCTGCAGAGATTGCTGCAATACAAGAAGTCCCAAGCTCCTAAATACCATCTCAAGTAGAGTTCATGTAAAAAAGAAGAGAAGCGGCAACGTCTGGATGATAAACATTCATATTTTACAACCTTTCAGTTTATTTACTGATATATCTTTTTCTAACTATATTTGTTGTTTGTATCAGCTTGCCTAGGCAAAACAGAGCCATACATAATTCAGGGCTAAAATTGCCATCGAGTCACCGCAGAATGGAAACAAATAGACCCCAAACGTATATTTTTCATTAATAACCCTCCATTACTAAGTTCCGACACTTGGAGCCCAAAAAAATAAAGAAAGAAAACGGCAAGATAAAAAAAAGGAAGGCACCTCATTATTTAATGCCAGTCTGCCTGGCTTTGTGCTGGGAGCAGGTGGAGGCTTTGTCTGGGGGCTGGTGCTCCGTGTGACCCGGGAGCAGTGGCCAGGGCTGGCAGGGGACAGCACGGAGGAGCCATCAGCCACCCGGCCAAAGCTGTCACCAGCCCTCGAGCCTGCGAGACAAGGCTAAGTGTGGAGGCTCCCATCCACTTACACATTTCATTTTTTGCTGTCTTCCTGTCCAAAAAAATGGAAGAAAAGGAAAAAAAAAAAAAAAAAAAAAAAAAAAAAAAAAAAAAAAAAGAGGGGATGGAGTGGGGGATAGGAGAGAGAAGGAAAAAAAGTGTTAATTTCGAGCTGAAAATAGCAGCTGCTAATGGGCTTTTGCACTCCTTTAGTTGCTGCAAGGTCATGGTCAGAAGTAGCCTGTGATTGATTCTAAAGAGAAGCTCGGCTCATGTCTGTAATGGACATTAGAAAATCTGAAAGGAGCTCAAGAGGGAAAACAAATATGTGACACATTTTATGGAGCCCTGGAGTCCTCCAGGTTCTCAGGATGAACTTGGAGGGTGGAGTCATGCCCTGCTTTTTAAATTGTCCCTCATAATAATTATTGCATTACAAGGAACAATTAATGGTGTAGATTAGTCTAACTTCATCAATTTTATGGCCATTTTATTGCTCTTTCTTGCAGCTGCGAGAGGCAGAGCCCGCCTCCTCCATCCCCGCGTGTAAAGGGTTAAATGAGATGAGTGACAGCCTTTCTGCATGATTTACAACTTGGAGCCCTGTAGTGAAACCAGCGCTTGATGGATGATCCTGAAAGACGGAGACTAACCATAAATCATGTCTTTGAATCATTGACAAAGATAAAGGAGAGAAAGAAAAAGCACTGGCATTGACATTCATTCTCCCAATAATGTACATTGACTAGTTACAATACAGAGCCTTAATTAAAAAAGCGAACTCCAAGTAGGCACCTCGGCTCCGGGAGCCTGGTGGAAATCACAAACGAAAGTTCCAGCCGCATCCAGGAGAGGTTACCTCGCCGGGAAAAGCGCCGGGATGCGCTCTAGGGAAACAAAACCCACCAAACACCGCCCGTAACCTCCTCGGTGTTTAGCACCCAGCTTTCCCTTTTTTGTGCCTGTTCTTAATTTCAGCTCGTTGCCAGAGCCCCCGCCCAGGCAAGGTGGGAGCTCTGTTGTTTCAGGCGCTGGCTGTGTGATGCAGAGATGCCAATCTCCGCAGCAAAACAAAGGAAGGGCTATTATTATCTCTGCAGCACGGAGAAACAGGGGATTGTTCCTGGAGATCTGGGGTGATGGGTTTAGGAAAGGGGAACGCGTTTGTATATCGTGATAGCTCTGTGACAGAAAGGTGCTGCAGCTCGTAGGGAAGCGCATCCATCCAAGGTTTCCAAAGTTACGGTAAGGTGAGAAAAAAGCTCAAATTCCCTGAGGATGAGATCGTTGCTCAAGGTGCCACTTGTGCCCACTCACACCAAGGGATGCCCGACCTGCCCATCTGCAAACATCAGCAGCACCTGAATTATTTCCTTCCCAAAAGCAGTTATCACCTTTCCCCTTCAGAGCTGGCACAGAGCAGTGCATTTAATATTGCACAAGTGAGAGAAAACCCCAAAAAAGCAGTTCCCAAGAGACTAAAGAGAGGCACAGAAATGAAATACTGCAGGAAAGGATCTAAGGAGAGAAGACAAAGGCCTAGAGATGCTCATTCCCCACTGTGCTTAATCTTTTCAAAACAAAGTCACAGATCTAAAAAGTTCATGTGCTCACGTGAGAGGAAACACCAGGGAATGAACTCCCAACTTTTCCAAGCCTTGTGCCTTTCCCGAATCTTTCCGATTTGTCAAGCATTTAATCCTCATGGTTTCAAGAAAATATTGGGATTTCACACATGGCAAAACTCAATTATAAAAACAAAACAAAAGAGGACAAGCAGCACTAAGCAGGTTTTTGTTGGTTAAGGAAAGCAGCTTCTACCAGAGGGAACAGCACCATGAACAGCTGAGGAGGCACAACAGGACCTGCTCTAGAAGGCACAACAATCATAATAAATTCCCTTTATTTATTTGCACAAAATATTTTCCATTCTTCCCTCTGCCTGGCCGTAGCTATCCTTTTCCTCTACTCCTTTCCCAGTCCTTCAGGTGATTATGAATATTTTTATGTGCACATATCTGGACAGAAAATCTAAAGATTTCACAAACGTGAGCATCCCTGTGCAGGCAGCAAAACCAAAGAAGTACATTGTAAAAACTATTTGATGACTTTTCAGCTCCTTATTTACAATTTGCAAGTTTCCTTCAGCACAGTATTTGTAATTCAAAATCTTTTCTGGGAGTGATTCTTAATGCCAGCAGCATTTTGGTGCAGGTTCATTGGACTAGGTACACAGGAGGTTTTTTTCCCCTGAATTGCATGAAATAGAGCTCGGTTTCAAACTTCTAAAGCAAATGTGTTGTCATGTTGGATTGATTGGATCTGCCATTTACTTTCCTTAAGTATTTGCTGAAGTTTATTTTTCCAATAAACATTTCTATTACAAACAATTTCCTCAGATATTTACCAGCAGTTGGAGGGGAGAGAACACGGTCACTCACTTGAACTTGTTTATAAATTCAAAAGGATATGCACTGCCTCCTTCCCTTTCATTTCTGTCCCCTGTCCCACCCTCAGGTTCGGGTTTAAATTCTTCCCCTGGGTTACAAAAAATGCTGGTAGCTCCTGAGAAAGGTTTGTCAGTAGAATATATTGCTGGAGTGAAAAAAATCGGCAGGAAGCTGTGCCAGGGGAAGTTTAGGTTGGAATTAGGAAAAGGTTCTTCCCCCAGAGGGTGCTGGGCACTGCCCAGGGAATGGGCACAGCCCCGAGGCTGCCAGAGCTCCAGGAGTGTTTGCACAATGTTCTCATGGATGCACAGGGTGGGATTGTTGGGGGGTTTGTGCATGGACAGGAGTTGGATTTTGATGATCTCTGTGGGTCCATTCCAGCTCAGGATATTCCATGATTCTATGAAATTGTCAAACTTGGAAAAATTACCCTGTATCTTTTCTTTCAAGGAAGAAAAAGAAGTAAGGCAGAGAAGAACTGAAATGCAAATTTTTGTTTGGAAAGAGAAGAGTACCTGAAAGTAACAGGTTTGGAAGTACAGGGAGAAGAGGTGATGGCAACTGAACTCAAGTGTGCCCAGGTTCAGCCTCTGCTCAGTTCTGTGGTCACAATTCCCATGGCACAACACCAACATCCCACCTTTTAACACCACTGAGCACCACAGGAAATCAGAATGCAACCAAGTGCTCCCTAATTAATCCACAGGAAATGATTCACACAAGGGCTAAACACAATGACAATATTCCCAGTCCCTAAAAAAAAGTCACATTTGGGCCAGAGCAGAGCCTGATTTCAGTTTGCTCTGAAAGTGGCCTGATTCCCAATGCAGCTGCCTGGCTGAAGGAGCACAGCTATCTTAATTATATCATTTTGCTAAATCTTGAGGTGATAAAGAAGAGGGACATTGAGCTGTCCCAGGAAATGACCCCAGAACCAGGTGAGATATTCCACTGGGAAGCAAACACACCTTTGTTGCAGAGTGCTGGAGAGGATGCAGAGGATGTTACTCAGGGCTGCTCTCAGGGAGTGTGTGTGTGTGTGTGTGTGTGTGTGTGTGTGTGTGTGTGCTGCTCCCCCAGGGACTGGGAATTAACTCAGGGATCAGCTTCCAGAGGATTTGGGATGCAGCGTGAGTCACTCCCCATTCCCAGGAACACCAAGCTGGGATGGAAGGGGAAAGAACTCCCTTGGTGCCAGGCTGAGGGTGAGATGCTGTTTCAGAAGTGCCTGGGAAATGCCTCCTGAGGTTACAGCAGGCCTGGACAGGACCCAGGGTGTGTGAGGAGCGTGCTGGCTCTGGGAGAGGCACAGCTCCAGCCCTGCATCCTCCACATGTGCCCAAGGCTGCAGTTTGCTGTGCTCCACATGTGCCCAAGCAGTCTGAAGTTTGTCGTGCTCCAGATGTTGCAAAGAAGGGCAGTTGGCAGTTGGCAGTTTGCAGTTTGCAGTTTGCTGTGCCCTGGCTCTCCCCTTTGAGCAGGTCTGTCCCAGGAGCTGTCATGGACCCCAGACTGATCCCAGGGATTCTGTGCTGTCCCTGTCCCCAAAGCACGGAGGACCCCGGGGCTCTGGGAAGGGTTTGGTAGGCTCAGAGGCTACACAGGAGGGCTGGGGAGAGGGAAGAGTTAATACAATAGGTTTTGGCATTTGACAGAGAATACTTATGTTTAACCATTCATAACTAAATCACATCAATTTAAGTGGATTCCATGTATTTCTGACTCTCACATTAATCTCTATGCAGAGAGAGTGTCTAAATATTTGTCTCTCAGTTCCGATATTGTAATTCTCTACCAAAACCAAAGGGAATCCCTTGGCTGTTTTTTGTTTTGTTTTGTTTTGTTTTTTTCTTTTACCTCCTCTCCTTTTTCTTCCCTTTCTTTTCTGGTAGAAGAAAGTGGTGAAAGGCTTTGGATGATCATTTAAGGAAACAGGGATTTAATAAACCCCGTGTTTGGGTACATCACAGCTTTTATGTTGGCGCTGAACTCCACATACATTAAATCCACATCATCTATCAATCTTACAGTTGCGTGTCACTTATGAAAATCTACTGAGTATTGTTTTCATCTCGCTTTACAACAAGCAGCAAAGCCTCATGAATACTGAAGAGCATTGTAAATACTGCACATCTTTTATTTTTAAAGGTCTAGACAGTTTGGAATGGCGAGATTTCTTTGTTGAAAATTGCAGCTTTAAGCAATAATTCCCGTGCCCCGGTTTTGCTGGCCTGTGTGCAAACAAGCAGAAGTGCTCTGGGTGTCATCAGAACACCTCCAGTGGTGCTGCTGCTGCTGCAGCCCCTCCACGCCGGGGCTCAGCCTCTGCCAGCCATTAATCCAGCCCCAGCTTGGTTCAAGAGTGATATTATTATTCAAATTCCATCCCACTAGGAAGCAACCAGCTCTGAGATGTATCTATTCATTTCCACTGCTTTATTGAAAACTGACAACCTGCTTTTTCTACATTTTTGAATATTGCAACTTTATGACCACACACTGCCATCACCCTGCTCTTATTTGCCTCAATAGCCCTCAGTAGTGGATCTGCCATGGGCTGAATTTAATAGAACAATATTTTACTGGTAGACAGCACCTTTCACTTTGAAGAATAAAGCCTCATTGAAATTCAGTCATCTTTGGGGCCCTGAGATACACAGATTTTTGAGCAGGGATGTTTTGGCCAGGGACAGACCAGTCTGTTTGTGTGAAGAGTGCAAAGTGACCTTTAAAGCACACGCAGCCCTACACGAGGTGTGAGGTGTTACACAAAACACCACGACTGATTACCTGCTCCTGTTTGGGCTAGAAAAGGGGAGCCAGGTCTCCTGAGGTGATGTTATGTTGACAGACTACGAGCACAGCCCATTTGTTGGGCTGCATTGAACACTGAGAAACCTTCCTCTGGCAATGCTTTTCCAGGCACAAAGAGAGGCTCCAGGGCTACCCAGACCTTCCCCAAGAGCTCCCAAAGCTGGGATTTGGCTCATGAGGGAGGGGGGATGTTCAGTGTGGTTCCTACTTTACAGAGAGCCAATATCTCCTGCATAGGTCTAAGAACTTAGTGGGGTTTTTTTCTATTTGCTCGTTGTCTTCATTACCTCGTCAGTCCTACAAATACACACCAACTTTTCCTGCAGATTATACATCTCATCACAAGCTGAGAGCTAACAGAGAAAACCTCACAGAGAACGGGGACTTGGAGAAACCTTTGTGCTACTTGTAGGACTAAGAATTGCGGGAGTGGCTTCTAACCCTCCTGTTTGTTTCTATTTCCGTGCCAGAAAAGGTAACTTCTGTTCTCCCCGGACACAAAGGCAGAGCTCCGTGCCTCCAAAGCTGGGAGCTGTACTGGAGCTGCAGCTCTTCTGGGGGTTGAACAGCATTTAGTGATTTCTGTGAAAGAAGTGGTGGAATCAATCTGCTGCTACTTGTCCGAGCAATTCAGCTTCAGTGGCAGGATTAAGAGCTCCCATTTCAATCTACTCCAGGCAGGAGCAGCGAGCGGTGTCTCATTGATTATCAGGTTAATGAAGGGTAGGTACCAAAGGCTCAAGAGCCAACCTGTGAAGACTCTTTGCTGCTGATTCAGAAGCGCTGGAAGAGAGCTCTAAAACCGCACTGAACACTGCCCCCATCCAACCACGCTGGCATCGGGTGTGGAGTTCTTACAGCTGAGTTATCAAACCTGAGAGAATTTCAGTGCATTCTCCTGCCTACATTTGCTGAGAAGCGTTGGTTTGGGACAGGTTTAGCGATTGAAGCAGACCTTGATGTTGCACCAGGCTAAACTCGAGTCATAGATTAAACCTGCCGGGCTCAAGAGAATCAGGACATGAAGCATCCGCGGGTGTCATCTCGGTTTTGTGACCCAAAATGTGACAGGAGAGGTTCTGCAGAGCCAGGACGTCACCGTGTCTGTAACTGGGAAAGGGAGCATTTGCCATTTCCACACTCCTGGTGACTCCGCTGAAGTGGAGCCCAGCTCCAGAGCAGCCCTGCACTGCGACTGACAAACAGGCACGATTTCACAAAAGCGCCACCAAAACCTCTGGAAATGTACGTGATGCAGAGGGAGTGAATGCGGGGTGCGCTGCCTCCTGCCTGCCCGGGGCTGCGGGCTCCCAGCACACCGAACAGCCTGCTTTGCACAGCCTGGGGTGGGGCCATTCGCTGCATCTGAAAGGCAGACCTTTCATTTAGATCTGCAAAAAATTTGCAAGTTTGTAAATTCATCAAAGAAATCTAATCCACCTATTGTCTTCTGATCTCTCTGCTCAGATCCTTCCATATGAATAGAACTGCTTTTAAGAGAACCACCCCTCCCCACCCCAGCCCCCAGCATTTCCTGTCCTCTCACCTTAAAAAACAGCCCTGAGAACTTTTCGACCAAAGCAGCCATGTGGAGCCAGAATTGTTTCAGATTTATCCAGAGCCTGTGCTCACATCCTGTCGGGTGTTAAAAATCCCTCAGCTGCTTTGCTAGGACCACCCGGCTAGTTCTGAACCACATCTGACAAAATGATACTGTTCACTTCCAGAACCCATCACACAGTTATTCTTGGATAAAAGGTAAAGCAAATAGCAGCCAACTGCTCACTGCTGCAGAAACGAAGACCATCTAGCCATTTATCAAAGCTTCAGACAACCAGCTTGCTTTGAGCTCAGCCACCTCTCCCATTACAGCCTTAAACGATAACACCCCATAATATCAGAAATGACAAATGGAACCGGGGGCCCAACCTATACACAATCAATACCTGCTCTGAAATAAGAACCATCTTTAAAGTATTGACAAAGGCAGCAGCAATACGGATAAAACTGCAATTTTTCCTTGAATTGTTTGGTATGGCCACTGTCAACATTCATTTGTCCATGACATTCTTTTTTTTCTTTCCCTTCATCAGAGCAGCAGAACCCCGGGGTGTGCAAGTATTGTCAAGGCATTATAGTGGCCCTGTGTCTCCTGTTTATTGGAGGGTAAGAGGACAGGGCCGATTGCAAGTGACTCTGGCAGAGCTGCCGGGGAACCGCCGTGCGGAGAAATTCTGCTTCACACCGAGAGAAATCAGAAAGATTTAAGATGTCATCAGCTTCATTCCTTTGCAAGGGGCTCCTCCAGCTCTTGGGTTTATTTAAAACACACCCATCTGCAAAAGCAGAATGGTAATTCTGTGTTGGGTCAGAAGGACTGAGGGACTGATGGAGGAAGCACCTTATGGGCCAGCTACCTCCACCTCCAGAGTTTAATAATAACAATAATGCTTTGTACTTTTACAGCATCTCAGTGTTCACCACATTTCACAGACTCCGTGAAGAATTAATAACAATGCAAAATGCTCTGCAAATGTTCCCAATCCCTTCACAGATGGGGAGACTGAGCCAGAGCCAAGGCAAATGGCTTGGAGAAGGTCAGGAAGGGCTCAGGAACAGCTGGCCACAGAAACTTCTCCTGAGCCATCCTTGGAAGCACTGACCACTCCTCCTCTTCCACACCATTTGGCCAAGAAAAAGCAAGGGGTGATGAGATGAAGGTGGCTTGTGAAGGGAGTAAGTCACACAAGAGTTATCTGTACAGCCAAGGAAGTATGAGAGAAGGGACTGGAATTGCCACCAAGGAAACACAGAATTGTCCACAGAGTCACCCACAGCACTAGAAAGAGGATAATGACTTCTGAGCTCTTTCTAGACATAAGCAGCCATCCCTGGGCATTCTTTCCAGCCTCAGTGAAAGGAAATAATATAAGGAAATACATATATGAGAAGGTTTGTGGTTATTAATTGGCCTGAGCTCATCACAGGGGTAGAAAAGGTTTCAGACCTTTGTAAAGCAGAGAAAATGGGTTGCACCATTGTGCACACCTGCAGTGGAAGGTGCATTTTCAGTGGCACTGGATAAACAGACCCCTGATGTTCATTTCCAAAGCAGCAACAGCCACTTCCCTGGAAAATGATCATGAAGAGGGAAAATCTGACAGAGAAAAACCTGCAACAGGGGAATCCGAGGTGCAAAAACAACTTTCCAATGGCAAGGCTGCCAGCAAACTCTCTCCCAAACACATCCCAGGCCATAGCCAGCCTGACTCCAGGACCTGCAGGGTGTAACCCTGAGGCAGAGCTGCTGGGCTGGGAATCCCTGGGAGGCTCCAGTGGAGGAATTCTGCCCATCTCACAGCTGATGTGCAGCTCTGCTGTGCCTCTGTGCCACACTGCCAGCTCCAGCTCACAGAGGGAAAGACCTGGCAGAGGGGCAGGGTTTGTTCAGAAGTGCTTTGGAAACTTCAAACTGAAAATAAGCCAGGGAAGAGAAAGTGTGAACAAAGCTACAAAGGTAAAAGAGCAGTTGGAGATCAGGCAAGGGTTCCTGAAGGAAAAAAAGTGCCACCCATGGCTGAGTGAGTGGGGCACTCTCTTTTTATAGTGAGATCTTATAAAGAGTGGGGAAGGAGGGGCTCTGGGGCTTGGCAGTTAATGGAGCTTGGGCATAGAAGCAAATCCAGAGCTGGGCTCACTGATACCCTGAAAAGTGGGAGTCACATTTTAAATAGCTTTGGTTAAGCCCTTGAAGTTTTTGGGTGGGGAATGATTTTTATTATTGGTTGTCATTAGTGCCTGAGTAAGTAAACACACCCACTCCTGGAGGCAGCGTGAAACAGGAGAGAACCTGCTACACGATTTCAGGAAAAACCCCGGCTGTCTCCAGTGTTTCAGTCTTGCATGCAGTGCTGGTGGCTGTTCTATTCTGCAGGGATCCTCTCCGAAAGGTTTCAGTCTGTGCTGGGATTAGGCTGCTTTCTGCTTGGCTGAGCGACTTGCCTCGGATGAAGAACATGACAAGCAGGGTAGGAGGCACAGGATGCTCTGCACATGTCCCCTCAGCTCCGGGTGTTTCCTCGTGGAAAGGCACCAGCTGCCAGTGCCAGATCCACGGCGGGAGCTGCGCTACGGAATCCGAGCGCTCCCGGAGCGCCCGTGTGGCCTGGAGAATGTGCTCACAGCAGGAGCAAGGCACAGGCACAGGCCAAGTTTAATGCTGATTTTAGTGCTGCTCGACAGATTTGGCCAAAGCAGAATATTCCCTTCACCCCAAAATGTGGAGGAGTCATCAGATTCCCTGGAGTTCTCCATTCAGGACACCCAGCTCTTCTGCTGGGTAATGGATATTTGTGAGGGGATGCTGCACATCAGCCCCTGACCCCCCTGCACTGCTGGAGGGAGCTCCTCTTCCCACTGCTCCCAGCTCTGGGAACAGCCAGGGGATCGATGGAGAGGCTCAGGACAGTGCCAGGCTGGACAGGAGGCTTTCCCCAGGACTAAAGGATACCTGTCACCCTCGGGAGGAGGCTGAAAAATGGCTTGGAAACTCCAGGTCTATAAGTCTTTTGTTGTAGAAACCAGGCCATTACTCTGCCTCACACTCAGGCTCAAGGGGAGAAAAATATCTCAGTGCTAAAAAACTGTAAAAAACTATTATTGTTGATATTACTCACTAATTATTGCAATATTGCAGGATGGATACTACAGCAGACCCATTTTGTAGGAACAGGGCAGACAACAGCATGTTGGGATCATGCTCCAAAGGAAGAGCAGTAATGTAATGAATAAAAACATTAAAAGAGATGAAAATAATGCAAGTCACATTATTAAAGATCTCTAAAGAGCTCAGCAAGAGTGGGGATGGATGTCACATCAGGATTTTGGGAAAAGGGGTGGAAATGGAATTGAGAAATGGGAGTTGGGAGAATGTATTTTTAAAAAGGGCAAGTTTTCAAAGGGAAGTGGGAAGGTTGAAGTGCAGGAAAAGTCTTAGCAGCAATTTTACAAGTGTTTTGGCAGGTTAAAAAAGAATCAAGGCTTTAATCTGCTGTGGTTCTTTTGAAAATCCTACTAGGATTTCTTCTCAAAATGTGTAACTACCCTCAAAAATCTAGCTGCAATCATTCAAGGAAAATGAATTATTTTCTAGAATAAGAGTTGCCTTGCAGTCAGACTGAAGTCTCTATGCAGCTATCAAATTAAAATAAAACGAGAATGGAAAGCAAATAAAATGCGGGTGTTTGATGAAGCAACTCTCTCATAAATACTGCTACAACAAGGACACAAACACAGCCCGAGTGGTGACTGAGTTTGCTGAACTTTTGGGAGTTTGTCCAGGCAGCAGTTCAGGACAGAATCTTCTGTGGCAAGAAAAGCAAGGAAGGATAAAGGATGGCTGGAGTCTCACTTACCCCTGCTCTCTGCACGTGCTGCTGAGCAGAGCAGGAGCTGATGAAGAACAAAACTCCAGGAACAGATGAGGGGACAGAAGCAGCAAAGTCTCCTAATTGACCAGCAGAGCTAATGACTCCTCACCCCAGCGTGTCCCTACATCCATCCTGGGATTCATCTCATTTAACCTTTCCTACCATGACAGGCAGGATCCCAAGGGAGAGGTGGGTTGGTTACCAGAGCAATGGTCCTTTCTGGGGACACCTGGTGACACCTGGTACATAAAACGGGCCGAGAGCCACCCTGAGGTGCAGCAGGGCTGATCCCTCTTCCCTCCCCACCACATCCCTGCCTTGGCGCTGCCCTGGCACAGCTCCAGCAAAGCCAAGGAGGCACAGACACATCTCGGCACTCCTCCGGGATGCCAAACGCAGCCCAAAGCCCAAAGAGCCTGGCAGTGGCCGGGCTGGGGTGGGGCAGATGCCCACAGGACTGCGGGCTCCGGGCACAGGCTCCTTCCTCCCCAGCACGCAGCCCGAGCACCCTGCGAGGAGGCAGTTGCTAAGGTAACTACTTTGTTCCTTTGAGAGAAAAGCCGAGTAAACAAGCATGTAAATAGTCTTAAGAGCCACGTAAATTGTTGGTGAACCTATTCTGGTTACCTTGACGATAAAGTATGACTCTTCCAGGATTGAAACTTTCTTCGGTGTGTAAGGAATATAACACGCAGTGATCTCAGGCAGCGACAGTTGGGGGTTCCAGTTTATCTGCTCCCTTTCCACACCACCCTTCCCTGCAGGATGTGAAGGCACCCCACGTACCTGGTGCGCCCCTTCCCATCCCAGTCAGCGGGCAGGGGTGCCCAGGGGGGCTGGCACTGTGCACAGTTCCATCAAACCCAGTTTGCTGCAGCCTGGGCACGCTGCAGTTTTGTCCTGGGGCTCTGCCCTGTGCCAACCCCACCAATGCACCTGCAGGGGTTGTACCCAAGGAAGACAAGGAGTCTTGCTCTTTTTGCTTGTCAAGCAGAGCAGAGGAATTCCCCAGACGAGCTAATCCCTGGAAACACCAGTGCTGAAGCACCAGGTGATGCTCCGTGGGTGTGGGAGCAGCCCTGACTCCACATCAGCACAAGCAGGGGCTCGTTATCCAGACAGTGCTTCTACTGCACTGAGGTTCTCTGTGCTCCCAGCTGCTCCCACAGCCCAGCACGGACCATCCAAACCTTTCCAAGGAAAGTCCATGCCCACCCTCACCCAGCCTCCCTGGCTGGTCCAACCAGCACAGAGCCCTGAGGATGCAAAGTGGATTTTTATCCATTTTCCCTGCTATTCCAGCTGCGGCAGGCGGTGCCACAGGAGCAGAGCCCTCGGTGCCTCAACAGGAGTGGGATCTGGAGCTGCCACAAATGACATCAGACAGCATAACTATTTCAGCCCTGCCAGTCCTCAGCAGGGGTCACAGCTGACAGCAGACTTAATAAAATTGGCTGGGGTTGGGTGACTAAAATGAAACATCTCAGCTGAAAAAAAAAAAAAAAAAAAAAAAAAAAAAAAGCAAGATTGAGGCTCATTCAAGAGCTTTCTCCTCACACAGTTAAGGGAGAGCTTCACTACAATTGACAGCTAATTCAGTACACATCTCATAATATATTATCTCCCCAGCTCTATGACAAGTCTAGTGAGTAAGATGCAAATGAACACTTAGGCAGGTAAGTTCTTAATGTCACTTTAAGGCTCAGCGCAGCATCACTGTCTTCTCCATCCAGTGGATGAGTTGCTGGTGATGGAGCAGTTGTGGGAAGGTAACAGCAGGATGGCGGAGGAAATGGAAGGTAAAGGAGGTTAATTTATGGAAATGATCTGGGTCACGCTGTAAGTAGGACGTGTCACACGCAGCTTTAAAAGTACAATAGTAATTTATTTAGGAGCTGATTCTCTCAATAGATAGTCAATGAGGGTTAGCAGGAGTCAGGTAATTGTTTTGATCTCCTCATCACAAAATGAACTGCAGCATCCCGAATAGATGCAGCAACTCCCAGAGCTGTGCAACTCTAACGGCCCCGGAGCAGTGGGGAAGGTTTGGCTGGAGTGGGGCAGTGCCACACACGAGGGACGTGTGGGGTCCTGCAGCACTTCCTGGCAGCCTGGATGTCACTGGGATTGCTGGGACCGCAGAGGTTTTGGAGCATTCAAGGATCAATGAAAATTTTAAAAAAAATCAGAGGATTTTATCACTACAGAAATAATTGTGTTTTGGGAGGAGAGAGGAGTAAAGGGGAAAAAAATAAATTCTACAGAAAGATGAAAAACAGACTCAGACTTTCCCTTCCAGTTATTAATTAATTAATATCTCCTTGTTATTAATAGCAAAAATGAAAAAACAGTGGGTTTTTTTTCTCTTAGGTTTTTGGGTTGGTTGTTTTTCCCTCTTTTCTTCCCTTTATTTGGCTGTTTTAACGCCCCAGTCGAAGACACAGAAGCTGCAGCGCCTTGGCAGCATTTTGCACTGCGAGGGGAGGCAGGGAGACGTGAGGGGCACAGCCGGCACAAACGGGGAGCCCAGATGGAGGTGCCCAGGGGACTCTCCGGGCACTGCGGGCATCCCGAACACTTCCAGCCTGGGTGAAATTCCTGCGAGCACCTGGCAGGGAAGAGCTCCATCAAACGCAGCAGCTCTGTGTCCTGCTGTGCCTGTGCATGCACCTGCTCTCCACGGCTTCTCCTGGAGAAACCTGCAACCCTCAGCACTGATTCAACAGAAAATACATCCCCTTTTGAATTCTTGAGCAATTAGTTAAATCAATCCAAGAGGCTGTGTGAGACAGCCTTGCACCACTGAAAAATATTTTTCAGTTTAGATGAACCTGACTCTTTTTTTTTTTTTTTTTTAATGCTCAAGGAGTGTCTGTACTGGCAGCAGTATTTAAAATAAAAATCTTTCAGCTGTATCCTTTAGCTTCATCTCCCTCTTCAGAGGAGCTGCTCATCTATCAGAACATCATAATTCCAAATTCTCCTGGCTTAATTAGTTTGTTCTGTGATGCTCTCAGAGAAAATAAATTACATTTTCTATTTTTTTTTCTTTTTCTAATGAACTGACCGCAAATTTATAATGAGAATATATTTTGCAAAGCTAAAAGGACTAACCAGGATATCTTTAATCAGCTTTTAATTACAGAGGCCAGTGATTCAAAACCTTTAGTACCTGACTTGGTTCCTGCATGGACCTGATGGCTGTTCCCTCCTCCAGGCTCAGGTCTGCAGGTGCCAATGTGACCAAAGGCAGACGGTGCTGGGAAGATTTCAAGGAGTTTTCTTATCCCAAACACCAGAATACAGATGGTTTCTGACACAGCAACACTGGCTGATCGGCATTCGGAATATATCTGATAATTTTTCATCAATCCTTGCCTCTCAAGGTCAGGAGATTCCCTACAAATCCCAGTTTCACATGTAAGAGCTGATTTTCCTGGCCATCGGGATTGCAGGTTGATATTTAAATGGAAGGCAATAGAAATAACCATATTTGTAGTGGCATGGTTTTTTATTTTCTCATTTCTAAGGAGTCAGATTCCTGATCCTCTGCCTCCTCTCTTTAGCAGCCCCTTGTCCCTGCCTGTTACACTTGTTGCAAAGCCTGCTCAGAGATTTGAGCTGCTCCTGCCGACAGCAGAGCTCAGCCTCTTTCCCTGATCCTACTGAATCACAGGAGGAAAATCAGCAAAGGCATTGAAATCGCCCCAAAAGATCCTCTTCTGCCCAAAAAAGTGCCAAAAATGCCCACAGGAACAGTCCAGACTGCTGATGAACTTTTTTGGTTCTCATGTTAACATAATTTAAGCTGAAGATAAACCCCAATTCTATTCTGGCTTGCATGACAAATACAAATTAAGCATGGAGCTTGGAAACAATTAATTTAAAGTAATAATTTGTATAAACATCCTAGCAAAATTTTAAAGGGTATTAAACACCCTGTTTTATAAACATAACACTTAATTTGAAAAAAAAAAAAAAGAAACATTTAGAAGGTAACACATTTAGGATAAGTGCACAACACATGAAAATAATAAATGAAATTTTCCCAGTTTAGAAAATGAATGTAATTAATTAACATTTAAATTACATTTTTAATTGCAATCATACCCTCCCAAGGGACTCATAAGGGACCATAATTGCAATTAAAAGCATGTGGATTAGATAATAAAACAATGCAGAGTGTCTGAAATGTGCGATTTAAAATGGAAAGCAGACATTGTTATCGGCACATCTAACTTAATTGTAGCCATAAAGCAAATGTGCTGTACAAAATAAAATTCACATACGGGAACATTTAATTCTTGAATCTCTTAAAGGGGACACGCTTGAGAGCACATTTTATGACAGGTTCTGTTTGAAACGGCCCTTTAAGGCTTTAGTATTCAGGGATAGTGCTTTAATGTTTTTGCATTAATAAAAGCATAGCTGAATGTTCCTATTAAAATACACAGATACATTTAAGTAAGAGATGAAACTGAGTGCCTGGAATTTAAGTTGCAGAAGGCATAATTATATCAGGGACGCATTTTTCTTTGTTCTGCTTTGTTTTAAAATTGCCTTTGCCAGGGGAGAGTTGGAGAGGTGCTGCATTTCCAGGCTGGGAATGACCAGGAGAAGGTGGCTGATAAATCAGAATTTACTGGGCAAACACAGATTTGCTCCACCTTCATTGTGGTCACCTCCCAGGCCAGTGCAGCCTCACAGGAATATCGACATCCTGGTTTTCCTGCTGCTGCACTGCTGCTTTTTTGATAAATACTGACGATTTTAGACTTTAGTGGCACTAATTCTTCGTTTTCCACAAAGTACCACTTTATCTTTTTTGTTCCTGTGTTGAGCACTGGTGAGGGGCCCCTCGAGTGCTGTGTCCAGTTCTGGCCCCTCACTGCAAGAGGGGCTGGAGCGTGTCCAGGGCAGGGAACGGGGCTGGGGAAGGTTCTGGAGCCCCAGGAGGGGCTGAGGGAGCTGGGGAGGGGCTGAGCCTGGAGAAAAGGAGGCTCAGGAGGAACCTTGTGGCTCTGCACAGCTCCTGACAGGAGGGGACAGCCGGGGGTCGGGCTGTGCTCCCAGGGAACAGGGACAGGAGCAGAGGGAACGGCCTCAGCCTGGGCCAGGGGAGCTCAGGGTGGACAGCAGCAGGAATTTCCCCATGGAAAGGGAGCTCAGGGATTGGAAGTGCCCAGGGAGGGTTGGATCCCATCCCTGGAGTGTCCAAGGAAGTGACACTTAGTTCAGACATAGACATGAACGACTCCAAATGTTCTCATAGAATTTGTTGAGTTTTCACTTTTACCAGGTAAAAAAACCCAAACAAACAAACCCGAAATCTTTCAATGAATTAAATGATGTTGGTCTATTTCCAGCTTGACCAGAAGTGTGCTGGGTAAATAATGCTGCAGTTCCCTGTAGGATACACCAGGTTATCTGCTCTGCTGTCCCCCTGTGTAAGAGATTCCAGGAAGGAATCGAGTCTCACTGGCAACACACACCATGGAATTCCTGCTGCCAGGGGGAAAAAAACACCCAGAAGGAGGGTTTTTTTGTGTAGAATATGATGTGGTACTTCTGCTACCTATGAAAACACAGTGAAAGTCAGAACACAGTGAGTGTGCATGGTCCCTGCATTAACCCTTTACAAATCGTGGAATCTTGAAGCAATTCCATGGAATTTTTGTCACCAGCTCTGGCACCCCTACATACTGTACCAAGCTCTGTGGGGACAACATTTCCTAAGGGTTGGAAGAGTCCCCCTGAGGGGAAACAATGCTGAAAGCATTACTCAGAGGAAACTTTTGAACCTGAGGGTGACATTTTTCCCTGTGACTGCTCAAAGAAGCAGATATAATTTGTTTTATAATACTTCACACCCCCTCCTCCCCCCAGCCAGGAGTGGCAATGCTATATGGAGCTCTCTGCAGTGCTCTGCATATGGTGCTGCTGGAATTTGGTGTTTTGGGCAATAAAGGATTCATTGTTGGGGTTTTAGCAGGCTTTGGGCAACCCAGGAGCAGGGTGAGCTGGCACCAGCCATCCAGAATTAGAAATACACGGAGTAAATGCTTATTTTCTTAAATCCACAGAGCCCCACACAGTAGATACCCATAAAAAATAAGTTATGGCAGTGGGCTGTGCCATGTGGTGTTTACATGGACACATGGGCACCTGGACACCTGGACACATGGACTAATGGAAACACGGACACCTGGATACCTGGACATTGTACATCTGTTCATCTGGACACTTGGACAGCTGCACCCTCTTCACCTGCACACAGGGACATCTCACACCTGTACACCTGGTTGTGTGGACACCCAGACAGCTGTAACCTGCACACCTGTGTGCTTACACACCTGCACACCTGCACACCTGTGTGCTTACACACCTGCACACCTGTGTGCTTACACACCTGCACACCTGCACACCTGTGTGCTTACACACCTGCACACCGATGTGCCTGCACACCTGTGTGCTTACACACCTGCACACCTGTGTGCTTACACACCTGCACACCTGCACACCTGTGTGCTTACACACCTGCACACCTGCACACCCGTGCACCCACCAGCACTGCTGAGCTGCTGCACTGTGATGAGGCAGAGTGTGATAAGGTGCCCCCGACCGTCCCTGTGTGCCTCTGCCCAGCTCGGGGCCGGCACAGCCACGGCTCCCGTCCCCCCCCGGCCGGCTGGAGCCCCCCTGGCCAGGACACATGTTGGAGATGCTGATCCCTTCTTAGCCAGGGAGCTTTAAACTTCGCTGAGCTCATCGGCTGTCCAGCGGGACAAAGCCCAGCCTGAGCTGCCTGAGGCAAACAGTTAATCACATTAGCGGGCCACTGATGCTCCAATCGGGAAGTGACAAAAAGTAAAGCAACATTTAGATTTGCAGTGTGGAAACACATCCAGATTAAATTTAATTTGGATAGTCAGGAAATAGGGGCACCTGTCAGTTCCTAGGTAACACGGGGATTTTTTTTTTCTAGCATCACTTACTACCTTGGGGAAAAAAGCTCTTTCTGAAGCCAAAAAACCTGACAAGGTGTAAGTCATACAATGCATCGTGCTGCATTCCGCTGCCTTACATTGGTTCGTGTCTTGTCATATGACAATATAACATGACACAAACTGCGGCTACATCGCATTGGAGATTTCTAAAACAAAGCTTCCCAGCTCGGCAGCAGCAGGGCTGTGCGGGGATCCACTGCTCCATAAAATATGCACAGCCAGCCCTCGACACCAGCACAAACCAACAGGAGCGGAGAAGCAGAACTTTTCATTCCAGCAGGATTTCACCACTGGAACTTTGTAACCCCGCGCTTTGATTTTGTTTTTTAATTAATTGCGGGAACACGGCAAATGCAAAACAGAAGCACGGGGTAGAAAAGTAGAGGGAAAAAAAAAAAAAAAAAAAATATGTAAAGATAAAAGACAGAAGAAAATTAATTGTTAATTATTTATTAGATGGTTCATTTGCTCACACCTACATTACTGTGTTGGTGTTTTAACCCACTGTGCTCGCTCCTCAAGCCTGACCTCAGCCACGTCGTTAGCTGAGTTCCTTTCCTTTTGTCACTTCTCATTAATTTCATCAGCTTTTGGAAAAAAAAAAAAAGAAGAGCTGTGAAGGTAGGGGCTCTGTGGAACAATGTGAATAATTCTTAGGGGGTGCTCCTTTCCCAGGCTGTGATAAATAAACTCCCAGCACACAGTGATGCTTTGGGAGGGACAGGGGCTGTCTGTCCTTCCCCAAGGATTCCCAGGGCGCTGGGATGGGACAGCCTCATCCCACACTTGCTCCTTTGGGCACAATCCTTCCCAACATTAATCTGCTACAGACCTGAAGCTCGAAGCCACCAGGAGAGTCTGAGTGCATCAGGCGCATGCAGGGGATGAAGACACCAGCATTCCTTTAATATATGTTAACTGTAGCATTAAAGACAACCACAGTATATCATGACACTGTCAAAAGCGTGGCTTGAAAAATAGAATCACTGCAGCCTATATAACTTGAGGATTTGTCTCTGCAAGTGTTTCAGTAAGTGGTTATTTCCCTTAAAACTTGTTTTACTTTTTTTTTTTTTTTTTCTCTCAGCACAGTGTTTGCAGAAAAGAAGAGAATATGAAAAGGAATTTTTTCTGGTTCCTGTGCTTGAAAATTAATTTCCTTACTTTCTTCTGGCCTTCTAAGGGAAAAAAAAAAATCTCTTTTCAGCTTAAAACCTCTTGCAGATTTACTGTGACACATTCAACATGCAATAAGTTGTCCACCATGAGACCCCCGGCTCCCAGGGTAGCATTTATTTTAGCTACAAAAAAGTGCAAAGCAGCTTGGATTTATATAAAAGTAAAATAATTTCAGCAGTCTGACACAGGAAAGGTAGGTCAAATCATGCTTAGTACTTATGTAATTTTTTTTTTAACTACTGAAATGTAATCATATCCTGGAGTTGGGTGATCTCATCTGGGATCAGGGAAACTACAGTTCTAGTAACTATGAAAGGGGAGAAAACCTCTTCCATTCCTCAGCATACAGAAGAAAAATAACACAAAGCTTTTCTTTGATCTCTTTGCCAAATAAAGTACTATTCTAGCACTTGACATATGACTGCAGTGACCCTGAGATATTCCTCCTGTACATTACCTTTACTTTGTTTCAGCAAAGGCAGAACTGGTAACAGAACTCCATCATTTACCCTCAGCTTCTTTGAAACCATTTTTCACATTTAGTCCCTGATAGAAAAGGAACGTGTCTGTTTCCTACACTTGATTTATTACGTAGTTTCTAAGCAAAACACTTTTATCTGAAAGTATAGGTCAGACAAAGGAATAATGCAATCAAAGAGACACTTGCAGAAACATTATAAATACTGTATTTTATACAGCAGAAGCCCTGCGCTGTCAGAGATGACTGCCTTCTCACAGACACTCACTGGAGCTCATTGTCTGCTAGTAGAGCAAAATTTGTGCTTAGGCTAGAAGAGGAGTACCTTTTAGACTTTTATCATTATTTTTCTATTTGGTGGTGGTTTTGGGTCGGTGGGTTTTTAGCAGTAATTACATTATTTAAAAGCCTGGTATTCCATGAAGATTTGAGCCCCGAGGGGCTCTGTTAGAGGAGTTTTCATTGCCTTACTGTAAGAACTGTGTTTAGTTTTGCCAGGGATCACTCTGCGGTGGGCAGCAGGAAGGGTGGCAGTCACTGTGCGCCTTTCATTCGGGAGCGTTGAACAAATCCACTTCTGCTCCTGACACAGCCCTGTCCCTGTCCCACAGGTACCCCCAGCTTCCAGGATTCCTCCTCCTGACCAGCCTGGCCAGGGGTGGAAGCTCTGTTATTCCTGGCTTACAGAGAGAAAAGGAAAAGCTCAGAGAACTGGGATTGTTCCCCTGGAGAGGAGAAGTTTTGGGTGACCTCAGTGTGGCCGTGGAGGAGCTGCAGGGAAGATGGAGAGAGAGGATTTCCAAGGGATGGAGGGACAGGACACAGGGAATGGCTTCAAACTGCCAGAGAGGAGGTTTAGGTGGGATACTGGAAATAAATCCTTCACTGTGAGGCAGGGGACGCCCTGGCACAGGAATTCCCAGAGGAGCTGTGGCTGCCCCTGGATCCCTGGCAGTGCCCAAGGCCAGGCTGGATGGGGCTTGGAGCACTCTGGGACAGTTGAAGGTGTCCCTGCCCATGGCAGGAGTGGAGCCAGAGGCAATTTAAAGCCCATTCCAAGCCAGGCCATTCCATGGAGAGCTTCTCCAAAGTGACCAGGATTGACAGTCAGCTGCTTTTCACTGACCACATCTGTCTGTGACCATTGCTGTGGGCTGTAAATCAGGGCACTGGAGCCCCCTCCCTGCTGGTGAGACAACGCCGAGCTGCACACCCCGGGAAACCTCTACAGCGGGGAGGAAGCCGAGCTTCCTCTTTTCCAGGGAAACACAAGCAGGAGCTTTCATCTTGCATCTGGTGTTTGGCTGCTGCAGTGCCAGCTGCCAGAGAGCTGATGGATCCCGTGTCAGAGGAGCTCTTCCCTTCCTTTCCCTTCCCTTCCCTTCCCTTCCCTTCCCTTCCCTTCCCTTCCCTTCCCTTCCTCCTTCCCTTCCTTCCCTTCCCTTCCTTCCCTTCCCTTCCCTTCCCTTCCCTTCCCTTCCCTTCCCTTCCCTTCCCTTCCCTTCCCTTCCCTTCCCTTCCCTTCCCTTCCCTTCCCTTCCCTTCCCTTCCCTTCCCTTCCCTTCCCTTCCCTTCCCTTCCCTTCCCTTCCCTTCCCTTCCCTTCCCTTCCCTTCCCTTCCCTTCCCTTCCCTTCCCTGGCTGGGCAGGATGGGGAGCAGATGCTGAGCACAGCACAGGGATCCAAACCCCAGCGAGTGCCTGGACAGAAGGGGGCGAGGCTTCCCCTTCCAAGTGCTGCTGGAAAAGAAGCAGGGAAGCTCCTGAAGGCTGGAACTTGCCGGGCTTCAGCACAGACACAAACCCGAGCTGACTGAAATTCAGAAGTGCTAAAGAAACGGCAAGGCAGTACTCAATGTGTTATGACCTTTCCTGCTATTTTCAAAATTGCAATCTTAAGGGGAAAAAAAAAGGAAAAACGGAGCCCACCCTCAGCACTTTGCTGAAAATGTTATTAAAAGCAATGAATTCTGTTTTATTGTTATGTTTAATTTTTATTTTTTTTTTAAAGTGCCATTTGAAGCAGAGGCAGCGCAGAGGATGCCTCCCTTAAACCGAAGATAAGTTTGATATTTGAAAAGAGCCAATTTATCTCATTCATTCTTTTACGCGCTCACTTATATTTATTTATGTGCACACTACTTGGAATTGCGTTTTTATTTTGTACTGGGTGCAGTGGCTGTTAATGATCACATACAGTCATGAGAATTAAAATAGAATCCTGCATTTCACTTGGACACCGGAGGAGCGCACATGGGATGCAGGATATATAAATAACAAAGACCTTGAATTATCACATATTCTATATCCTCTCTTACTTGAATATAAAAGCAAGCCCTAACCTATGACAAAACTTCCTACAAACGAGATAGGAAATAAATAAAATGCACAATGCTGGAGCTCAATTTGAACTATTCAGACTTCATCAAAACATGCTGGAAAATGTGTGATAGGACAGGGAAAACCTTTGCATATAAATTATAGCTATGAAAGGATGTGCTGCTGCAAACAAGTGTAAAGATGAAACTTCCCCAAAACTTATATCAAGCATAAGATATTGTAAATAATAATTTACATTTAAATAGCACCTTCAGCTTGGGAGGATCTGGGAGCATCTTGCTAAGCACAAGTGAAATCTGTGATGGGAAGGGGGTGCAAACCCTGAGTGCAGCTCTGTTTTGTTCTGCGTTGCAGGGTAAGGGAAGGGGCTGCACGGGGACAGAATCTGCTGACCTCCACGTGTGCTTCATTCATATCAGCCAGGCTGAGCACACCAGGGAAAGCCTCTCTGCCATGATCCACTGTGGGAAGGTGTGCGCTTGGGTATTTGCAGGAAAGGAAAGGGGAACTCAAAAGAACTCTTGGCTTCAAATCTCAACAAGCACCAGAAAACTGCTAAAAATATCAGCGTAAATAATAGTGTTACACTTACAAACTACCTTGTATTTGACAAGTCTGGCCCTCCTTCCCAACCAGAAGGCAGAGTTTTCTAATTTTAACATCAGGGAAGTATCACAGAAGGAGGAGCTGGCTGTAAAACTGTGTCCATCCCAGGATGAGGAACAGGAACCTCTGAGCAGCTCCAGGAACTCAGCAGCATTTCTGTGGTTCCCCCCCAGCAGTCCCAGTTGATCCCTAGTCCTGAGCAGCACAGGAACATCCCAGTGTGAAATGAGCTGATCCACGACAGCCCAGGCACTTTGACTAATTAGGTTTCAGTATTAAATGGGATATAAGGGAACAAGGATAACAGCAAAAGCTTCCACAGACCGAGGCACAGAAGGTTCCTCAGAGGCAGATGATGCCACTGAGCAGCCCCACAGAAGAGTGTGGATTGACCTGAGTGTGGATTTTAGGAAGAAATTCATCTCTGAGGCTGGTGAGGCTCTGGAACAGGAATTCCCAGAGAAGCTGTGGCTGCCCCTGGGTCCCTGGATGTGTCCAACACCAGGCTGGAGGGGAGCTGGAGCAGCCTGGGACAGCAGAAATTGTCCCTGTCCGTGGCAGGGGTGGGAATGGATGATCTTTACGGTTCCTTCTAACACAACACCAGCCTGATAAACCCTCCTCCAGCCTCACTGACACCTCCTAAAGCTCCATGTGACTGCTGGAAAGAGACCAAAAGCATTTACCAAATAAACTGTGAACGCAGGCAATAAAGAAGGATGTTGCACATTATTTCTCAGGTATCCAAACCATTCATTTCGGTGTATTTGAAGATGAAGAATAAAGGAACAATGCGCTGTGACACAATAGAAAAGGAGCACCAATGTTCTCCTTGAGAAGCAAACTGTTCTCATCAGCCTGACAACGTGATTTGTCTTCTGCCAAACCAGTCCCATCCCATATTGTACATCAGGGAGCACAGAGGAGCTCAGGGCTGTACCCAGCTTACTTCCACAACCTCTGTGTTTATGAACAGGCTTGGAATAACTCAGTGTTACAAAAAATGTACAGTTAAAATGGACACTGAAATTACTTACAGAAAGAAATCAGCTCTTTCACAACACCAGCCCTTGGCTGATAAGAACAGATTATAAAATAGGCAACGATAGCAGTAATCCATCCTTTATGTTTATATTTTAGGAATATCCTAACCTTGAGGGTTTAGCATGCAGGTTGAAACAAATTGCTCTGATCACCAATATCAAAGTGTCAAGCTGAGATATTGCGTGTCAATCATTCTGTGACAAAGATAAAAGTGAACAAGATGCATTTCATAGTTACACAGAGAGGGAACATGGATTAGGTATTTAGTGGCTTTCCCTCCCCAACATACCTACCAGCATTTCTGAGTTGTTTTAGCAAGAAACTTGAAATATAATCGTTTCAAGACAAATTACAGAGATGCTCTCTACAATGATGGAGGTCTCCTTAACTGTAGATTCTCCTCACAAACATTGAGTCAAGCCAATACCACCAGACTTTATGAAACTGTGAATTGCATCTCCGCTGAGAGTGCCCTGCTACCCAGACAAATCAATTGGCTTGACCTTTACATCTGCCCTACAGAGTTTAAGCAAAAAGAGAGAACGAGAGAGAGAGAGAGAGAGAGGGAAATATCATCTCAGATGCTGCCTTGTAGAGAAGGGGAGAAAGAGAATTTCCCAGACACTGGGATACAAATCTGAGCTCTGGTTTCCCTGTGCCTTCAGGGAATGTGTTCTGGGGAGCACATGAACCCTCTGTGGGATCATCTGGCCATCCTGCCTGACGCTTCAGCTCCTGGAGGTTCTGGACATTGAGGGCAGCACAGCTTCCCCTCTGCTCCCTCGAGCTCAGGCTCCTGGAATCCCTGTCAGCTGCACACCCAGCATCTAAGAGCTTTCTTGGATGTGTCCCACTGGACCAGATCCTCAGCTGCTTTCCCTGCTCCTTGAACTCTTGCCAAAGGTTTATCCTAAATGGGAGTCCAAGAGAGCCGCGAGCCTGGAAAGAAAGGCTCAAGATATATGATAGCTGCTCCCAGAAATATAAACCAATATTTACAGAATTGTACAAACATCCTATTCTCATTAACTCCTCTGCAGCTTTTCTAAAGTCCCATTCCAAATATAAGTGGACAGTATATACTACGGAAGGAAAAATGTAAATACATGCACAAACTTTTATTTAATCTCTGGAGAAAAACAACATACATGTTGATGGATTCCTCTCTTTCCCCTTTACAGTTTAAATCATTTTCTGTAGTGGGCAGAAATTAAATAAAGACCAAAAGGCAGAAGACTATCACACGTTATGGTAAAATTCCTACTTATTTTAAAGGATCAGCACGAATGACAGATCCTAGACATATGTGATAATTTGTATTACAAATTTCAAATTTGACTGAATTTTTCTTAACTGGTAATTTTATCAATACAAGTAATCCAGACTCTCACCAATAAAAATAGGATTTTTATGGATTGATTTTGTGAAATTCTGACTGTGTTCAGCTATTGCTGAGAAATCTGCTGAGAACCAAATGTCCCCTGCAACACCAACACATTACCAGCAAAGAGAAAATGATGCAGGTCCAAACATTTACCTTCAGGATTGTGTTCTAGCTGGTTTTAATGTTGCATAAATATTAGACTCAGGTTTGTTCAGCCAATGTTGGGCACACATTTGATGTAAGGAGTCTGGAGCTGGGGGATAACAGCTGACAGTCTAAATAAACCTGCAGGTGCCATTGCAGAGCCATTCTTCTCTGTGACACTGGCTGGTGACAATGACCCACCACGGCCCCCTAAGGTGGGGTGGTTCCAGCCCCATGAAATTCTTCAAATATGGGCTTGAATCCCCTTTTCATTTCAGCTTTTCATGAGAATAAATGATATCTCAGTCCTGTTTCTCCACCATTAGCCTAAAGATCATTTGCAGTGCACATTGGGCTACTTTTTGTGATCCCAAACTGCACATTGAAAGTAAAACTAGAGTAGGATTGGCTGAGTAAAGACAACAGTGTTTAGTCTCAAACCCCAGCTGTGCTGAACCGAGGTATTTGCCCAGATCTCACTGTTAGAACCACTTGGCCAGAAGGCAGAACCTTATCTCTGTGAGCAGCAATTCCTTTCTCAAAACAAAACCACACCAGCAACAACTCACATTTTTTCTTTTAGGACAGAGAGTCTTGGATGCAACTTTACTGCAAATATCCCAAAAGGGGAGGCTGATATCTCTTGCCTGCTGTAGTTTCCTCTGAGATCTGGGTGTCCATGCCATGCCATCCATTTTTCTGGACTCACAGGAAACATTTCCCAGTAAGCTTTCAAGCCCTGAGTGTTACAGGAGTAGTACAGGTGTAGTGCTGAGAATGACAGGGCCAGCCTCTGTCACCCCACAGACAGAAATGTCAACAGAACCACAGACACGGCTTTGAGGCCTGATTTTATATTCTGCTTCCTTCATGTAGCTGCTGAAAACAGGGATATCTGTTTTGCACTAGGGAGATGACATTTAAAGCAGTTCTGACCCGATCTCCTTCACACAGGAAAGCACATTTACCTGGAGTCCAGCCTGGCAAGAATCAAATGTTAGGCAAAAATTGTCTTCACCTGGTAAAAATGGTTTTGAACCTTATGTATAAAGAGGTTTCTCTGTGTGTGTGTGAATACATGGAGATATATCCACATGCACACATGCTCTGCAATTCCAGCGCCAGGAGAGAATGATGCTGAGCTTGGTGATGATAAGAATGATGTAATGGCGTTTAACACGCTGGGAAGAGTGTACAAACAAACTTACATGGGAACACATGTAACAACTTCATCAGCCAATTGCACAGTGCTAGCACTGACATGTGCAAAGCCATCAGCTCTGCGTGGGATTGCTCTGATCTCTCTGATTCCAGGGAATGCTCTCCACAGAGGCAAACATTGGTGTAAATCAGCACATAAATACGTAAATAGACAAAACTGCTAGAAATTATTGAACCGTTGAGCACAAGCAGAAGGTTAATTTTTCATTAACATAACAATTACAGTCTTTGAATTGCAGCTGCAGGAAGAATCACAAGCTCAAAGCAGGACATCCTGTGCAGGACATGATGTGTTCAAGGTGCTGCTAGATGGTTCCTACCTCAGAGAACTCAAATCTCTGTAGGAGACAGTAAAGAGCAGAAACTGAAAACGTGGAGGAATCAGATAACATTCACTCACGGATCCTCTGGCATAGCTGGGAGCTGAACAGCCTTCCCCAGGAGAACCTCAATCATTAGATGCTGCTTTTATCCAGCACAGCTGGATTCTCCTTGTCCTTCCATGGAAATGTTTGGTGGCAAAAGACAGGGAGATGATTTTTTCCCTTTCCTTACACACCCTGTGCAAAGGACTGTGAAAATTCTTCTGTGGGTTTTTTTTTGTGGGGTTTTTTTTTTTTTTTTTTTTTTTTTTTTTTTTTTTTTTTTTTTTTTTTTTTTTTTTTTTCTGCATTGTCCTTCCCAGAGGCCTGCGGGAAAACTCATCACTAAAGAGGAGAAAGTCCCTGCCCAGGGTCACATCTCTAGCCCAGACTCACAGAGCCCTCACAGGTTTGATGTTGGATCCTTGGGTTACAGATACAGCCAGATTTGTCTGTTAGTCAGCTTGCAGCTTTGTAACTCACACTGGATTTTCTACAGCCACAGATTCTCACCCCAGGAAGGACTGAAATGACTTATTCCAGGCTAACCACTCTTACCCTTTAGCATGTGTGACCAGCTCCTGAGCAATCCCTTTGCAACCCCCAGCCCCTCCGCGTTACATCAATTAGAATTTTGCTCCGTGATAAAACTCCAGCAGAAAGAGCTGTGCTAAGGACGTGGGACAAACAGACCCAGCCCACCTGAGGAGAACACAAAAAATAATAGAAAACCTGTCCCAGTTTCTTTTTGTTATTGGAACATTTGATATCTGTTGGAAGTTTTTTTTTCCTCAATAAACACAAGCCTTAATTTTGGTCTTGTGTACCTCAAGTAGGAGGACAATTTGCTGTAATTGTGAGAAGCATTCTTTACCGTGAGAAGAAAGAAGGATTCAGCCCAAATCCCCGACCAGAGCCTGCCTAGGTGGTGCTGAAATAGAGATATTATGCTGCTCTTCCTGAATGTCCTTATGCAAACAGGACGTTGTAAATGTCTCCTTTTTGAAAAAGGGCCTTGTATCTGGTCTTAGTTCTGCCCTTTGATTTATTGGGAGCTTCAGCTGCAGACCAAATAGGTTTTCCTGTCTGCTAGCTCCTATTCCAGTCTTAAGTCATTGTGCTTTGAGACACGCTCCTTAAAGTACAAAACTCTGTTACAGTGCCCTAAATAATATGTGATGCGAATAAGTGCTGTTAAAGAAGTTTCCTGTTTTGGTTTCCTTATTGGCACTCCAAGCTGAGCTAAAATCTCCAAAGGCCTTACTTAGTATGCAGATATTGAAACCAAACCAAAAAAAGATTCCTGCATTTGTTGTGCTGTAGCTTTAAATGCCCCTGGCAGAAACTTCATTTCTCTCCCTTTCTCCCTTTCGATCCTTCCCCCTCTCTCTTTTTTTGATGTTTCTTCTTTCTCTCAGCCTGTCATTGACAGTAAGTGCAATCACATTACACACAGCTTTCTTTGGAAAGCCCCCTTTTTAATGATCTGGCAGTCTGTAGACACTGACTGCTTCCAGAAAAAATTTCAATCCCTCTTCCCACAGCTTCCTCAAGCTCCAATGATAAATGACACCTGTCATTCTGTCACAGACAAACGGCACAGATGGGAGCGTCAGTGATATATGGCTCACCAGAACAGGAAATCAACTTTGTTGGTTTTTTGGTTGGGTTTTTTTTTAAACAGAAAAGAGCTGACCAGGACATTGTCATGAGGCTGTCCAGGGGCCCTTGCCTGGAGGAGGAAGGGAGGCAGGAGAGAGGAACCAGTAGTTTTTAAGTAGCAGCTGCAGTGTGCAGAGCAAGGGCTGCAGCTGTCTGAGTGGCTCTGCAGTTTGTGACTTGAGTACGTTCAAACCACGACCCAAAGGTGCAAATTCTGCTCTTCCAGCCATACCTGTGCTGATGTCACTCCAGAGATCCACCCCAGCACCCTCCCAGCCTGGGAAATCAGCTTGGAAAACTTTCCTGGAGCCTGGATTAGACATATCCACAATTACATTTGATTTAATTTCTCTCAGTGATGGAACTGAACCAAAATCCTGGCTATAAGAACACTTGAGAAATGGGGAAATTTAATTCCGAACCCATTTTCTGTCAGACAGGTCTTCCTTAAGCTTCTTTTGAATCACCCATGTTTTCACAAGGAATTTTTTTTGCAGGCAAATCACTTAGGCTGCCTGAGACACGCAGCCACTTTTTCTCTGCCAAGCAGGCAGACAATAAGCTCAGAGCTCTGACAAAAACTGTGCAGAAGTTTTTACCCTGTGATGCCCTTCTTGATAAGAGAATTAAGTCCTGCCACTCTCCCTCTCCAGAGCAGCTGGAGCGGAAATGGGAGCCCAAGTGGTGGCTGAGTAATTAAAGAATATTTCACAGTCCTGAGAAAGGCGACTCTCCTGAGGACTGCACGAGGAGGAGAGGAGCAGGATTGTGCACACAGACAGAGTGACAACCCCTAATCCCCGAGTGGGGAGATTTCTACAGATAGCTCACCACCATTACTGGGAGTGCAAAATCCACCCTTGCTCTCCACAGCCAGCTGTGGGACTGTGTCCCGAAGGCTTTTCCGGATTTTGTTACAGAGCAAACACAATGCCGCGGTCCCCTGAGACAAAGACAAACGAGACTTTCTTCCGCCCCTAGGCACAGAACTTGTCCTTATTTACAAAACCTTCCCAGGTAAACAGGCTTCGTACAATGAAGGTAGAAATATCAGACCCCGAGAAAGATTCTGGCTTGTCTTTGTGGAAGTGCAGGGATACATTTACAGAGCATTGCCTGTGATTCAGCTGTAGGGTTCTGAAAAGATTAACGTACGTCATGTGACAAAATCTCCACATGCTGCAATGGAAATGTATCCCTGGAGGCTGCATTTTCAAAAGGAGCTGGGTGATAATGCTGCCTTTCCTGCACATTTATTGAATTTGATGTGTACAGTTGTGTGTACAAAAAACTAATCACGAGTCCAAAGTGATGTGAAATACAACTAAGTATGCAGGCAAAGTTAACAAAAGAAATTTCATCACATTTTAGATGCTGATTATCAGCAGCAATAGCCTAGGGAGAACTTTGGAGCAAATTCCTCGGATTTTCCACCACTCTCTAGGCTCTATAAGGGCTCCAGTAGGGTTTCATGCTCTGTATTAAGTCGTGTGAGGAAATGTATCAAATGAAGTGAATGATTGCTGACCCGACACCATGGCTGGCTCAGGATTATACATATTCAGGGCATTAATATCGAGCCTTTCATCATCCATCAGTGGTAGCCCCATAGATCACTGCACATTTTCATTGCATGGACAGATTTTTGTCTTTCTATAAATTAAGAATACTATGAAAAGAGGAAAGGTAGGAATCATCAGGCAGGTCAACCTATCAAGTCCACTCATGATGTCAATGTACAAATCCCAACTCTTCTATAGGCAGAAGAGAAGAAATGATCACACCACTGAGTGAAGTTGAAGATGTGATGCAGTGAAATTACTCCAGTCACTCGTCCAACAGATATTCCAACTAGAGGAAATAGGGAAGAGTTTGGTGGGAGCCCAAGGAGCCGCTGACAAATTCAAATAAAGATCAAGCTCTTAGTTTGAAGTGTGTTTTCACATCTCTGCCAGGACAAACGGAGCAGCGACAGCAGCCCCGGTGTTAAGGTGGGGTGGAGGAGAGAGCAACAAGCACAGCCCAGCTGCAAACATTCCAGCAAGGACAACACAACGTAGCAGGGATCACTGGCACAGAGGCCAGGGCAGCACCTGTGTGCCTTGGTCTGAAACACCACCAGCGAGCTGCAAACCCACTTTGGAGCACGGGGACAAAGTCCCTGGAAGCAGAGATGAGGGACAGTGAACTGCAAGCAGCGTGAGGTGTCCAAACAACCCCTGCACGGATCCATCCCCGCGTGTGCTCCGTGCTCCCTCTGCTCGCTCCAGCTCACACAAGAGCCACGACTTCACAGTGAGGCTTGGACTGAATGAGAGCACCTGGGGCAAAGTTTCTTTTCTTATTCTATTTCCTGAGGATGCAGCTGAGTGTGACTTTCTGGCTTGCACAAGCACTGCTCAGCTCGAAACAGATGCAGTTTTTCACTAAGAAAGATAACTCGCAAGTAGAATTTCCGCTGCTATCCTTCTCCATTAGGAGAGAAAATTAAAATATCCTTCAGGAGGGAATATATAACACTTTGTAAATTTAACAAGGGGTTTCTGCTAGCGCTGAAGAATATCCTGAAAACACACTACAGAACAGTGTACATTAGAAAGAAGAATAACTAGGATAATGCCAAGAAAAAAAACATTCTGTAATGTCAATATTGTTGCATCAGGATAGTTCTAGCCAAGGATATTTTAAGCTTTGATCAAAACTGTGAATCTGTTGAGGCAGAATTATAACCCCATGTAGAAAAAGGCTGAAATTTGTAATGACAATTAAAAAAATATTATGTTCCGGAGAGACCAAAAATGAAACAGAGATCCTGAGCCAGCAGATAAAATTTACCAAACCAAGCAAGTGAGAGAGAAGATGCTGGAGCCTTACAACAGAATGTGAAACAAACCCAAAAGGCAAACTTGGTTTTGAAGGGGAGGTTTCTGAAGGCACTTGGGGAATTTAAAGGCCCACTGGCCATGGCCTTTTAGTGAGAATTTGGTGCCAGATTGTTCTTTTTTACCTTTGAGGATCTCAAGTAATGGAGTCACTCCAGAAAAACAGGACAACAGCAAGCGGAACATGCCACAGGGTTCATTTTCCACAGTGTGCAAGAGATGCTGACAGACAAGCCAATGGGCCAACTGGGAAAGAACTGGGACCTGCACCAAAAATGTACTTGTCAAGTAGTTGCAGATTTTTTTTTAGCTGTTCTGGGATAAAATTGATGTGTTTTGACTGATGAATCATGATCAGAGATTGCCCAGTGTGCTCAGTTTGAAATACCATCTTCTACCTGTGTGTGCTGGAACACTCTGTTCTCTCCTCTGAGCATTTCTTTGGCAAATCTGTTCTTGAAGTAACAGCTAAGCACAAATCCTTCAGGGTGCAATCCTATTCCTCCCCACCCCAACAGGGATGAGACCACGGAATCCAGCTGGGAGCAGAACCAAGCTATTAATAAGGACACTTCACACACATCAAAATTTTGCAAAATAGTCATTTCTTCACATGTCCCTTGCAGCATGTTGGGACAAAGACATTTAGTGAGACGTGTTTGCTGTCATCCACCACAGTGCCAGCACCTGACAAGAGCCATCAAAATCGATGACAAATGGCAGGAACATGGGGGGCCTGCGTGCTCCTTCTCTGCTTCCCAGATCTCCTTATCCCCAGTAATTGTGCTTCCCTGCTCTTTGTTCCCCTTCAATCTCAGCACTTCCAGCTGCTGTGGAATATGATGGTGAGAACTCTAAAATTCATCAGACTGAAGAGGATGGTGGCAGCTGCATGGGATTTTCAGGCTCCTCTCTGTCCCAGCCAGTGTCATCCTGTTTTCAGCCATTCCAGAACCCATAAATGCCTGTACATCACTGCTGGCATTGGGGTCTCACATTTCTGATCCTCCTTCAACTTTCAGAGCAACTCACACAAATGGTTCTCGTTGAAATTTTAAGCAGCTTGCTATGTCTTACATTGTCTGTATTCAGTCTAGTCACTACCTGCCTGGCTTTCAGCATTCACTGGTGTCAGATGTACCAGCAAAATTGCTAAAAAATAATTTTACCTGCTTTTTCTTTCTCTTTAATGCCTTATCTCAGTGCTTCCTGCCTTTGGTGTCCTTTTCTGCTTAATACTGCTTTGAATTCCTCTGGGCTGTGAGATGAGAATGCAGAACACTCTGTGGGGACTGACTTCCCTTGGAGAGGCTTTTCTGGCTCCTGCTCAGGGACAAGCACAGAGATGGATTCCCTTCATCCTAACACACATCTAACGGGATCATTCATGCCTTGATGAGCCCCTCAGGTGAACACTGGCTGGACCTCAGCAGACTTTGAAGCCTGCTGGAGTTCAGTCTCCTCATGTTCATAAATAGACAGGGAATTAGCTGGCTCCACTTGCAGATAACTAATTTCTCTTTCCATTGAATTAATGCTTAGTTTTGTGAATTTTACCAAACTTAATGACTAAACAAAAGTAACTGAATGGCAAGGATCCCATCAAAAATATTTTGTAAGTATAAAAAGCGTTATGTCATGTCAGCAGAGGATCCCACAGAAGCCACACGATGTGATGTGACACTCCTCAAGCAATGTAATATAACATGGCACCACCAAGTAAGCAAAAAAAAGCCCAAACATTTTATTTTTAGCTGAGATGCTCATTACAGTCCAATGTCTGATCTGAATGGTTTTTGACGGACTTAAGTGGAGTGAATTTGGCTGATGTCATGGGTTTAATAGCTATTTGAATTATCCCAATCTTCTAGCAGCTCTCTAAATTTTTAATCTTTTCTGTTCACTATGAGGACAAAAAAAGTCTCTTCTAAAATAATGGCCTGAAAAGCTGTCATTGCACACTCTAAATGCAGCATTTGGACCAGACCTCTCTAATATATGTCACTCAAAGGTGCATTTGGAAAAGCTTTGTGAGACTGGGAGAAGCAGAAAACTCTTGCCTGGTCCTTGTTCCTCAGAGCAAACAGAGCTGCACAGATGCAACAGCAGCTCCTTAGAAAAGCAGGGCTGAGGGATTAAAGATCCTGATTCTTACAGATGTGATCACAGCACTGGAGATCCCAGGGAGAACGGAATCAGCTCAGGACGCATTTCAAGGGCTACAGGGTTTTCTTTCCAAATCCCAGTTGCCCCGACCTGCTGGGAAAAGCCCTCCCGCAGGTTTTACAAGATGTAACCCCAGACCTAGAGGAGAAAATAATAAAATAGGAGGGTGGGAGAAGGAGGCAGCAAACTTGTGGCTGTGTGTGACATGTCCAGTGGGCTCCAGCATGAAGTGCAAGCTCAGCCCTCAGTTCCTATCAGCATTACAGCCAGGAGGTTCTGGCATGCAGCGCTTGCTCAGCCCTCAGCTCATATCAGCATAAACACTTCATCACAGCTGACACGCTGATATGCTAAATGAGTAAGTGTGGTGCACAAAGAGGTCACAGGGAAGTTAACTAAAGGGATTATAAGGGACAGTCAACACACTTCAAAAAGAAAAAACCTGATAGGTGCAGAAAACATGGTAAATGAGCCCGAAGAATGCAAACCCTCCGCCGTGCACTCCATTACAGCCCTGACAGTCCAGTTCCAAACAGTTAAATATGAAACTGTCAACAAGGGCCTGTCTTAATAACCAAACTTGAGGCCTTTTATCCTGGAAGATTTATGAAGTAATTTTAAAGAGGCCCAAGCAAACATCTGTCAATAAATTGAATGCCGGCTACAGGATTTACAAGCAAGACAAGAATTTCTCATTAAGTGCACATTAGCACTGTGGGGATCATAAATAGTAAGAGGGCAGGATGCTGAGCCTCTCAAGCTGTCATTAAAACACTATCTAAGAACTAATGAGGAAGTGATGGAAGGATACTAATGATCCCTCAGGCTCCTTTCATTCAGCCGTGCCTGTGATACAATTTCGGTTTGCCACAACTGAAGGGTTTTAGAGAACCTCCCAACCTCTGTCCCTGCAAACCCACAGGGACTCTGGGTGCTCAATGCGGGACCAGCAATGGCATTGCCACAGCTCTGTCCTCCAGATCGCACCAAGATCGGGGTGACAATCGAAAGGACAAGTCCCAGACACTGCTGTGGGCCAGCAGGAGCTGTGTGGGTGCCACCAGGTACATCTGCAGTGCCCTCGAGGTGAAATAGGAATTTTCAGATGGAAAACAACTTGTAAGTGATTTTGAGCTTCCCTATTGAAAAGTGAGGTTGGAAGATTTTTGTGACTGCGCCTGTCTGAGCGATGACAAGGTCTGGGGGCTGCCCCTCAGCTCTCAGCCCTGCCAAGGAGAGGGACAAGGTTTCCAATAATCACTGGAGGATTGTAAGTGGCTCTGGTTCCCCAGAGCTTCAGCAGATCCCTCACAGCCTCAGTGGCAAGCTGCACTGAGAAGGAGGTGGCCCAATTCTCACAGAACTCCTTTGGGAGTGGAAGTAGTGGCTGTTCCAACTCTCACTTCAGGGAATGGGGCATTCAGATGATCCCCCTCTCTCCTGGGGAGGAGTTGCAGCTTTCCTTTAGTCTCCATGTGAGTTTGATGGAGGTTGTCCTGCCTGGAATGTTACAGAACTCATCAGGGATGTGGGACATCCCATTCAGGACTTGAGCTCGATGGTGATCCTGTCCCATCCCTGCTGCCTCCGTCACATTTCTGGCTCTTCTGTACCCACCTCCCCTTCCTTTCTGTGTGCTGGTGCCCAGAAGCTGACACAATTCTCCCAATGACAACTTGGTAAGAAATTACACATTTTTGAGCCTTATTGTCAACAAATCTGTTTGCTGGTGGAGAAGAAACAAAATCTTTTTAGATTATTTTGTTTTCTACCAAAACAGGAACCTTCATTTTGTTTATGTCCCCTAGCATAAGGACCAAAATGATTACTGCAACATAAAAAAACTATTTCTACCAATAAAAATTATTTCTTTGGGTCTGCAGTATATTGGCACTTAAACTATAACGTAGTTACTTTTTTTATGTAATAGATGTTTAACACACTGGATTGATGCTGTGGATGTATGTCTCTTTCTGAGACTTTTGTCTGCAGAAGAAATCAAATGAACATAACCAAAGTGCACATTAGGAAAAAGACATTATATTACTGAGCAGCAGCACGTAGCAACAAGACACTCATCAGTTAAAAACCTCATTCTGAAGGAATATTGTAGTTAAAACCTTCCAACGTGCAGCTTTCCAAATGAGTCTGTCCATAAACAGCAATTGTTTATAACTTGTATTTAATAGACAGTTGTCTACAACAAAATTAACTTATAAAAAGACAAACTTTTCCAGTAAAGGATAGTAAAGACAAATGCAGCTCCGTGCATTCAGCAATTGCATGAACATCACACTCTGGACCAATTTCCTCCCAGTACTGGAAATTTGATGCAATCCAGGGAAGTCAATAACAAATAATACATTCAAAGTGTTCAGAGCTGAGACTTCCATTAAAGCAACAAATGCCTGAAATAACTAATTGGAAAATGTTATAAACCTTATCCAGTGAATTCCTTTTTCATCTCTTATCCTCTGCAACTTGTGTTATATCCACATGGGCTGATTTCCAATACTTTTTAGACTGATTCAACCAATAGGATCAATTATTTAAGAGTATTTTACCAGTCAGTGCAAGTCAGGATAAACTTTCCCCCAATCTAATTAGTCCTTGTGATGTTATGGCAAGTGTGGAAATGTGTAATTACAGTGTAATTACACAGGCACCGTAAACGCAGCAAGTTGCAAATTCAAGGCTAAATTTCAAAATTGGGTCATTTGAGCAGGTTCAAAATTAGGCAAAACCTGTTTGCTCATCCCTGCTAATTACAGTGTCAGCTCCTCCAAAGCCGGGAGCATCCCCCTGGTTGTTGCCATGACCTGCCTGCCCTGCGTGGGGATGGAAGGGAACTCCCCAGTTACGGACTGAACGTTTCTGGTGCAAACAATCCTTTTGGTGTGATTTTGTGGCGAAGGCTTCAGCCAGCACCAGGAGAGCACTGCAGTGATGTGGACGCTGCTCTGCCAGCGTGAGGGCTCTGAGCTTCGGCAGAACGCAGTGGATTTGTGTTTCCATGTATTTTTTGACCATTCCATGTGTTCCACTGAACAGGACTGTGTGTAGGGACAGCTGTGCTTTGGCTTTCTGGTGGCCGAGTGCCACAGAAAAGTGCCACAAGAAGTGCGAGTGCCCCAATTCAGCCCAGGTGCAGAGGTTTGAATCTACGGACTGATTCCCATCGGCAAGAATCCCCACCAAGAGCCAACCCTCCTTGAGCAGAAGGAAAAATTTGCACTTCAAGCAGCAATCCTAAACCCTGATTTAAAAAAAAAAAAAAAAAAAAATATATATATATATATATATCCTACTGCAGTGGAGAACTCTTGGTGTCAGTGAAGTGTCCAAGGATTTCAGGAACACCTGAAAAAGTGCCCAGGCTTGGGAATGGCAGGAGGCAGAGGAGCTGCCCTCACTGAGGGAGCTGCTGGCACACAGGTGGGGCCATATTTTAAAAAGCAATAAGGAAAAGTGTCCATTTTGTATTTTGATCTGTTCCAGTAAAGCCCACCCTGCTTCAAACATTTTTTTTTTTTTTTTTTTAAACAAATATTTTATGGGGAAAAACGCCTACAAGGACACATCCATCTGCTGACCCAGCTGTGGCTGCTAATATACATAATGGGAGAGAAATTTCCTGTTACTGATTCCTCTGTGAACTGCAGACCCGAATCCTTTGTTTTAGATAGCGATTCAACAATTTCAGTATCAATAATTAACAAAACAGATTCATTTATTTAATCAAGATCTCAGGCAATGAGTCCTGAATGGAAAATAAAAGGAACTTTTTTTTTTCATTGACCTTTATAATGAAATAAAATTGATGCTGTTTTTAGGTAAGGACATTTGCATAAATATGGAATGAAAGTAAGCTCTAATGTTAACTTTATCTCAAGTAGAGAAAGGAAAAAGATGATTATATTGATTTGCATTTATGCTTTATGCTGTATTGCTATTATTAAGGGGACTTAAATTTAGTTTTTTTCATTCTGAGCTCACTTCTACTATTATGGTGGGATAGAGGTGCCCTTAATCCCTTCAAGGATCAGATTTTTTATTTAAACACACACCTGGTTCGTGGTAAGTGAACCAAATTTCTAATTATGAAAAGCAGGTTTCATATCCAAATTTAGCTGAGTGGAATAAAAATCCCCAGGTGTTGCCTTACCTTCTTTTACTATATATTAATGTTATCAGACTTGCTGACTCATGAAACTGAGGTTATAGCAATTTTAGCTATGCTGAAAAATTAATCCATCATTTAGAGAGTGCTGCACTATTCTTTATCCTGCATTTCTTGCTCTGAGTCTTCCTCTTTTGCTGTCTGCAATTTTTGGCCTTGGAAGGCTTTAGTGGTGGGGTGATGAATATCAGACCATCCACTTTTGCTTCCCCTGTGTTTCTGAGGTGCCTTTTGTTTTTTGTGGTAGATGAAACTTCCAAAATGCTAAGCCTGGAGTTCACGTGTTCATCTAAAATATCTCCCTGATCCTGCAAGTCGGGCTAAAATTACAAGTTGGGGATTTCAAGCCCTCCCACTCCTGATTAGGCTGAGAACACGATATTCTGCAGCACTTGAGGCACTTCTGCTTCTGTCATTAGCTGAAGACCAGAAGTGAAAACAATTCTGTGTTATCTTTCCTGAGTCAGGATGTCAGCAGCAGGGCAGTGCCGGGGTTGTCTCACCGGGAATGGACACACTTGTGTCCAAGGCACAAGGGACGTTCTCCCTGCGCCGAGCCCAAGGCCACAGGCAGAATTTCATCTTGGGAATTGCTCCTGTGCTGATCTCGCTGCTCCTGATGCACTTCCAGCTCCTTCTGTAGCACAACAAGGTTAACTCCTCTCTGGCTTTCACATGGACAGGATCAAACCCTCGCCCCTCTGGCTCTGCCACCATTCCCAGCCATCCCAGGGTTTGCAGGGATGCTGTGGGAGGGGAGCAGGGCACAGGTGTCTGCACAAACCCCAGCTCTGCCCTGACTCTGGGCTTTCAGCATTTCCCTTGTCACAGCCATCAGCTGCAGTAGGAAGTACAGGAAGTTTTGCCATGAATGTTATCTCCTTTATTGAGAAGAAGAGAGGTGAATTCTACTCGGGCAATAAAAGGGCCTTGGAGGGAGTGGAGGGGTGCAACAGGGTTTCACCCTTTCAGTGCCCCTTCCCATTTCTCCAGAGAGGGCTTTCCTGGTGGGGTTTTTCCTCTGGAACACACCTACTCCCCATCTCAAGTCAAACTTGATCTATTTACACCACAACAAACACAATGAACATTTTTTATATTTTCTAATGCCTTGCTGGGCTGATGAATAAAATCCCATAGACTCTAATGAACCACAGAAGGATAATTTAGAATTATAGTCCCACAGAAAGCTTCAGTAAATAATAAAAGCATAAATATACCAGCAAGCTACTGTTCCCCACTGCGGGAGACATTTGGAAATGAGAAGCTGCATCTGTGCACGATAACAGATTCAGGGCTGCATCCTTCTCTGCATTCACATGTGAGGGAAGGCACGGTTTAGAACCTGCTCTCTGCACATGTTTGTCCTCTCCAGCTGCCACACCACGAGAGTTCACTCTGTTTGGTAAAGCTCGGCAGGTAAAACTTCTGCTCTTTTAGTCAAGTGTAAATAAATGAACAGAAACAGATTAAATGGCAACTCTAATTAAGCAGCTTATATGTCACAGCACACTAACGCCAACATCTTGGTTTGGATAACTGCAAATTATCAGCACTACACTTCTTTAAGGGGTAGACTGAATTTCCTCATTATTCCACCCAGGGACCAAAGATTAGACAAAGAAAGCAGAAGGGCAAAGGTGCCCGATTCCAAACAATGCTACAATGGATGCTAATATTCAGCAGTCTGTGCTGTTTGTCAGCCCTTCCCCTCGCAGGGAGCCCTCATTCTCCCCGGGTACACCCCCAGACTGAGGAGCTGAGCTCTGAGGCAGGAGGGGTTTGGTCCTTTGGAGCTGTGTGAGGATGCAGGGGCTGAGCTCCCCTCCAGCTCTCCAGGCAGCTTCTCCTGCAGCTCAGGAGAGGAAGATGCACTGAGGAGTATCTCATGGCCCAGCTCAGAAGGACACTGAGTGAAAGAGGAGGTTTCCAGCAGCCTCGGCTCAGGTCTCCTCTCTCCCACATTCTCCTGCCCTTCTCCTTCCCTCTCCCCAGATTTCTATTGTCTGCCTCCAGATTTCCACAGCAACAAGGGCACAAAATTCACTCTCTGGCCTTTAGGAGCGTAATGGGGAGACCTTCAGTATGCACAATTGTTCTACTTTTAACTTATTTTTGCAAGGCAGGTATATTTCCATCCAAGAATTAGAGAGAGTGGCCTCAGGCTAAATTGCAGGGAGTCCCAAATGAGTGAACCCTTTGAGGAGAGAATCACTGAAGAAGAAAATGAAGATGACAAGGCTGTTGCTTCTTAATAAACATTATCACATTTTCACCATGCATTATTTATTACTTTTCTTTCACTGATTGATGTTCTAAAACATTAAATCTAATATGCATAAATATATACATATATATATATATACATATATATATATATACACACATACACACACATACATTTAATTATCTTTTTTTTTCAAAGAAATCACAAGTTAAGAGTTCCTTCTTTGTTTTTGGGGGGTTTTTTTTGTTTGTTTGTTTGCATTTTGTTGTTGTTGTTTGTTGTTTTTTTGGGTTTTTGGGGTTTTTTGGTTTGGGGTTTTTTTTTTTTCATTGTTAAATTAACATGTTAATCCTGGCAAATTTTTCTTCCTTTTTTTTTTTTTTTTTTCCCCCTAATCAGAGTCTAAATAGGATTAAATTAAAGACATTTGACTGAATGCTGCAATTTATACATTTTCTAGGTTTTCCAGAGTTGAGGATGGAATATTTTGATCAATCCTAATGGGTTTTATTTTTGTGCTTAAGGTTTTTCTAACCTTATTTCCTGCCTGTGGTTTCATCTGCTCGTGGTCAGGGGTGCTTGGGAGCACACTGAGAGGTCAAACTTTCCAGCACAGGGCCCTCCTCTCTCTTATTTCACTTTATGGTCAGACTGACTATTTTTGTTCTGAGATCTGCTGCAGTCCAGTAAATATATAACTTTGTTAGGAACCAAGCCTGCTCCAGAATGATACCTTTGTGGACACTAAAAACAATTTAATGGCATGTCACAATAGCAATTCACTCTGCTAATAGCCCGGCTCAATAATACCATATTGCATAAACCTCCTTCAGTCTTCTGCCAAATAATTCACCTTTATGCACTCTGCAGCAAGCTCCATTTCACTAACAAATATATTTCTCCCCTACCCCTCCAAATAAATACCCAGCATCTTCTCACTGTAGCATCAGCTGTTGCCGTGCATGAGGTCAGCAGGGCCATATTTCCACCCCAAATCACCTTTCTCCATCGTAGCCAGAGACACTCTCAGCTTTTAACTGGCACATCAAATCCCAGGCAAGGGTGGAGGGAATAAAATCTTGGAAAAAAACCCACCCTGTACATTTTGCTGTGTCTCACAAGCAGCAGCAGCAGTGAAAAGTTTAAATACTCTGTATGTCAGGGCAGCCTTAAACAAATGTTTATGGGCTTTGCTTTTGCAAGCAGAAGGGTTTGGGTAAGCACAACCCTCAAGATGTCTCTTGTTTAAAATGCAGCGCAAACTCCCCGAGAGGCAGCAGCCTCCTGCCATCCTGCTTCCCTCGCTGCTTTTTTCAGAGCTGCCTGCTCAGGGAGAGAGAGATCTGCTGGGTCTGCTGCTCAGCATGAGGAAATGCTGCTCCACGAGCTATTTAGGGGAACGGTTACCTTGATCTGGGGATGTTCCTGGAAAACCTCAGCTGGCTCTGAGTTCTGTGGGGGCCAATTTGATGTGCGACATCTCCAGTATCCCCTCCCTGATGGACACAGCCATTGTTCCTGGCGTGGTGGCTCCCTGTGCAATGGGTTTAATGCTCTCCACCCACCTCCTCCTCCTCCAGGTGAGGAGGAATTCCCTGTGCTGGATTCGCTGGGCTTGAAGCATTGGCAGTGACCAACCTCGCAATGATTGTCCCCAAATCCTACAGGATATTTTGGGGTAGTGTGACAGATAAGGGTGTTGCATCCTCCTGCACTGTTAGTGTTGTATAAATTGAAAATCACCTTTTACAATGTCTAAGTTCACGTTAAAAGACAGAAAAGGAAAAAAAAAAAAAAAAAAAAAAAAAAAAAAAAAAACAAAAAAAAACAAAAAAAAACAAACCAAGTCTTCCAGCTACAAATAGAATTTCCTCTATATTTTTATTTTGCTATATTATCAGCTTCCACTCCGTATAAATTCCTCCTTTCCTAGAAATGAGACTCCAATGATATATTTAGAAATAGAATCAGCTCTCAAAAGCTTGGGGTTTTTTTTAAATGCCTATGTAGAATCTGCTAAGCCCCAACTGCATCCTGTTCCTTTAAAAACTACTCTCAAATCCGACGGTTAAAAAAGGCCATTTTTGTAGAAGAAACTATTTGTATCAAATATCATGAGAAAATAAGTGCATCATGACAATTTTGAACATCTTTTATGATTTGATTGTCAGTAACTAGGCCCACAGGAGAGTGATAAATGTGAGGCACGAAAAATATCTATTTCACTTAGATAGCAAATTATGCAACTCAGTGCTTGATAGCACTTGGCAAAATACAAATGTAGTTGAATGGAATTGAAATTGTTGCTCTCTGCCTAAGACACAGGTAATATCACCAGGGGTCCTGTCTTCAGATATTTATAAGAGCTAAGAGTTTAAGTAATAGTAGCAGTAATACAAAATTACCTTTAAACATTGAAAACATTTTTACTTTGTTACAGGGTGTAATTTACACTTTTTCTCTAATGGCTTACAGACTGAAAATGATATACTAATGCAATTTTTCAAATTTAGTTACCTTTTTGTGTTCTAAAATTATGTGCTCTCTCTTTTCCCTGTTTGTCACTTCTCAGATTCCATTTAATTCCATGCCCGTAGAGTTTTATAATTTATCTACTTGTCATAAAAGTTTTCTAGACTTTCAAAAATACGAAATACTCCCAATAAACTCTGACGAAAATGCTTCCAGTTCAACTTTCAGAAATTTTTCAATTTTGTTTTGAACTATTACCATACATTTTCGTGGTGGAGTGAGATTTTTCATGAAGTGACATCAGGCAAGGAAAGGGAAAAATGATCAGAGAAGAGATTCACTCAAACCATTTATATTAACCTGTCTCTTCACTTATAGATTTATATTCCTTCTTCTCCTGCACGGAAGGATAGGGAGATAAATATAGGAATGTGCTCTACAGCTATGCCTTAGCTCAGGATGGCAAATGAAACTGTGAGAACTTTCAACATTTCAAAAATTGCCTTCTCTCAAATCATGAAGAAAAGTTTAGGCTATTGGCTAATTAAAATAAGGATCATTTAAAATGAAGTGTTTAGTTTTGCTCATTTCAAATCACTTTTTCTCAGTGCAGAGATTTTTGCATGTTCATTTATTTGTTTTATAGGAGTTTTTCTTCCAATTATCTGGGATTTTGAAACCAAGAGCTGTTTCTACTTAAGCAATGTGAAAACAGACTATTTTGACAGGATGCTTCTTTAAAACTCACAAAATGATATTTCTCTAACCAACCCTTTTCACTCAAATAAATGATGTTTCAACATGCTACCCCATGAAAGTTTAATCCACAAAATTGAGATTGTATTTACTGTGCCTCCCTTCCTGAGCATTTCCAACCCTGCTGGAGTCCTTCATGACCACGACACCAAAACAAAACAGGGATTGCCCAGATGTTGGCTCCTCACTGGGTACATCCTCTGGACAAAGGAATTTTTTGGGGAATTCTGAGAGGGGGTTTCTCCTCAGTGTCCTCCTTCTCTCTTCTTCTCCCCTTCTTGCTGAAGGGGTGGGGTCTCTTCAAATTGAGGTGATCCTTGGCAAATTCCTGTGTCCTCCTCCCTCATCCTCCTCAGTGAGCAAGAAACTCCCCCTGCACCCCACTCCCCTCCCAGCCCCCCAGATCCCATGAGAATGAGCAGAGTTTGGGGGAGCTGGGCTGTCCCAGTCCCTCCCAGTGCCCCTGGGGGCTGCTGCACTGGAGGAGAGCGAGGAGCCAGTGCAGATCCTGCAGCTGAGATGGAGGGGACGCAGTGCTTTGGGGTATAACAACTTGGAGGGGGACTCTAGGCACCTCTTTTGTGGGGAAAAAAACTACAGGAAAAAAAAATTAATTGCAATAAATAGAGAAAAGACAGGCTCGGAGAATGAAATGCAGGCTCTGGCCATGTGCAGCTGTTAAAATGCTCGATTCATATTGCATATGAGGAGAGGTGTCACCCTCAGCGCTCACAGCCCAGTTTTAACAGGAGTAATTCCCCACATCCCCCTAAAAAATCCAATCTGACACACATTTTATCCCTTTTGGCACTGCCTTTCGTGTAAGGTTGCTCTGCTCTGCTGAGCACTTGCCTTTTTCACCCTGTCCAGGGCTTTTCAGCAATAATGGACAATGTTATTGTCACGTCCTAAAAACCATCACCTGCCTCTTTTATTGCTTTGCATAACTTTGTCTGGAGTCCAGGGGAGCTTTCAGTTTTCCATATTTGTTGTTCTTATCTCGCTGGGATCAAATGGCAGCTTCCTGGGAGCTTTGTGGGGCTGGCACCGTGCCACAGAAGGCAGAGAGATACAAATTCTCTCTTCATATCCCATTTCCTTGTGGTGTAACTGCAAACTCGGACCAAAAGATACCAGAAAACCGAGCAGCACTTAAGAAGCCTAATAAGCTGATGGGTAATTATTTGGATTAACAAAAGCTCCGTGGAACCAGGGATCAAAATTCCTAAAAACCTGCAATCCCGATGAACAATTGTGAATGAAAAGAGCAGCGTTTTGGTGGCAATGTGTGCACAAATGCCTAATGCAGTTGTAAATAAGGCATTTAAATGACTCGGGGATCTGCAAGTCCCTATGGAACTCTCCTGGGGAAGCTGCTGACAAATTAAAGCTGCTATTGCTACTCTTCCATTAGCTTTTGTATCCTAAACACATCATTAGGTGGTATTTCATGGCATAAAACTCTTACCTGCCTCAAGATTGATTTGAAATGGAAGACTCTTACAAGAATATACAGTCCCTTTGGGTTCCAGCTGGGAGGAGCAGTCGGAATCAATTTATTGTTTGAAATGGGTCTTGCTTATTCAGTCTGAAAATGCTTCATTTTCTTAAAAATTTATAAATAAATAATATGTTGAACTAATTCACAAGATTGTTACTATGGATCCTTTACTTTTGAGCAGTTTGGTGCATGTCTTAAATATTTCAAATGAAGATCTTCATATTTGGATTTCTTTTTGTCTCTCAGACCAGGGCAAACTTTCAACTTCATTCCAAGTGTCAGGACCTCTGATTCTGCATTTACATTTTCTTGTAAATATAAATTGTAAAAGAGCACATTATTGACAAATCAACAGAAATCTCCTGAAGATGGGAGTAACTGGTGGAGGTTTTGGTCTAAACTATCTTCAGCATGAATATTTGCAGGGGGTTGTAAACAGACCTTATGGCCTGCTAATGGTTCTGTTCACAGGAGTTCTGCTCCTGTCAGGAAAGGAGAGCATTTAGAAGCCTGCCACTGTCACCAAGACTAATAAATATCTTGAGTTTCCTACAAAGACATCTCACACTTTCACTCCTATTAGATGCCTCTTTTCTAAAATTATGGCAGCTAAAAAGTCCAGCAGAAGTGTGACTTTCAGGAAAGCCTTTAGGAGAAAAAAAGAAAAACCACAAAAAAACAACCCACCTCTTTGAAATAACATTTAAGTTGCAATTGAAATTTCTTCTCCCCTAACACAAAGGAAATTTAAAGTTAAAGCTGAAAATCTGGCTGGAAACCATGTCCTTAAATCAACCTACCTCTCCTTAGCTTTGCAGGGAATCTCACACACTGTACTAATGCCATATGTGCCACAACACACAGGAATAATGGGGTGAATTGAGGACAGTGTCACACCATACTGAGTTCCTCTTAATTCAAAATTTCATCCTTGCTTTTAAGAAGGAAGTTTACAACCCTGCCAAAATGGCACTTTTTTTTCTTTTTTTTTTTTTTTTCTAAATCTTAAATATACAGAGTGAAAAAAAAAAACGCAGCATGAGAGCACACAACTTCTGGAGAGAAAACTGAGAGAGCTGCTGAAAGTGGGATGTGTACAAATATGTACAAACTGCCTAAACCCTGCAGAGAGGAAAAGGAGCAGTGAAAACTCAACCAGGACAGCAGACCCGCACAGCCCAAAAAGGCCCAGTTCTAACTCCTCACACAACCCCAAAATCTAATCAGGATGTGAATTTGAAGCTTCTCTGCCTCAAAATCGAGTGGTAGTCAGCATTTAGGGATTGATTTCAGCAGATACCAGCAGCTGAGTGGAAAGTACAGCCAGGCTGTGAGACACACGGCATAGAACATTTTAGTGACTCCATGCAGACTTCAGCAGTTTCAGTTTATGGCGCTTCGTGGGAAAAAAATAAATAAATGGTGTTGTTTGACTGTTTCCATCCCCTTGGGTTTTGCACCCTTCTTGCTTTTCCCCTGAGGTGTTTTTCAAAGCTGCCCTCGAACATCCTGAGAGTTCAGGGCAGGTCAGAGTGCGAGGTGGCCCTGGCAGGGCTGGGGTGAACTGCTCAGCTCCGTCCTGCTCCCAAGTGCAGAGCGATTCTGGGGCTCCAGCGTCACCCCAAGCCACATTCCCTTTTCACACCAAGTCGGAATTCTGCTCCAATTTACTTTTTGTACGGACAAACTTCAGTCACAACTTTGCCTAGATTTGAAGAAATGTTTGATACAATAGTTTCATCCAGCTCTGCTTTCAACTGCTGATCTGAAAACCTCTTGTCTCACATTTTCTAACTCGTGTCATTTGATATTCAAGTTTCCTTCAAATTTCCTCTCGTCTGAAGGCAGAATCAAGCTCCCTCGTTTCCTGGGAATGCATAGGTTATGTGACAAGGCATCCAAACAGTTTTGATCATCAGGAAAATTTACTGCTCCACAATATTGCAGTTTTAATTAGCAGTAAAGTGAAATGAAAACTCTGCTGCCATGTGATTAGAACACGGCTTTGCAAACGTGGGAAGGGACTCTTGCCTGGTACTTCACATAATGGATGGGATTTCTACATTTATTTATGGCACTACAAGGGTGTTGGGAATTTATAGGAAAACTTCAAAGAATTGACAGGAAGAGATTCAGTTCCTTTGTCTGTCACATGAAGGGTAACTTAAGTTTTGTGGTAAAATGTGTTTTTTTTCCTTACTGTTTAACTGAGCAAGACTTCCTGCTTCTCAACGAGTTTCTTCCCTAAGTTATTCCTGCAAAGACACCCTTCATTTCATATTGTATTTCATATTGTATTTCATAATGTATTTCATATTGTATTTCATAATGTATTTCATATTGTATTTCATATTATATTTAATATTCCTTGTTTGCTTGTAGCCAAAACAGGCTGGGGAAGCAAGGTGGGCCTGGAGCAGATGAGGAGAGGCTGCATGAGACCACCTGGTACCAGTGTGGTCCTCACTGAAGGTGCTGCCCACGGGAGGAAGGGTTTAATGCTGTGAGAAAGCGATGCTCATTCCACCCAGATCCATCTGGCAAGGGACAAAGGGGACCTCTGAGGAGCCCTGGTCATTTGCTGCCATAAAATACTCTGCAGGCTGACTTTTCCCTGCTCTCAGCTCTCCAAAGTGCCTCTGTGCCACCTGGAGCAAGTAAGTGCAGCACACAACACAGCCCAGCACCAATGGGGGTGCTGTGCAGAAATCTGGGAGCATCTCCACTTGTGTAGAGCTTTGCAAACGTCCCCTGCCCAAAGCTGTGCCCTGCTCAGCCTCAGCTGCTGAGTTCTGTTGAGCTGCTCTGTGCAAACCCAAACTCCGAACTGGAGCTCCCTGCAGCTGAGTGGGGACAGCAGTGTGAGGGAAAGGATATTCCCGCTGTGCTCTGGAGCACAAACTGCTGGGAGGTGGCAGGAGCAGGTCACACCCAGGGAGGAAAAGGACAAAGTCTCTCAGTCCCTCTGTGCAGCACCACCTGAGCTGGGGGAAGCACAAGTCCCCTGGCTGTGGTGGCAGAGAGGACACTCAAGGGACTCAGTGCCACAAACAAATGATCTCACTCCCAGCTCACTTTCTTCTTGCAGTGAACTAAAATCAGCAGAATGAAAGGCAAAGTCTGACTTGCAATCAATCTTCATTAAGAGTCAGATTCTTTCAGTGCAGCTCCATAAACAGTATTTTTGTGAATTAAAAATAACATCGTGTTAATTACAGTTCTGCATTACCTTTTTTGTTATGGCATGTTAGGCATACTCCTACTTTACAGCATGCCAATAACTCTTCACAATTCCCCGGGATCACAGTTTCCTCCTCAGATAAAGGAACAATCCTTTGAGATGATGGCACATCAAATATGCCTTCATATTTCTGTCTCCTGTTTCCCAGGCTGTGCCATATTGTGCACAAGCTGAAGCAGCACAATACACCACATCTGCCATTCACAGGGCCACCTTCGAATCTGGCCCAAATTTTCTTCTCCACTGATCTGTGGATCGTATCCTGTATTATAGTTGCTCTTTTCAAATCTAGTTAAAGCTGGAAAATCAGCTTTTTGGTGGCTGCTGCGTGCTAACAGCTCCGGGGTGATGCATCCTGTCCCAACACTGAGCTGTGTCTGTCCTGTGAGAACAAATCCAGCTCCTGGGCTCTCCTGGTGTGCTGCCTACAAATTCCAACAGCTCCCAGTGCTGAGGTTCAGGCAGGACACAGCACCCCAGGTGAGAAGCAGACACAGAACCACAGGCAGAGAGAGAACCTCAGGGCTTGTCTGTGCCTGCAGGCCAAAGAATGAATTTATTTTGCATTTAGCATGCCTGAATTAGGGATGGGATGGAAGCAGTGCCCGGCACAGGTTGCTGACCCTGCTGATGGACACTGCACTGTTCACCCAGGGCTTGCAGCGTCTCCAGCTGTATTTTTTAAACCTAAAGCTGGCAAGAAGCAATATTCCCTCTGCTGCACATTTCCAGTGTCATCTCTGGAGCCAGGCTCTGAAGGCAGCATTTATAAACTGCTGCTAACAGGGCCCAGGTGCCGTGCTCATGCTCAGGTCAGTGTGTGCTGTGCAGAGCCATGTCCTGGAGTCAGGATGCAATTTCCCAAAGAAAGTTACAGAAGCCACGCCTGCAAGCACTGTTTTGGGCATCTAACCACAAAAATTGTTCCTAACAACAGGAATGAGAGAGAATCAAGACATTACATGTCAGCAGAAATATCCTCTCCTTGTCCCCCGGTCCTCGGCATATTCAGATTTCACAAAACTTGGGTAGGAATTTCCATGACTCATTCCCCAGTAATCCATCTTTCATTCCTTTACTTGTGACACTGCTACAAAAGACTGAAAAACAGGATTTTTTTTTTCTTCCCCCCTTTTGTTTAAGAAGTGAATTCCTCATTTAGAGCCAAATGCATTTGTGCAGCATCCCTTTAGACACTGGGTGCATCCCCAGTGCAGGGGCACAGCACGTCAGCACCAGAACTGCATTTGCTGCAAAGCTTTGTGCTCACAAAACCTGAAGTGCAGAGGGACCACAGAAATATGCACATGAATTGGAGTTAGAGAGGCTTTCTGCAGATAAATATTCTGTAAACAGCAGTCAGAGGCAGCCCCGTGAGCCACGGGGGGAGAACAGCCAGGAGAGCCAGCAAAGACTCATAGGGATGGGGAAGGGCTTGAAAACACCTGGATTGACAACACTATTTTAGATAGAGAAACTGGAACTCGAGGCAGAAAGAGCAAGGCTCACAGGAACAAATAAGCAAATTTCACAGAAGGAAAGCAAGAGGGGAAGAAAGAAGAAAGGAAAAAAAAGAAAATTCCCCTACAGGTTTAGCCGATAATGTCAACAAGCATCATTCTTACTGCTCTCTCACTATATGTCAAGTCCTCTATTGCTTCTAATCTGTTGTAAGCTATATTCTCTATAGACAGATATAACACCAGAGGAGAACATTAAGACCACCTATTCATATTTTTTTGACATTTGAAGTACAGTCAGACCTCGGTAGGACTTCAGCTTTGGCACAGAGTGAATCTGTGATCTTATCAAATATGCAATCCCACATAAAGCAACTGCTGAGCTGCACAAGAGTCACATAAATATTAAAGTGTTCAGAATGGTTAACTCATCAAACAAGCTGCCTGTCTGGACAGATGGACGGAAGGACTGAGGAATACATCATGCAAAATCTTGAATTTAGGCTGCGTGAAGGAAGTGCTTTCAGAAATGAGACAAGCACATACAAAAAAAGCCCACATTTACTGCCTATGTGGTCATCGCTGGCTTTTAATCAGGAAAGGTTTAAACCAGATTTCCCTGGAGTGTGATTCCAAAGGAGAAGATGATAGAGCGGAATGCGTTAGGGTGCTGATCAGGGAGCCAATATATTTCAGAGCTGGTATAAGCCTGCATTTATCCTACAGGGAAAAACACAGGCAGAGAGAAGACGTGTTATTTTGTAAACAACATATGAAGGCTATCTGGTGATCAGAGATTGCAGTATTCTCCATCCCTCTGCTTGTGTGGAGCAGGTGGAGCCATCTTTTACCAGAATTAAAAGGCATTCAAACAAGGCCCTGTTGTTAACCAGCCCAGAGAGCTCGAGGAGGCAGCACTTGAGGCAAGTTAAATATTCTGGGCTGGAACTGCGACTTTCCAGCTGCATCTGATCGAGGAACTCAGCATCTCACACACATCTGTTCATTTAACCTCAAACAGCAAACGCAATGAGTGTTTTCCAGGGAGGAGAGGAGAGGCACTGAGATGTCTGAGCCTGCTTTTCACGAGAGCTGAATTCCCTCTGCTCCCAGGGACAGGGACACAGGGATGCTGGGCACCCAGCGGCTCAGCTGGGGTGGGCTAAAGGCCCTTCTCCCACAGTCGAGGCTCAGCGCCGTTGTTGGTGTCTCTCCATAAATGTCACCACAGTGTGGAGCCCCAGGTGGAGATCTGACCCTTATTTTAAGGTTAAAGAGAGGGGGAATGTCGAGCACTTTGTCCCCCAGACTCCCAGAGTTTCCTGCCACACCTGCCCAGCCGTGCTCCTTGCAACCCCTCCTTTGGGAAGGCGATGGGGATGGATAAAAGGATGGATGTTGGGAGGGGTGAAGGGAGGGATGAAGGCAGGGGTGGCTGAAGGGATGGCAGCCCCAGGCACAGGCCAGGGAGGCTGAGCAGAAGCGACAGCTCGGAGAAGCCTGGCAGTACCATCTAGTGGGTGCTGCCTCACACAGGCAGCTGCTCCCAAGGAGGAAGGGAGAAAAGAGGACAGAGAGCAAAGAAATAAAACATTCTTTATCACTGCTCTTGACAGGTATTATATTGTACTATAGTGCCATTTGTTTAGTTACTGCTACAGCAAGTGCTGTGCAGAAATCTTATAAGCAGCCATATGGCACCTCTGAATGAAAGCCATTATGCTTTTATGAGTAACCCACACTGTCTCTGCTCGGGGAAAGAACCTCCGTTTGCACCAAATGTCATTTTCCTATTCTGAAAGGAAGAAAATATTTCTGACTTTCACTGAACTCCACAAACCTGAGCTGATTCTCCTCTCCTGACAGTGTTTACACAGAGCCTGAGCCCACTGGAGGTCTCAAATACCCACCAGGTATTTCACTGCTGACATTTTGCCGTTTCCATGCTCGTGCTTTTCAACTGCGCCATGTTAAACAGCCCTGTTTGCAGCTAATATTAGATTTTGCAGTTACTAGTTCATTAACATTTTATAATTTACCATCCATTACACCTGACAGTGACTGTCCAGCCATTCTTAGCACTCTTTTAAAAAGGAGATTTTAAAAAACCCTTAGGAACAGAAAGTTTATTCTCTGAACAAGGGAAAAATAACAAGTCATTAAAAATTCCTGGTACCTGGATGCAACATCTGGGCGGCACCTCTTAAATTAACTCCGTGCTTTTGCTGTGCAGAGCAAAGTTTTTGTGGTGATTGGAAAAAAAATATTTTCTTCTCCAACAGTTTGTGTTTCCAACCCTCCCATGTTGCATTAAAAGTACATTGTGTTCTGGGGACTGGGTTGTTAAACACTGAATAAAGGTCTGGAACTTGCTGGTCGAGGATTGTGTGTTAAAGGAAGAGTAAAATTTCTGCACCACATACAGGGAACTCAGCTTCTCTAAAGCTGTGCATGTTTGCATGCTGAATTTGCATGTCAAACGTTGGGATTGCAGACAGTTGCAGAAAGTGCATATGCAAATTAGGCACTTAAAAATGAACATGTTTACATATGATGGGCACCTAACAGATCAGTCCCTTGTCCACTTCTGTATATAGATTATGTATATTTACCTTTTCTTAAAATACATTAAAAAATATTTATCGAAATATTTATTAGAAAAGAAGAAAATTAGGCTTCATTAAAATAGAGCCTGTGTAGAGACATGTTGTTAAAAGGAATCTAAATAATCTCACTTCCCTGCTCCAGATAATTAACACTCTTCAGCAAGAACTTTTCTCTAAATATCAGTCTTCTTTTAGAGAGATTTGCCATTTCCCTGCATTCATTATCTCACCAGAGCAAAGTGAAGCCATGCACCAGAAATACTGCAGGGATCATGCAGGATATAATTGCTCTAATGCTTTGCATATTTATGCTTGAGCCCTTTTTATGAAGTGTTACTTTAAAAAAAGAAGGATCAGTTCTTCTTTAAAAGGGAGTGATTGATTGCTGCCAGTCAGGCATTCCTTCATTCTTGGCTTCTCTCTTAGTCTCTGTAATAAGTTTTTCAGGAACCCCAGCCCGCTATTAAAGAACAGCATTCATCATAAGCCAAGCAGAGAGGAGGCAGACTTTGATGGGCACAATACCATATTTCAATCTACAGTGTCCTTTTTGTTAAACTTGAGCTGCTGCCTCATTAGCGCTCGAGCAAAAATACACAAAGCCTTTTGTAAATATTAATCAGAAATGTACAAAACCCCTCTCCAGACTAAATTACTTATTATTGGGCTCTCTCCAGGTGATAATATCTAACTAAAAAAATCTGTTTGCCTAAATTGTGGGAGAAAATTCCTTTTTATGTGCATTTTATGGAGCACTCTTACAAGGATAAGTGTTTTAAGTAAATGCGTTTCTTTAGTATTTTCCCTTTTTCTGACATCCATCCTTCACAGGGCAGAAACACGCAGCCCTGCTGCATGTTGTAGGCTGCAGCATTCATCTGAGCAGTGTGAGGTTTAAATTCCTGATATCTAGGTTTATTTCTGGCACTGCTGATTAATATGAGAGTGCTTTTTCATGTTTTCCTGCTGAGCTTAAACTTAATAGATGTGAGGCTGGGACTTAAGACACACTGAATTAACAACACATGCTTTAGGCTGGTAAATGCAGCACTACAGAGGAATCCAGATGGGTTCCAAAGCAGAGTTTGGTTTTTTGCACTTCAGAATGTCCCTGTCAGGAAAATAAACTTTCAGGATTTTCTTGCTGTTGTTGATTTTTGGCGGGGTTTTTTTTGTTTGTTTGTTTTTGTTTGTTTTAATTAACTTTCAGCATTTCAGCCTCTGAGCAAGGTGAGCTGTGCAGTTGCTGGGGAGACCCAAGCAAATGGAAGTTCTTTGCCCTAAGTTTGTACCAACACAACAGCTAAAGCTTATGAAACCAATTTACAGTCCTGTAATTACTGGTACAAGGCCAAACCTGAAACTTTGGGAAGTTTAGGCTCAAATCCTGTCTCAGTCAAGCATTTCCTTGAAGCTTGTGATTAAAAAAAAGTTGTCTGTAGAAGGGAATTAGTCACAAAACTTCTGATATCAAAGGTCACTGTCTCCAGAGGCTCTTTGTTAGAGTAAACAATAGAAATGCTCTCAAAACCATTTTTCAGATACAATTTTTATTGCTATAATCGGACCTAATTCTGCAGAGATTTCTTAGAGGGAAAGTAGATCCTTAATGAAGTTCTTCCTCCAGCGAAGCCAGGGCTCTTCAGGATCAGCACCCACTACAACAAGAATAGCAGAGCTAAAAGACTTTTGTGCTCTATTTAGCAAAATCATTTCAGGTAAAATTCCCTAAAAGAAAGGCCTGAGCAAGCATTTGTGTGCCATCAGCAGCTGGACCATCTGTAAGTGAAATTAAAACTGGACTGGAATTCCCAGAGTTCAGTAATTCCTGCTTATTTGGTTGTAAAGTTGAGGGGTCACAGGCACTGGTTTTGTTGGTGTTTATGGGACACCCAGCCCAGCAGTTCCCTCACCAGAACCAGAGCCCAGGAGTCCCAGTGGATCTCACAAACAAGATTATGGACATCTGCCTCAAATTCTGCAATAATGACTCCTTATCTAACCCCAGCTCTCCTTGTGCACCTGAGAGACTTTGCAAGGATTTGTCTGAAAAGTTCACAACAACCACGCAACAAAAATAAACATTTAACCACCTTGAAAGTTGTGGTCAGCTTTCTCAATGGAACTCTTGGTACTGGCTAATTGTTTGTAGCAGTTATTTTGTATATTTTACTCCCTCTGAGATCACCCTAAATTCTTGTCCAGCAATTACAGGCCCCACTCAAAGGCAGCACTGAACCCACTGATAAGAAACCCTGTCCTCCCCCATCCATCCATCCAGCCGGAATAAACGCCCAGCTCCGCAGAGTTAACAAAACACAGCAGACTTATTTATTTTTCTTTTCCTCTCCTGATACTGTTTTCACAACCTGACATAACCTGGTAAAGTAATTCTAATTGTATTTTGGATTGATAACTGCATTTTTCTCAGAATACACAATGCTTCTGAGAACAGTTGCAGTTCTTCGGTACGGAACAAGTGTTTTGCCTCAAAGATCAAAAAAAGTCAATGATAAAATTATCAGAAAATTTAGGTCCTAAAAGAAAACTGATGGCAAGCATTTGGGTCCCATTTTTGCATTGTGTAACGGTGGATTAATGAAGATGATTCAGTAGAAAGCAATTAAGAAGGGGACTGAGGAAGTCAGATGTGCTTGGGGAGGAGGAGTCTACTCTAACAGCACCCCAGAGAAAGAACTGCACCAGAACAAGGGAGGAGCTGGAAGAAGTGTCTCTGCAGGTTCAAAACAAGGCAGCTTTCTCCTTTTTAATCCCATTTCTGTGTTTCTGGGTTTGCCCACAGGCTGGAGCAGAAGCAGAGCTGGCATGGGCAGGCTGGTGCTCTCCAGAGTGAGATCCCATCGCAGCTCCTAAGCCAGGGGCCTGGGAGGCAGCCAGAGATAACAGGGCTCCAGCTGCCCAGCCAGGGCTCAGCACAAGCACAGAGCCTTCCAAACTCGCTGTTATTCAAAACCTCCCATCTTCTACCTGACAGTTCATTCCTGTCTTCGAAGCGAGAGTTCCTCAATTAGAAAGGAGTGAACATTTGTTCTCAGGAAGACTTACTCTCCTCTGCAAAACATACCCTGCATTAGGTCTTTCCTTACAGCCAAATGCTGGGAAATAAATTAAAAAAGAGCATGCAATCAGTTCAAAATGACTGTAATTAGGCAATCAAATAGCCATAGGAAGCAGAAATCATCAATGTCTTTAGCTAGTTCATTTTGTCTGTGGATTTATATGTAAGTTGTTGGTTTTTTTTTTTTTTTCAAATAAAACCCTAAGATTATAGACTAAAGTTTAAGAAGGAATGATATCAATTCACCAGAATGCTTCTCATACACATCGTAGAGCAGGGTCTATTAACCCCAGGAATTATCTGAAGTCTCCATGCCCATGTCTGTGCCAGCTCTGCTGGCCCAGGAGGCCCAAGAGACAAAACCCTTTGTGTAGGGTCTGCAAAGCATCAGTGCAAAACACAGAGTCACTCCCCACACCCACGTAAAAGGAGGGGTAAAAGCATTTGTCAAGTTTGAACTTAGAGTCTAGGAAAATCTCCGTGTACAATGAAATAAAACTCATCAAAAACACAACCAAACCATATCCTTCCTGTCATAAAAAGAAGGCAAACAATATGCCCTTCTCCACGTTCCTGCATACCTTTGGAACTGCAGGCTTCCTGCTCAGGAGCTGCCCTGCCAAGAATCATGTATCCTGTGATGACATTTCTCAATAAATAAAGTGACTTCATTATTGAAAAGCTTAACTGTAGTCGTGTGTGCAGTTTTTAATGCAGTACCAGCCCTGAAGTGCTGATGAGAGAAAATCCAGATGCAGGAGACATTCAAGTTGGAGCCAGGACATTTTAAAGGCTGCGAAGTTTCATTAGCTGAGCTGTGGATCGATGGGTAGATTAAAACACTATATTTGTTCATGGTGGAATCGGCTCCTCCACTGGTGTAAATCAGCACAGGAGAATGTAAATCCCTGTTTTAGCCGAGGATCAGGCTCCTGATTTAGTGAGCCTTGTTATTCTCAGCACATGTAACAAAATGAGGGGGGACTGGGAAATTCACAGGTAGATCACCATCATTTCACCTCCGGGACTGGAGCTGTTTGTGGGGACTCTGGGATAAGGCTTGGATGGGTTCCAAGTTCATTACTGTAGCCTGATTTGTGGTTAAAACATGTTAAGCCTAAATATTAAGCAAATACATCAGAGGAGGATTTACAGCTGTCCAAGGACACAGTAAAATGTAACACAAGCTCCTAGACTGTATTAAATTTGTATCCCCACAGTTTCTTCTGCAAGGGAATAGAAGAAGCAAATCAAGTCATTCCTGGGACACATTAAGGATAGGCTTGCTATAAATTCCCTCAAACTCAATTGTCTGTGCCCAGACTGGAGCCATCAGCTCCTATTTGAAGCTTTGGTATTCTGAAACCTTTTTTTTTTTTTTTTCCCTGGAAAATCTCAAACAAAGCATATTCTTTTGACTTCCCAGCAACAGAGAGGACAAAGAGATATTTTACAGTGAGTCCAAAGGGCGTTAGAGGAGCTCCCAGCCACGCTGAGCGTTGTTCCAGCGGCTCCTGGGCCGTTGGTGCGCTGGACCCGCCGGAGCGATGAATCACAGCTCGGCTGCGGCCCCAGCGGAGCTGCACACACGGGGCTGTGTGGGAAGTCAGCTGTCAGGCTGATGCAACAAGTCAGAGTTTACCAATCTGTTCTCACAAAACCGCAACTGGCGAAGCGCTTCACGTTACGTCAAAGAGCTGCAAACAAGGCAGGAAGAGACAAACCTCTGCTTCCACCCCTGACGCGGCTCCGCAGCATCTCCTGGCCCACAGGACGGTGCCTGGGGATGTGGCACCTGTGCTTTGGGGGAGCCTGAGGACACCCCTGGGAAAGGCTCCAGGCCAGCACTGGCGCTTCAGCCTCGTGTTCCCGGCACCTCACTTTGGGTGGTGTTTCCCACTGCTGGCACCCAGTCTGGGAGCTGCTCCTGGAAGGAGGAACTTTTGTCCCAGTCAGGGGAAAGGCTCTGTACTCGCAGGAGTGCTGAGCCCAGGCCTGGCAGGGGATATCCCATGCCCTGGGAACACCACCAGGTGAAGACCCACAGGTCAGTCTGTGAAACCTGCTGGTGCTCGTGCACCAGTGGGGGCAGGAATACTCAATCCTGTCGAGCGAAAAACAGTCACTAAATATTTTTGAACTAAAAATTTCAGCTTTCTAAGACATTTTCAGATCACAAACTGAGCAACCAAACCAATGCAGGCACTTTCCAGGATAATGCAGTATCTTGGCAGCATCTCACTGGTCTCAACTTTGCATTTAAGTATCAAAATACTGCTTAAATCCTTTAAGTACCTAAATCCTGTGCTGGATTTAATCTTGAAGGATTCATTTTTTATTTTAGACATGACTGAGTTGTGAGAAAAGACGTCTCTAATATGCTGGAATCCCAGATAGGACTCTGGTAGTAGGAAAAGAGGGAGGTTTTGGGATAAGGCAACATGCTGTGGGAAATGCAGAGCAGAGCTCTAATACTCAGGGCAGAGACACTTTAATTCCTATCTCTGTCCTGGTACACTGTATTTATGCTCTGTGCAACTTCAAGCAAGTTTCTCAATCTCAGCTTCAACCCCCATCTATAAAATAGGTGCCATCCTTAATTATTTTTCCGTTTTTCTAGAGCATGCCCTCCTTTCTGATTGGGACTGCCTGGGTTTTCACCTGTGCCTGTTTCAGTGTCTGGTGTAACTCAGGTCAGTGCCACCACAGCAAAAGGGAAAGCAAGAAAATAATCAAACACCCTGAAGAGTCTCCTGTGGAAAGCACAGGAAGCACATCTGACCTGTCCCCCCTCTTGCTCTCTTTTACTGGTTCATATCCACGGATTTCCAGCAGGGAGCCACCACTGTGTTACAGAAAGCAAAGATGCAAAGCACCAGAGCTCTGCTCTGCCACAGGAAGCCTGGAGAGCCGCAGAGGGCTGGATTTTTGTTTTCTGAAGGAATTTTTAGGCCTGTTTGGCTGACATGCTCGATACAGGTGTTCAAGCTGGGTGGTCAGCATGGGTGCTGGCACGGCTGGAGTGACAGTGGCATTGAGGTGGATGGGTTCAGCCAGGGGAATATGGCAAGGATCCTCACAGGGACCCTGGATGTGGGATGGAAGACTTGGAAAACATCTGCTGCTTTCACTTCTTGGTGATTTCTTTGATAAAAGCCAACTGGAATTACACACCTCACAGAGGAAGTGAGCATGGGAAAGGGGGAGGACTACTTTTACCTGTTCAGGGAGAGGGGGCACAAGGAAGGCAGCTCAGTGCCATGGGCTTCACTTGTCATTAACCTTAAATGAAGCCCAGAATACAACTCAAATTTCCCATTTACTTTCAAGTGGTCTGAGTCAGACCCTTGGCTTTCTGGCACAGAGTGAAGGGAATAATGAAGGGAAAGCTTTCCCTGCTTTCAGTGGAGATGGAAGACTGCTAAATGAGTACATGCAACCAAGTGAAAATTCATTTTGCCCAGCATTATATGTTCACCTTGTGCTGGCTTTAGTGAACCAGCTCCCCCCAGTTAGCAGGATATCAGCAATACCCTAAATGGAAATTACCTCCAGTAAAAACCAGCATTAACTGTAGCACCACATCCAGATCCCAGCAGCCACCACAAGGATGTCTTTCCCTTCTCCATGCTCCCCACACACACATTCACACAGCTCCTCCCAGACTCCCTAAGCCCATCTAACAGGGATTTCCAGGAGGAATTGCCACCCAAAAGGAGTCAACACCAGCCCTTGTGGAGCTCTTGCGCTACCTTGGATTCACTTCAACACCTGATACCAGCAGACACATGAGATTCTCCGGTATAGGCTTCTCCTACCCTGAAATCATCAAGTATTTAATCTTCAGCAGTAGCTGAGGTGGCTCCTAAATCCACCACACATCTGCCCATTGCTGCTTCTCACCTTTTCCTCTCTCTGCTCTGCTCTGCTGCATATTTACACTGCAGACAGGCTGCCGTGCCCACACAGAGTGCCTCTGCTCCTGCTCAGGGCTGGTGACAACCTGTGACCTCCCCGTGACAGAGGCTTGATCTTGTTGTGTTTTTATTCTGTGCTTGCACCAGGAGGTCTCAATCCCCACTGGATGCTGTTCTATCCTAGGAATAACTCAGATAGGAAGGAAATTGCAGCGCAGTGATGGGACAGAGGAACTGCTGGGGACATTTTTAGCCAGGGTGTAGTTTAGAAATAAGAACAGGGTGACAGAAAAGCAGCTGTTGCAGTAGAGGACCTGCCTCCTACCAGGGAACGATTCTGATTTTCCTGTAATCCTGACACAAAGCTCTTGGGTTGTGTTTTGGTTTTATGGCTGTGCCTGGGGACAGCCAGGCTGGGGACACAAACAGCTTCAAGTTCTAACGACCTGGGAGATCATCAGCAATTAGTAAGAAACCTCAGAGCTGCTCTGTGCTCATAACGAGTGTCTTCCTGGGAGAAACCAGCACCGCAGAAAATTGCAATATTTCCTTTTTAATTTTAGCATGCGAGTTTGCAGCTCTATTTTGTGATATTTTCTGCCTGTACTCTCTCCCCTGCATGGGCATGGGCTCTAATTCCCCGAACAACCACCACGAAACCCACACACGCATCAGATGGATCAACGTTTGCCAATCAACTGCAGTACTTGGTGCAATGTCACTGCTTGAATGGAATATTTCCCCTTCAAATTTCCAGTCAAATTCTACAAAACAGAATAAATTTTGCCCTCAATTTCTTTCTTCCTATTCCACAGGGGTGAGCTGAGGATACAATTTCTTAGCATCCTTAATTTCGCTCTGTTACTTGAGGTCTCCTGGAGTCACTTTGTAATATAAACCTCAAATTTTATTAGCGTGTTAGAGTCAACTTCAAGTAAGCTGTGAATCTGGAGAGTTGACTAACACTGTTTTCAAAACCTGAATTTTAATTTTAAAAGCTTTTTGTGTTCCTGATTTTTGGATGAGTGAACGGTAAATTGAAGAAGATCACGCAGCAGCTCTCCTGTAACAGAGGTCTGAAAACACACCGGGGATATGGAGGGAGCAAGTGACATTTGAAAAAAAGAGATGTCACTTCAATTGAAGGTTCATTTGAGCCCATCAGCAAGTCTTCCTTTATTTGTTATAACAGCAGAAACGGAGCCCAATGCAGCCTGAAAAGCAAATTCCAGTCTATTCTGCAAGCAAAAAAACAAAATAACAACAAAACCACATCGGAGCAGCTTTTCTCCCATGGTCATTGTTCCAAGCAATAAGACTAGCACTCAGATGTCTAACCACATGGCTGTTCTCCTAATTAGCTGGGATCACAAAATTGTGTCTGAAAAAGCAGAAACCATATTTTAAAAATAGGCCTTCGAGGCCAGATTTTCAGAGCTTCAGCTTCCAATCCTACACCTACGTGAAAAAGGCAGATTTTCAGCAGAAACTCCCCAACTCCTCCTGTTCCCAGGAGATGGAACCCCAGTAAAGCACATCTGAAAAACTTCCCACTTCATTTTGTTCCCTCAGTGCTGAAATCCACTCACTCCTGAGGCTCCAGTGTGGGAAATGCTGCATGGGCAATTGTGTTTTAAAAAACCTGCCCCCATTTAAGACATGAAAATGCCCCTTTGTGAGGCACGGGGGCTGGAAGATTTGTGTTTCTCCATGCATTTGTGGGGTTTTGTGCTTTATCTTTGCAATCCATGAAACTGGAACAATGCATTGTCTGAAACACACTTTCTTCAAAAATGCAGTCCAGATGAAAGCTGAAATTTGTGTACATTTATCCAAACACAATGTCTGTGTGTGTGTCTACACATCTCCATGCGGGCAAAGTGAACTTGCCAAAATTTCCACACAGAAGCACACACGTCCCACTGGCAGCTGAAGCTGATGGAGGCACAATTCAGCCTTTGGACCAACAAACTCAACTGCAAAACTCATTTCATGCAAGAAAGCAAAAACAAACAAACAAACAAAACCCCTTCTCATCATGGAACTTTAAAAAAATATTTCCCTCGAGCAAAATGGCTGTTTCCCCTCCCACATAAACTGGCAGCCAAGTCAGGAACAGCGCTGAAGACTTCCCATGCTTGCAGAATCAGATATAAAATTTGCAGGAAGGCTGGCACTTATTTTCTCACAACAGTTTGTTCTTCACATATTTCACAACTTTTAAGTTCCTTAATGTAAATTGGAGTCATACATTTTGCCTCCATGTGTTTTATTGACTCTGATCTCCATATTAACACCGGGGAAGAGCTGGGGTGCTAAATTCAGCAAGCTGGCCGCAGTTCTGCCCAGGTAGTTCTCTTCTTTCTCCCAGAACACCCCCAGGTTTTCGTGGGGGACTGGAGTAACAGGGGCAGCTCCCACGGAAACCCAGAGCTGAGGCAGCAGCCAGGGGCTGGTTGGGACTAGAGGAGACCTAGAGGTTTCTTCTGACTTTGGGCAGCAGCAGGTCATGTCTCTGTTGTGGTCAATTCTCCCTGCAGTCACTGCCCCAGTCCCTGGGGGAGGCTGTGGGTCCCTGCCCAAGAGGGGCCTCTGCTCTGTTCCTGCAGGAACGTGAGAAACCAGACTGAAAGGGAGCAGAAATCTCCTGTTCTTTGGACAAAGTTGAGCTCAGTTGGCCTCTCCTCCTTCCCTCCACATCCCCTAAAGCTCTTCAAACACAACTTTGTGCCATTATCCCCAACAGGTTGAAAGGAACACAGGGTGGGCATCGCCTTCACAGATCCACTGCACAGAAAGGGTGTTGATCTGATCCAGGGGCCGCTGGTCACATGGAAAAGTGCATGAGGCTGCAATTAGATCCTGCTGGATTGCTCAAGAGATGCTTTGCAGTGTGAACAAAAGGCAGGCCCTGCATGAGGTGCTGAAAGCCCTGGAAAAGCCAGGAGTTCCAAGGAGCCCATCTGTGTCCTACTCCCCTGACCACAGCGTCTCTCCTATAGCTGTAGCAGTTCGAGGGTGAATGATCCTTGGGATTTTGGAGAGGGCCCTTTGGATTTAGAAAGAATTAGAAGAATATCTGAGCTGATTTCCCTAATCAAGTTTCTGTTCCCTTCATGTTCAAATACTGCTTAAAGTAATTGAATTTCCCATCGTGCTAACAATTTCTGTCAATATTTCCCCCACTAACGAACATCAGGTGGATGTGTCTTTTCTCCATCACAAATTTCATTACTTGGTCCAGAGATCAGGGTCTGCTTCTTTTTTCAGAAGGTTGTCTGTGGCTCAGTTTGATCAAGAACAATATTGATTGTGACAACCTCACATATTCCAAAAAGGGCTGTAAAGCCACATAACACTTTAACTGCCAAAAATGCTTTTTCAATTTTTCTTTCTTAAACAAACTCACTTGGACCAAAACATCACATTTCATTTTTCTCTCCCTCCTGTGTAAGCTCTTGCTTGGAGTTACATCTCTGTGTGTCTGAGCAAGGGATGTGAATCAAAATTCCCTATTTGGATTCTATTCCTAAAACACCAACTGAGATGTTTTGGTTGGGGCTAACAGGGCACATGTGGGTCTGCAGTGACCCAGAACATTCCTCAGGTTTTAGATTCCTTGGATTTAAACAATTCCTGACCAAAACTGGCCAATGGCACGTGCACATAATCCTTACAGGAAATACCTGTATATTTGGGCACATTTAGGGCACACTATTGCACCACATTCTACTGCAATTGAATTTCACCAGGAGCAGTTTAGATGATTCTAAAAGTGCATTTAAATCTAAGCTTTTTTGCCAGTGCATTTCTGAAAATGTTACCATATTTTTACAAGAATTAATTACGAGATAGTGAACAAATAATGGAAGAAATTCAGAAAAGCCAAAATTCTAATGTGTGTAATGCACATCTGTAATTTACTGGATTCATCAGGAAGCCAGGTCAGCAATTGCTTTTTTCCATGGAATCTCAGCACAGTATGAAATTCTGCTGTTAATAATTCTTAATCCTCTACCTGATTATAAGGTAAAGGTGTTCTTATTTATACTTAGTAGCTGGACATAATTTGTACGTCTGGAATCTTACTTCAAATGCTATCATGCTTTAAAGCATAAGAATGTACACCGGGTTATCAAACATATCCCTGAGGGATACTGAAAGGTAGAAAGTAGAAGAGAAGCATTCCTGAATTTTAGTAGGATTCATTAAAAGAATGCTAAACTCTGCAGATTTTATCTCCTTCTATTCTCAGTGTGAGTAAAATCTCAGTTCATTGTTTCCACTGAGGGATGGGAACTGTCTGTTGGATGTCCTTGAAGGCAGTTGGTTCCTGTAAACACCAGCAACAAACAACAGATACTCACAGTATTTTTTTTTTTAATCATTAAATTGCTGTCTGCAATTACAGCAATATAATCTCCATGCAAAATGTGCCTGATTTTGGTCTCAGTTAAATTTCAGGCTGCTTTGATGAAATATTTTCCAGCTCTTTTGCTTAACTCAACGTGAGGAAGAATAAAACAAGCTCAGACCCCATTTGGAGCCAACCTACAAAATTGACCCCCCTCCAAAACATGCAGTTGCACAGCTCCGCACGAAACTGGGTCGATCTTATTCATTTAGAATTATATTCTTTTGGATTTTTCATTTATTTTTCATCAAAAGCCCAGGCCCATGGAAATAATAGCAAAGAAAAAATGTTGCGTTCAGTTCTGCAAAGAAAAAATGACAAATTTCATATTTCATCTGACTTTAGTAATTAAATTACTAGTTGATTTTTTTGTCTGATTATTTAAATATATTTCCACAACCGTGGGTCCAGCAATTTTAGTATTTGGCATTTACACTCAAAAACTTTCCCCTCATACTTTCAGACATGATCACAGAGTTTATCCTGTTGATTTATAAAATGAGTAAACTGTATCACAGTTTAACCACAAAATAAAAGGAAAAGAAAATATTTAAGAAAAAAAAAAAAAAAACACAGGTTGGTCAAATACAGAGGCAGTTTTCTCAGGAGACTTAAAAAAAGAAAAAAAAAATTAGAAGCATAATTTAAAAACTGCAAAAAAAAAAAAAAAAAAAAAAAAAGGCAAAAAAAAGCTTCTGAAAAATCTGAAGTTGAGGATGGAAATTGAGTGAACCTACAGCATTCCTTAAACCAAGGTTGGCATTTTATAGGTGAAACGTGCTGGAGAAATAACCAACCACTGCAGTGGCAGTTTGTCACCTTCATTAGGGCTTCTGCCTGTCCCAGTCCCTGTGAGCTCACATCCTCCCCAAAGCACCACAGGAAATGTCTCCACAGGGTAATTCAGAGAGCAGAGCCACTGCAGCCCTTTCCCAGGGCTTCTTCTCTGCTGCCAGTTCCCTCCACTCCCTGTACGTGTGTGCCAGGGATGCCCCCGCCCTGCACCACTCCAAACGTGCTCAGCTGTTTTTGGGAGCATGGCAACATCACACTTAGGTCAGACATTGTAAAAACCTCGGATATTAATCTTAGAAACCAGTGAGAGTCTCTTTGTTGTGATTCCAATGGGCTTTGCATCAGATCTAAAACAAACCAGAAATGCTCTTTTCATCCTAAAAGTCGTGGGCCTCTTTGAATCCCAGGACTTTTTATCAGCTTTCCAAAGTAGCCAGGAGAGTTTAAAACTGCAGAGAGGAGCAGAAAGGTTTAATTTCACATCTACACGAGGCACAAAAACTACCAGAGGTACAATCTACAGATGAAATACAAAAACCACCCACTTTTTTATGATGGAAAGAGCTGCTTATTTCCATCATATCTTAATATTATATTCCTCTAGTTGCTGGAAACTGTCAGGCAGATGGATGAACGCTTATGAAATCAGACCTCAGGACGCCGTGTATTCTGCCACAGATTGGCTTCTGTGAGAATAACCCTGCGAGTGCCTGATGCCATCAGTGGCACCATCCTCCCACAGATCCCCTGCTGCAGCAGGGACTGCTGAGCTGAGCCCTTTGCTCCCAGCTCAGCCTCCATGTCCCGTTTGGGGATCGTTCCCTGCAGCATCACCCCGGGGACACTGAGGCACCGCAGCTCCTTCCTCAGGACAGCCCCGAGCTGTGAACGCTCCAGGTGCCGCTCTGGGAACAAACCCTACTTTTAACAGCTCCACTTCTTTCAAGTGCTATTTCCCTCATCCTCGTTTTGTAGCTCCCAATGACAAGGACAGAATTTTGATGAGGAGAACGAGCTCTCTTGCAAAGTTTATTTGTAATTTTGACACAACTCCTCCCTTCAAAAAAAAACCAAAAAAAAACAAAAAAAAACCCCAAAAACAAAACAACAAACAACTCAGGGAATGATGTGCTATCACTTAAAACGTGAAATTAGCAGCAAATGGAGATCTCTTAAAGTCCCTAAAGTTGAGAAGACATCCTTTGTGTCATGGAGTACATGCTCAGTGCAATCAGCACCTTCTACACAGGTAATTACTTTTACTACTAATGGTGCCTCCCACTCAGATAAGCTGTTCCAACACTACTTAATCACAAAGCTTCATTATTGCTCCACCACCTACTGGGTAAAACAATTCACATGCTCTATTCAGCGACTCTCACAAATGAGAAAAATTTATGAATATGGGAGCAAAACAGCACAGTCTACAGAGGAGGCACCACCCTGAATAATTGTAAAAGACTATAGAAAGTTTGGAACATCTGCAGCTCTTTTTTCCCTTTTCCCAAAATACTCAAGGAGAAGGAGAAGAAAATCTACAAAACGAAAAGAAAACCATCCCTTATGGTGAATTGAGACCCTGAAAGTGATTTTGGGTTCTCCTGCTGAAGCTTCTGAAATTTCCTTGAGCCAGAACACAATGTGTAAAAATAGCTGCATTCATTGCAGTTTCATGTTTTATTTTTGGTATTATTTTTCATTCTTTTGTGCTAACAGCATGTTACAAATTGTTTTACTACTCAGTGTATCAAGAACTGACACAGAAAACAAGAACTAGGGAATAAAACCTCCCTCTTTGTAGGGTTTACAGACTCTTCTACATGGGTTCAAATGAAGAGCAGCAGTTTAGCTGAGGGATGTTATACAGTGTCCTGCAAGGGGATGGATTTTCAGGAGTTCTCACCATAACACAGCCAGCACAAATCACTTCGGAAATTACCTGAAAAAGACATTGTATTTGTTTTCCATGGATGTAAAAGACAAGTAGGTGGTGGTGTGCATTAAGAGAAAGTTTTGGGCCACTGAGGGCTGAATGCAGCCCTGGAGACAGAGTAAGACTGGGAGACCTTGACTTGTGCCTCAGGCAACAACTTCCAACAATCCCTACACATCCCAAGTGCTCCACCTGAGTTACATCTGTGCTACACCAAGCACTGGACAGGCAGGAATTTATGAATGCTGAAGCTGTGCCTACTATCTGTCTTCTTATTTTTCCAAACTATGGAAAACCAAAAGAACAAAGATGATTCCCCGTTCCCAGCTCGCCTCCTAATCCTCCAAGAGGAAGCTGTGATGAGAAAGAGATTTCCTCCCAGCACTCAAGGACAATCTCATTGCAGGATGGGAATTCTCAGTCATCAATGGGAAGTCCAATCCTTTTGCAGCAAATTAAGGTGCTCTGATGATTCCTGAGCATGCTGAAATCTGGAAGTCTGCACTTCCAGGAAGGCCAGCAAAACTAACAGCTGCATTTTCATTCCTGAGGAATATTAACTAAACTATATGGAAAAAGCTTATTTTGTGAGTTAGTGAGCTGCCCATGGGAAAAGCCATCGCATTTACATTGTTTACGTTGCTGGGAGCCCCAATAAAACAGTGGGGAAATGTCCAACAGGGACAATGGGATTTCACAAGCATTTTGCCTTTTTGTTCCCTTGAAGTAGCGTTTTTTCCTTATGGACGGAAGAATAACTGAGAAACAGGGCAGAATTTCCATTTATTTTGGTGAAAGATTAACATGTTAAATCAGTGTCACAGTTCTGGGCTACCTGGGCTGGTGAATCCAAGTGCCTGGATGGCCAGCTGGGCAGGAATGCTCCCAGCTCCCACCCCAAGTGACCACCACTGCAAACATTTCTTGCAGCTCTCTGTGTGGCCCTGTTGCACTAAGAAATGTATAAACATTTTTATTGACTCAGCCAGGAAGAACAATCTGGCTCCGAGACCGGCAGTGAAGCAAGATTAACCAGCCTCCTCCAAAAATCCTGATTTATGTTCACCATCAAAATCTTTTATTTTGGTTATTAGCAGATGGATGGAGTTTTAATTTATTCACTTCATAGCACATCAGAATAACACAAGTTGCAGAGACAGCACCTGTTCAACAGTTCATGGTTAATGAAGGAAGAGGGATGGAAGTGTGTAAACATATGCAGGATGATTCCTAAAAACCTGTGATAATCCAGGGAAATATTCCTGTTGGGACAGGAGCCTCTCAAATGGCTAATAGAAATTTGGAGGCTGCAAAGTCCCAGGCTTTGTAAGGAGGAATGGAAGGGGTCACTGTACATGAACACTGAAAGGAGAAGTGGGACTATATAGGACTTTTACCTTGAGGAGTTACAAATAAATTAATAAATGTAATGTAGATTAAGGAGAGGATTAAACAGAGTTTATTGTCCATAAATAATGGCAGCGGTTAATGGTCAAATGACTAAAGCAGTAAATATTAGGGTTTCTCACCTTTCCTCTTTCAGATTAAAAACTAAAAAAGTAGATGTCATTATCACTTGAGACAACTAAACAATGAGATCCTTTTCTGACTGTGACATTGCTGTGAATTCATCTTTTGGGGGCTGCAAGCTCACAGGTCTCATGTTCGGAGCTGACTGTGAGCTTGGACCAAGAGATGGTAACTTACTGGTGAGGAAATTAAAGCAAATTTTTAAGCATGTACATGTGGAGAGAAAAATCATTTAAGAAGTCAAATATCCATGTGCCTTTTTGGAAAAATAAACGTATGCATTTGCTTTTTGCTAATCAAATGGAAAATTGTTTTGTTTGAATGGTTTTTGAAACTTCCCCATCCCTCAAGCAAACAGGACCCATTACTTTAAACACCTCAGTGTCTAGTAATTGTTCACAAATGTGTCAGGCTACCAGTAATTTAAGTCCTGTCAGGAATAAATCTCAGACACTCACTTCTTCCAGTCAGTGACTTGAAAAGAACCCGCCCACATGTCAGTTAGAAGGAGCTGCGCACGGTGGCTTTGTTCGAGGCTGTGTAAACAGAAAGAGCTTCCTCCTCGCTAACAACTGTTTTCTAAACCCTATATAAATGTTTATGTGAACTATCCTACAACAGCATCTAAGGCAATAAAAAGCAGGCACGTAAAAAACAATCTGTGTTGTGCTCGTTGGCAATAAATGTACAGCCAGTGGAGGCTGTAGATTCAGTTGTGAATTATTTTCTCGCAGAGGTCTGACCTCAAAACATTTAAATGTTAGACTGTAAATCAAAATGATATACTTGTGCTATCTACAGATTATTCCCCAGTTTCTGAGTTCTGCTAAATACGTGGGTCTGAAAATACTTGCCCATTAATATGTAAATAAGCACTCAGGTAGAGGTATATTCCAGGGAGATATAGGGGAAAGTCAAACAATCAAAATATATGAGTAGGCATATTTTCTCCCCTGTGTTATTGTTCTCTGCAAGCCACTGGGGAGTAGCCACAACCTGATGTATGACTGATGCAGCATAAAGAACAAAAAAAATCACTGAAGAACAGCTACAGGGAGAATTTAAAAAGACCAAACAAGGTAAAAACTGGAAAGCTTAAGGTCATGAAGTGACATGTTCACCTGACTGACACACTCAGAGTCACTAACTCTGAAATAAGGAACTCAAAGCCCTCACTCAGCTGTTCTGGAAGAGCCTCTGAGTTTAAGTTTCCACCAATAAATTGCTCTAAGAGCCAGGCCTACTTCTGCCTCACCCTTCTACTGCAGTTTTGGTCCATCTTGTGACAAGATGCACAAAGAGAGTGTTAAATGTCCTTCTGAGTAAAGGTGTCCATGTGGCTTCATTCCACAGGGCTGTTTGGAGAGGACCTTATGGATTCAGGGTTGCAAACACCTCTGCCTTTGGCAGGAGCTCCCCATTGGTGTGTTGCATTTGCTTTCAGTGCAGGAGACTCGAGTTCAGAGCCCTCCATGGCCTGATTCCCAGTAGGGATTTGGGGAATTTTAACTCTCCTCTCACAGCAAAGCCCCCAGATGCTGCCCTCCCTCCCTGCCAAGGTGAGTATCCTCCAGCCTTTTCCCACTGAAACTGCTCCACTTTGTCTCCACATTTGAATATTCATTAGGAGAGAAACTGGAAGGGGACGCTCCCACAGTGTGGAGCAGCAGCCCAGCCAGCAGCCCTAATCTGTCTGTCTATCTGCTCTCACCCCCTCTTTAATATCTCTCTATGCAAAGCAGAAAGGTTTGGTGGTTACTCTGCTCTCCTGGGAGGTGGGAGAACTGGCTTCAGATCCAGTTAGGCAGAGGATGGTTCCACGCTGCAGAGCAGAGCAGAGCAGAGCAGAGCTGCTGGCGGGATAGGGTGGGTGGCTCCAGGCAGGGACACCTGGATGGGAAGCCAAGACATGCTTGAGCAGGCCAGAGGGCTTGGGTCTCTCTCTGCTGGCTGCTTTGGATGCCTGGTTGAGACTCCTGGAATTTTCAGCTTGGTCTGAGACCTCTGCATTCCCAAATATTAACCTGGTTGGGCTACAGAGTGATTGAGCCAAAACTCTCACTGAGACCCTGGGGAGTTTTGCTGAGCTGCACATGAAATCCTTCATGTGTGCCACAAAACCCCACTCAGTCCTCTGAGCGAGACTTTGTAAGGCACAGGCTGAGATCCCCCTGAAATTTCCTGGTGACTGTTTTACAGATCAAACAGATTGATTGTTAGTCAAACAATCTGGGTCTTTCTTCTGGGAATAAATCTGGCAATCCAGGGACAAATAATAAGGAAGAGCTTTAAGAACTGGCACAAGGAAAGGGAAATGGCAATGACTTCTCAAACTGTACCTAAAAATGCTTGTCCATGCCAGCATACATCTTATAAGATTGAGGCCTGAGCTTCCCAGCTTGAAAAATGCTCTTAATTCAAGTGTATGGGAGTTTTTTGGAGGAGGGAATGCAGGACCTGGCCCTAACCTTTCAGCCAGAATTACTCACCCTCCATTGTGCTCCATTTCTTTCTGGTGGATCATATTATATTGCTGGATGAAAGGAATATGATGTTTGGCAGAAGGAAAAATACAGACAAACAGGGAGAGCAGATGAGGTGCTGCAGTTTAAATGGTGCTTTTCAGTTTTTATGTATCATAACTGTATGCAAGGATGCCCTGGAGCTACGATACGAGAAGAGCACTTTAAGAGGAACCAACATAAAGAAACAAATAGCAATAAATGACATAAGTGTAGCACCTACTTATCTTGCAGAGATGGAGGAGATTGGAAACAGTACAAACACTACTGGGCTCTACAAAGAGGATTTTCAAACCTAAGCATGCACACACTTAGGAGATGTATTTATGAGACAGATGCAAGGCTAGAGTAGAAATATATTCGTATGCACTCTGTAAGAACAAGAGAGAATGGGAGGGACACAGGAAAGAAGTACTAGGGGAAAAGTTTCATCAAGAATTTTTGCTTGAAATTTTCACAAGTATCCAAGCAAGTTAGAAGCTGCCTCCTAATTTTATTCCTCTCTATATTATCTCTAGGCAATCTCCCGACCATCCTTCTGTTAATGTTTCTACCACTGGCTCCCAACTGCAATAATTTCGTGCTGTTAGGAGTGGGACCTATGAGCAAATGAAAAAGCTGAGGGAAGGGGAGCTGCTGCAGATCACAGGGTACAAAATAAACCCTCCATTTCGAGTCTGAGCCTTGACTGCACCAGTATATTTAGGATAATTTGGGACTGCTTTCCCCTTATGGGTTTGAGTTACAGAAGAAGCCTGATGGAGGAGGAAAAATGGAGATGGAACTGCAGCCTCCAGATACCCCACGAAGGAAGAGGAAAGGCTGTGAAAGCATCCCTCCCCTGAGCTGTGCAGGAAGCTGTGGAGGGTGTCCCACACTGTGGAACAATCCTGAACCGCTCAGCTCAGGACAAGTGAAATTACTGCCTTGGCAGGATCAGGCTTTGAACATTCCCAAGGGAGCAAGGCTGGAGGGGAGCTGGACAAAACCTCCAGAGATGAGGAAAATGAACCAAATTTAACTACTTAGCTCCTCATCCAAAGTAGTTTAAAGAAGGTTTGGTTTGGTTGGGCTTTTTCTTTTTCCAGCGAAATGAATGAGGTTTTCTCAAGGAAAACCAATTTGTCAGTGAGCAAAAATTGTTCTGTGTGGACATTCCCGTAACCCCTTTAATTCCCAACACTTGAGGGGTGAAACCTTTGCTAAATCTCCCCGGGTTCCAAAGCAACCCCTCCAGCGGGGTTTGCCCATCCCAGAGCTGACAAACACCACAAACCCGTGCTGTGCTCCAGCCCAGGTGAGATCAGATAAGGAATTTGTGCCTCTGCGAGGGGCTCTGCTCATGTTTGCTGTGGTGTGGAAAGAACGGCAGCACTGAATGACGCCTGATGATGATTAATGTATTATTCTGCAGAGCATTAGGGTTTCCTTTCATTTGGACTGCATTGTTAGGAGTAAAATGTGATAAAATGGCTGTAACTGTTTTCCACCCTACTTTCTGCCTCCCCCTAGGACTGTTAAAAATAGCATTGGAAAAAATTATTGAAAAGAAGAGATAAAAAAGGACCCTATTTTCTGCTAATGTAAGTGGGTCTAGCTCCCTGAATTTAATGAAGCGTCTATAGCTAAAACCAAATTTTATTAATTTTTTTCTTTTTTTTTTTTCTTTTTTTTTCTTTTTTTTCTTTCATGGTTGCTGTTTGCTTTTCCTTCCTCCTCTGCTTTCAGGAGTTGAAAATATGGCAAATACAAAGAATTCAAACTTGATGTAAGCCAAAGCTGGAATCTCAGCCTGGATATTTTAAAACACTGAAGCAATCTTAGTAAATAACTTTCAGAAATGCAATACTTGGGAAAACATGTTTTGGTCAGGGAATCTGATAACCAGTTTTATGTGTGAGAGAAAAATGCTACTAAGATTTTAAAAATTCCGTTTCTGAAAACAGGAGCAATCATTTTTTCTCACGAAAAAAGAAAAAATAAGTTTTAGGTTTTTCCTTTTTTTCCACACATAATAAATATATTTCCCTCTTCCTTTAAAACACCAAGGTCCTTATCTACACATGGGCAAGAAGGCTCTACATTCACTAATAAAATTTCCAGAAATTCCAAGTCTATTCTTACTTTCCTTATGTGCATCTGTGTTTCCTCTCCAAAAGTTGTTATTACAGTTTTTATCATCAAACACTGACCATGTTGCCAGCTCCTCTCCTTAAGTGCTCTAAAGTTTAGAGAACAAAGAAGACCACAGTTAATCCTATCTGAAATTTTATCTGAAATCATTCAGATAAGCCAGAATTTGTTTGAGCTTTGCTTGCAGCAAGTGACAGAACTTCAGATACAGTAATTTGCTGTGTTTCCATTTAAAGCAACTGATGCTTCCCACTTCTAATACACAGGAACACAAAATCCACATCATTTGTTTATCTCTGAGGATTGTGAACTTATGGGGTTGCTGGAGTTTGATTTTTAGGCCAGTTAGGCAGGGCCTTGAATGCCCAGCCACCACAATTCCACATCCATGTCAGGGTGCTGGATGTGTAACTCCAAATTTTTGCAAAAAAAAATATGTTTTCTTTGCACCTGCAGTTCTGGACACAATTCCAGAAGAGAGCTCCATGAGTGAGGGATGGAAGCTGTTCAAACATCCGAGCTCTGTGTTTACAGAAGAAGTTACAACTCTTTTTTTCATCTGCTTTTTCCCTGTTTCCTACACAAGGAATACACTGGGAATGGATCTCCACAGAGCCACTTCTGCAGCAGGAATGAGGTCCTGGAAGGCGCTGTTGGTGTTCAGGTGCACTGCGGATGCCACAGACGCTGCTGGGGAAGCCGAGCTCCTGCCCAAAGCCTCACCAGGCAGAGCAGGAGGCAGGAATAGCAGCCAGGATTTCCTGCCTTTCAGCCCATCGGGCTCTGCTGCCCCTTGTGCTGCTCCCAACCTTGCCTCCAGCTCCTTCTGGAAGGAGACAGATGGAATTGTGCAGGCTCCGGGGGATGATGTCTCACCAAGCTTTGGTGTCTGCATGTCCTGGGGCAGAGGTAATCACCCAGAGGGACCTGATGAGGGGCTGGAAGAGGAATTCCCAGTGGTGAGGACTGAGAATTTCTCTGCTCCTCAGATCTACACAGCACAACTGTCAATAACTCAGATGGGGTTTGTACCAAAGCCGGGAAATTGCTTAATCATCCCCTTCCAACCTCAAGTACCCATTTGGAGTAAAATGTTGGAAAACACAAGGAGCTAAGAAATGCAATAGAGGTGTCATTTCCAGGTCATTTAAGAGCACAAATTCCAGCATTTTGGCATTCAAGTCTCACTCATTTATAATTCCCATCCAGTTTATTTTCTATCATGAAAAAAAAAAAAAAAAAAAAAAAATCTGATGAAGTAGAAAGCAACTGCAAGGAGTATGACTAAAGCTGAATTACAGCAGAGAGAACTCTTCACTTCAGCTGGGTTTAAACTCCAGCTCAGCCATACTTGGCTCTTGTCAATTCAAGTCAGATTCCTAATGTTATTTGATTTAGGACAGCCCTGCTGCTGTCCACAGGCCTTGCCAGAGAAAAGAACACAAAATAAGTTCCAGGAAGGGGTTTGAGGGGAGTTGTGAGACCTGATTACTCAAAGATTCATTTTTTGACAATGAACAGGCTTAGGGATAAAATAACATTGTAGGACAAGAAATGTCACTATGGACCTGAACCTGCAAATACTTATGGATGTGTTTTAACTTTACTACTGTGGGTCCTGCTGAAATTAATGAGACTGCTCCAAGGGGTAAGGAAAAGCATATGCACAGGAATTTCCAGCATCAGAGATGATGTGCTTAAGACGTGAAGAGTTCCAGGGCCTCAGTTTGGGAGTACTCATATGCTTGTAGTTAAAACATGCAGGAACATTTGTAGCATTAGGGCCCAAAATCTTTGCCTTGTAAATAACAGGAGGTAGGAACCTGAAGCCAACAAAAGGCAAAGAAAAGGAAAATAATCTCATGATCTCACACCAACTGGGGCAACAGCTACAGTGCTCTGGTCAGGCTGGGAGTTACTGCAGAGTAGAGCTGCTCCCTCCATTGAAGCAGTGAATAAAGTTAAAATTAAGTCTGTGTTTAATTGCTTAATTGCTTTCCAGAACTGGAATGTGCAGCACTATTTTTTTTTTTTTTTTTTGAGTGCATTTGTTCCATTTTGAAGTGTCAGCTCAGTCTGACAAGATACAAGAGTCTGGAAAGATGAAAAGTTTTGGGTCCAGAAATGGGAGCAACGTGGTCATTGCTGTTTGCTTCAGCAGAGAGGCGGACATCAAGCTGGTTTCACAGGGATCATTTCCAAATGTCAAGGAGACTGGAAAATTTTGAGATATTAGAATATGGGAATGTAAATTGGGAGATAAAGACTTTGTTAAATCATTTGATTCCTTCCTTATTTTTGTTTCTCATTTAACATTGGCTTCAACATAATCAATCTCAAAATAATGAGGTTTAATCCTTTGCTTGGTCAGGTTTTTAATATCATTCAAAGCATCACAGAGAAGAAAGAATTCTGCTATCTGAACAGAAAGCTACAGAGAGCAAATGGGCTAAATAACACTAAAATATTACTTAACAGGAGCTTTGTTGTGCAGCATGACCCAACAAACAGTAAACAGAAACATGGCCCTCACAAAAGCAATTTAAGCTTGCCTCAAAAAATAAGATCCTTTGATTTTTTAGAGGCTTTGATAGGGTACAAGATGCTCAGATGTTTCAGAGAGGAGAAACACAAAAAGCCCTAGACAGATAATTTAATTCCAGAGCACCCACAGTTACCCTGCTCTGTTACAATGGAAGACAAATTTTGTAGAAATAAGTATTTCATCTCCAGGAGCCACACAGATCTAAGAGCCTTTTCCTCATGTGTTTACATTGCTTAAGTTCTTCATTTCCTCTGCCCGCAGCAGTGAATTGCACTGGAATTGAATGCACGGTAAAACTCCCATGTAGGAAAGGTTTATGCATTATGTTAAAAAGCTCTGCCTTGATAAATGGTGCCATTAGCATCTGGAATTCTCTGCATCCCGGTCAGGCCATTCCGAAAACACTCCTTAAAAGTGTAACAAATTTGCTCAAATGCTAATGAGCTGAACCACAACGTTGGTCTCGTGAATAGAGCCAAATAGGTTTAAAAGTTGAAAGTATTTGTGTGTCACTGGTAGCCACATTTAGTGCTCTAAGTATATATCACTTTTCCTGGGAAAAAATGGTATGTGCTCCCAGCTTAGGGCTCCCTGCTGACAATATGCACCAAGTGGTCATTAGAAAAGATTACTTTTTCCTACTCTAAATTTCATGTCCATGGGATTGAATACCAGAGTTTTCAAAATATCAGGTATTTTAATCAATTTTTTTTCATCTGTAGTGCCATCCAACACTCTTATTCCTAATAATCGACTGGTAGATGTGCCCTGCACTGAAAAGGACTTTTTTGCCTCTGGGTAATAATAGACTTTTCACCTTTTTGGTACAAAGGAAGCAGGGATGGAAAGGCAAGCAGTGAAATTTAGCCCTGTCTGTTGATGTGTGGAAAGAGGAGAGAGGGAAATGACCTCTCTGGGCAATACTTTGTTGGAAGTTGTAGTTTCCTAACAACTTTCCAGACAAAGGCACAGCAGCCAGCAGTGGATACCTTGGTAGCAAACCACTTTTAAGGCAGCAAGAAAACCTCACCTGAAATGTGTGTGTGGGTTTTTTTTAAAAAGTCAACAAAAAATGTTTTCGTTAGAGCACAGGAGAAGCCAGAAATGTGCAACCAGAAAATCTAAATTGAGTCTATGGTCTGGTTCTACTCCTTAGTCAAGCCCAAGCAGCTGGAGCCAAATTCTATATTGCATGACAAAGATGTTTAATGAAATGATATACAGAGTGACAGGAGACCACCAGGAAAATAATGAAAATAATGGCAGATTATTTTCATTGGCCTCTGCTCTCCCTTGGCTCATCCCTATTCCCAGGCACGGAGCTGAGCTGCAGGGAGGAATCGGGCAGGAGTCTGACTCCACTTCCTTGGCTTTCCATGGGCAGTGGTCAGCCACAGACTCTGCAGCCAGGAGCTCCCTGAGCTGTGGGGCACTCGGAGCGTTCCGACATTTCCCCTTCTCCGGGCTGCTCCAGACACACTCACACAGCAACACCGAATTATTCCAGAAATAAATCCACCCTCCCACTCCACTCGAACACGGAGGAGAGCTTGAATCACATTCTACAGGTGCTGGGCCACAAGGAAGTTTTCATGCACAGAACTTGCTGACCAAAAACGATATTCAAGGTCATAATTGTTCACAGATGAGGGGTGAGATTTGTAAATGTTTTTATGAGGGGAAAAACAACTGACAGACCCTCAAATCCTATCAAGTGAAAACTGTTTTTCTCTATTTTTCAAATGAAACTTTTCATCTGCAAGTGACAGAGCACTTTGAATTCCAATAAATTAGAAAAACCCCAACTTTTAAAACTGTAATAAAGCTTGGAAATGAACTGATTATTTTATTTTACAGGTTGCACATCAAATAAAAAAAAGCAAAAAATAAAAGATCAGTGAATCCCTCAGACCTTCCTGGTATCACTACATGCTACAAGGAAAGCCTTTTATTCTTTTTCAGGAATAAATTTACTTTACAGAGCAGCACAATGATAGAGTGCAGAGCTCCGAACATAAATGGAATACTTCGGGCAGAGCTTCCACCACTCGGAGTAAATTCAAGAAAAATATTGACCGCCCCTGTGTGTTTTCTTTGCTCTGCAGTCTGTAATATTTCTAGGAGGATGCACAACAAAGCGCTTGTCTCCTCCCGCACTGTTGTCAGAAGAATTTGCTGAATGCATCTGAGGGTTGATGTGGCCTGTGAATCTCCCTGCCTTGTTTGCAGAGATGCAAACTTGCAGTGCCCCAGCTTCGTGTCCTCTGCTTATTCTCTGCAGTGCCTCTGTCACCCGTGGCATTTTGCATTTGCTGTTTTCTTAGGTATATTTAAAATAACATGCCAAATGAGATAAACATGCTGCTCAATGAATACCCTGAAAGTTTGGGATATTTAACAGTTTTAACCCCACTAACCAGTTTAATGTTTAATTATATAAAGCTGTGTGTGGTCCCCAACTGGTCTGAACCTTCAACACCAGTCAAACCAAGTTAAACGCAGCAAAGCAGAAAATACAGTTGTGAACAGGCAATCTGCTGGCTAAATTGTTCAAGATGTCTTGCAATTTGTTAACCTTGAACGCTTTTATTTGGAGCAACATTTTCATGCTGCCCTTATCTGGGCCTTCCCAGCTTTTGCAGCCCTGCAGGTTCACTTCTGGAACTGAGCTGAGAGCTCACATTAAATACTAAAATGTCTGTTTTCTTTCCCCAGAATTAAATTCTTAAGACAAATAAATAGCTCAAATTCCACCCCCAATTAATTCCGCTCACATTCTCCTGCAAATTACATGCATAAAGATGCTGGCCAGGTTTTGAAATCTGGCCCTTCATTTCCCAGCCAAATGTGAATATTTGAGAGATAACTTCTTTAATGTTTCTGTTCTTGTCATGTCCTGTCCTGCCTCTCCAAGCAAGCCAACAAGTTCCATTAGGAAACAGATACTGCCTGTAGTGTCCAGCTCTATTTTCAGACCATGCAGCCTCGAGCTCTCTGCCTTCTGGTGGAGGACAACAAAGGAGTTGGCTTCATCTGCACATTAGAGAGTAAACTGGTGGCTTTTGGACCGCATGAGAAGATGGAGACTCAAAGAAAATGGCTCAAGAATAAATGATTTGCCTTGTCTTCTTTTCAGAACTTAGATATAAAAAGGCATTGAGACAGAGCAATGCTGGGAAAAATTAATATTTTCCCAGACTTAACCATTTCCCTTTTCAAAAAGATTTATAACACACATGAATCTCAGATGTCACATCTTATTGTGCATAATTATACTGATGTCTAGACTAAACATTATATATATACCCACACATACATATAATTATATATCCTTATGACTATGTATTACTGTTTTTCTATAATACCTATTCCATGGCAGGGTTTATATCTTAATGATTCATAAAACCTATATTCCATGGGAAATGATTTTATCCAACATGCAAGTCAGCACTAGACCTGACACCAAAGTCTTAATGAGGTCTTAACTCACCTATGGAATAATCAGCAATGGGATAAACATCATATCCTGCATTCTCTAATCACTTCATACATCTTTCTTATCTACGTGAAGATACAAACGAAAGGTAAGTACCTAAGTTTATTTGCCTGGTCATCCCACCCATTAAGATGAAGGAATACATTCTATAATCATCAGAGAAGTTAATTACAGAAGTTAATACTTGTACCTATTGCAGAAAGTTTCATAGGCAGGGTAAGGCATTTTTAGAGTGCCTTGTTGGGGAAAGATAAAACAAAATTCAGGCACCGCTACTGCTGTTGCTGCGTTTGTAATGAGGAGGTTTGCTCACCTTGGCAACCTCACACATGGGGTTCTTCTCTCCAGATCTCATTAGCGTGAGGAGCACATTACCAGACAAGCTGGATGGATTCTTGACCTATTTAATTTTGACTGTGAAAACTTGTTCAGTTTTTCTGTCTGATTTTTCTGGGCATACTTGCAGGTGACCTTACAATGTTCTATATATTTCAGGCAAATATTTGTATGCAGGAGCAGTGAGGTGTAGTCTTGGAGTCTACTGGGAATAAAGACAACATCACACAAAAGAGGAAATAGCCGGGCCTGCAACACTTAGACATCTGTACTTGAAGTTTTTGTTTGAGAAAAAATTTCCATAGCAATGTGGAAATGGATTCCTCACATGTTTTGACAGCACATCCACGTTTATCCAGCCCTGCTTCCCCCGACAGATTAGCCAGGCCAATAGCTGCACAGTACCCACTGCCTCCTCCAAGGCGGAAGGCACCTTTTTGGCTTTTTATTTCTGGATCCTTGCTCTTTATACTTAGCAGAATCCCAGGAAGGCAGCTGAATCCCTACCAGAATAGCGTCGGGATGATTTAGGAGTGGATTTCATGGGTCCCTTAGCCTGGGGAATCCAGCTGTGGTTTGGGAATCTCCTGGACAATGTCAGGGTTGGCATCTGGGGGACAGAGCACGAGCAGAAGAGGCATGCCTGGGAAGAGGGGAGGGAAGGAGGAAAGGTTTTCTTTGGTGGAGTACGGAGGATCTCCTCAAGGAAACCCACAGCAAATGTAGTGGATCATGAAGAAATATAATGTAGTGTGACAGGCAGTATATTTAACAAAAAAACCGTGTGAGCGAATGGGGTGTGAGGAGAAGTGACAGACTAACAGGCTCTGGCTGCAGCCAGCCACTCCAGGGGCGAGCAGGGAGCTGTCCCCAAGCAGCTCTGCCCATGGCCACAGCAGGAACCTCAGCCCCTGTCCTGCAGGGCTCCCCTCCAGCTGGATTTGGGAGAGCTGAGGGCTAATCCACGGCAGCACTGCAGCCGTCGCACTGACAGCCTGCTTCACTTGTTAAATAATAATCAGCTCTCCAAATCAGCTCAGAAATTATAAAATAAAGTCATAAAAATAGCACGCAGACCATATGTTAGTTTTCATTTCAAAGTTTATCCTTGCTCTAAAGAAGGTTAAATCATATTCATTTCTCGGAAAACAGTCAAGATATAGGAATTTAAAATACCATGAAAGTGTTATCTATAGAGTGCACTCCTGGAGTACCAAGAAAGAAATCACATATGCATGGGATTACAGAATACATTTCAAGTCAACAGAGAAGCACATCATACAGTAACTAAGAAACAAACATGTTTTTCTGACTCAGGAAATTGTGTTTCATTTAGTCTTCAGAAACCTGCATCTGTCTGGCCTGCTAGCAGTCATGGATAGATGTGACACAAGGAAGCCACTCCGAGGGTCTGTTCCCTGGGACAACAAACCCAGCTTTGGGGCTGCTGGGTGAGTGGGGAGAGGGTCTGCAGACTCTCACACTCTGAGAGAGAGAGAGGGAGAGAGAGAGAGAGAGAGAGAGAGAGAGAGAGAGAGAGAGAGAGAGAGAGAGAGAGAGAGGGGCGGTGGGCAGGGGGCATAAAAGGACAAAGTTTTGCACCTCAGAAACTCTGCAAAAGTTGGAAAGCCTGTGAATTCCTGCTCAGTGTGAAGCAGCTCAGAGCTGTGAGAGCAGACAATGCCTCTCCTCTGGCACTGCAAGGTAGACACAGCAGGTAGAGATCCACAGAGGAACAATAGGATGTGGATAAGAAATTTTCTGTGATTTAAAAAGTGAAAGCCAACCAAGTACAGAAGACTGCTGTTAACGCTTCAAACACTCCTTAACACATAACCAACTGTCACATATTTGCCACAGAGACATTTGTGATCCCAGCTGGGGGGTTGGGGGCACAGGACAAATTCTTAATCAAACTGGCAACCAAGTCATATTGTGTGGTCAAACTAGATATCCCTGGGAAGATCAGGGGCTCAGACAATGTCACCATTTTCCCTTCATACCACCACAACCTCACTAAAAGGAACAAAAAATACCCTTTTCCCCCTTAATTATCTATGAATTTTGTGTGTAGAAGGTATCAGTGCCACCATACCGAAACACGCTTGGGTCAAATGCACCCCAAGGAGACCCTGATCTACTCTGTGGCCTTAAAGTCATTTTGTTATCTTTGTACTGTAGGAGATACTTGGAGATCCAATCAGAAGCAGTTCAGACAAAATGCAGGAAGAATGGTGTATGAAACACTGGTGCCATCTGAATTTCTTGGGGCAAGGCAGAGTTTCCTGAAGGCATCACCCTCCAGTTGGCCACTGCCAGGCTCTCTGAAGGGTTCAGGCACAGAGCTCCTTGTCCATGCAGTTCCCATGCTTGCCACATATTTTACCATCATGTTTCTTGCACGTGAGGCCAGCCCTGACAGATACAATCTCCAGACCTCCAATGGCTGCATATATTGTGCGTATTTTGGAAGGTATGGCAGGAATCTGAAGGCACAGCAGCATCTGTTAGTTACATATGCAAAAAGGAAACTTAAGAATTACCATATGGGGGTTTGAAAGACTTGAGCTCAGTTTTTGTCCTTCAATGCCTGAGTGCAGCTCTCTGTAACACCTTAAGCTTACCTAAGTCAGAAAGGTTTTTAAATTGTTTTCCTTTTGGTTTAAAAAAGAAAAATATACTCATATGATGGTGCAAGCAGAAAAAAATATGTTTGTTTCATCACAGGTTTGAGTCCTTACATTGTAACTGTACAGAATGTTTGAGGTTAGTCTGGTAGGAAAACTCTGCTGTAAACACAAATATTTGGTTATATTCTAGGCACATTTAGGTCACCAAAGATTCCTGCCTACATTTCTGAGTAGTGGAAGTGAATTAATGGATAAAAACCCAGTAATCCTTGAATCCTTTATTTCTGAGCACTCAGCAGAAGATTACTGAGCAGGATCTGTCGATCCCAAATTCCTGGATAACCACTGACTTCTCCTTTTGAGCATTTGCAGCTGAGAACTGAAAAATAGGATGTGTGGATAGGATATGTGTTCATAAAATATTTGCATTATGGTTCCCTTCAAATGATAAGTGCATGGAATATAAATGCCAAAGCAGCCTAGCAAAGAATTTGACAATATAGCAACAGGAGCTGCTAAGAACAAATATTTGGCAAATATTACAGGACAAATGTGCAAATAAATGAAATTTGCAATTGTCCATGCAAAACATGCACATCCCAAGTGTGCCTGGGGAAGATGGATAACTGTCCCCAGCTATTCCTGCTCGGACATTTGCCCATGGAATTCCCCTGGTCTCAGTGTGCACGGCCCTGGTAGCTGCACATAAATCAGCTGTGGAACTGGGACGGGGCTGGGTGTGAAATCAGGACCATTTTTCAGTGGAGCCAATTCTCCTTTTATCGCTGGTCTCAGGATAGTTAGCATTTGTCTTTAAAGCCTGTTTCTTCCAGTCCCGTAGCTTTGTGAGCCTCTCATATTTCATTTAAAACAAAAACAACCAAAAGAAAACATGCAGCTTTTATGGTCGCAGGGAAAAGCCTGAAATCAAGAACATACCAGCTCTAAAAGTAGAAAGCAAACTGTAAGAATCTGATATGTGTTATTAAAAAAAATATTAAGTCCCTAAGCCACTCATGATTTTTAAGACTGTACTTAAGATTTCTCAGCATATGGCACTGGGAAAGCTGCTATTTTCAAATGCATAATGTTTTATGAACATATAAGCAGACAAAGCACTGTAGATACATCAAAACACAGGCGAGGAAGGGACCTTCTGCTACACCAAATTTCTTTCTCCTTTCATCACATGTCCAGCCCCATCGTAGACTTTGGACACACAGTTGTACTTCCTTCTCTTCTCGGCTGTGTGTCCTTCTCTCTGCTTTCCCTGCCTCCCTGTACATGCACTCCACAATGCAGGCACCTCTGAGCTCTCCAGAGCAAACTTCAGACCCTCAACCCAGCACCACTGGGAAATCCCAGAGTATTCTCAGCTCCTCAGGCCCCCGGAAGCCCAGAAACACCAGGAGAAACACACCAAGGTGATCATGCAGACATGCAAATTTTTCTGCAATGCATAGAAAACAAATAGTTGTTTTCTAGAAGGAAATGTCATAGCTAATATAAATATATTAACATTGAGAACTCTTCCCCACCTCCCTGTCTCATTTTGGTTTTCTTGTTGTTGAGGTGTGTGGTGAGTCATAGTGTTGATCAGATTACCTGGTAAGCAGGTCTCAAACTTCCCACAAACTAATACACAGAAAAGTTTAAATTGAAATGGAGGCAAAATCACAAAAGCCCCTTGAGACTGGGCCAATTAGAGTCCAGGGGGTTTTTTGTGCTAGAATGTCATTTCCTTCTCTTATCACAAATAAGGTGTTAAAGCACTGCTAAACACATCACCTCATGCACGCAGGGACATATCACCTGCAGCCCCCTTGTTTTTCTTTCAATTTTTCAGCTTTTGTGCCAGTACTCCTGAAGGCTCCAGGACCAGCCATGACAGCAGCTGAAGTTCCCTAACTGATAACACAAACAGCTGCTGATCCCATAAGAACGAGGAGGAGATCTCTGGGCCCAGTTTGCTACCAGCTGGCACCGTGCCCATCAGCGCAGTGTCAGATTTGAGAGGCAAAGAAAGGATGCTGAGCTGGCCCCACAAAGCCGTGCTGACGCAATTCAGCCACGGTGCTGCTCCTCCAGACAAATCTAGTGCAGCCTGTTTTAGCTGTTTCTTCTCATTAAATGCCCAAATCGAAAATAAAGCCAGTGGAAATAGCACACCGGGAAACTTCAGGAAAACAGGCTGACCGCAGGAGCATCAGTTGTGGATACACAGAGAACAATTTGTTACTACCAGGCAAAGGTGAACCCAGGTTAATATTGCATATTTATGTACACCAAGAAGAAGGCAGTTTGAAAAAAGGGAATTAAATGTTCTGAAATGTTCATAGGGAAAAGCCCGATCTCCAGGTTTCATTACAATTGTTTGGTATTCATATAAATGCTCAGACTCTGTGTCATTCCTTATCAAATGACTGTCCCATTGTAAATCATGTAAATTGTTACAAATTCAAGTTAAGAATCAAAAGTGTTCCTTAAAAATCCACTCCTTTGATGTAATGTGAATTACTACTCAGAGAAGAAAGAAAGAAAGAAAAAAAAAAAAAAAAAAAAAAAAAAAAAAAAAAAAAAAAAAAAGAGAGAAGCAGACCTAGATCTGTTTGCTGCCTAATTTAGTGCCAGCAATAGTTCAACTGTAATCCCTGGAAATAGAATACAAAAGTACGTACACACACACACATATGCAGTGTATCTATAGACGTATTTGAGACTTCTCTTGCATCCAATCTGGTGATTCAGTACATCCTGCTAATAAACACAGCTCCATGACCATGACTCATCTCAGCTGGATCTTGTGTGTGTCAGGCAGCGAGAGAAGGAGGGAGGTGAAGGGGCTCAGTGATGGGAACGTGCTGCTGCGGACAGGGCACGGAGCAGGGCAGGAATGGAATCAGCTCTCCAGTCAGGAAAACAGCTTTTTCCTGCGCTGGTGGCACCTGCATTAAACAAATACATGCAAACACACATATGTGTGACGAGTGACAAGGCCAGTTTTCTCTGCACAAGAAAATCCCCTCACAAAGCCTCGTGTGCTCTGCCTCCCAGGGAAGGACTGGAACAGGAATGGGTGTCCAAACTTTGCTCCTTCTCATAAGAACAAGACACATTCAACCAAAAGCAGAGGTGCAGAGTGGGTGCCTCTGGCAGAGACAGAGTCCTTGTTTTAGGACAGCCCTGCTCTCTGCTCCAGCCACTGCCAACTGCATTCTGGAGTGCACACCAAAACCTTCACATGACCCAAAGTCCCAAAACACACATCAGGTAATTCAGACTGAGGGAACCATTTTTAGGAGTCTTCCAGGCAGAAAAAGACAACAAACCGCCATTGCATTTAAGAAAATCTTTGTATTTACGACAACCTTGGGCAGTGAAGGAGAGTAGCACTGGAACCTTCCTGGACCACAGGTGTTTTACCAAAGCATGACAGAACATGGCAGCAAGTTATTTCTCTGTCTGTTCAATGCCAAGCCACTGTGAAAACTGAAGCTTTTAGTTTCCACTTTGGAGCAATGTTAATGCCCAAAAGTGCAAGCATCAAGTTAGTCTGAATTTCTATGCCTAAAACCTGTTAAAAATGGATAAGGACCAAATACTTTGGTTGGGGAAATCTGTCAAATCTTGTGTTCGGGTTTTCAGTGCATTTACTGCTGCTTGGTTACCTGAGACATTTTAAACCTCATGACTGGTAATGACTTTACCATAAAAATTACAGTCTTAAACCCAGCCCAGCCCAGGGCATTTTAACATCTACCACTGCCATGGCAGAGACCATCTTTTCAGGAAAGACGTAATTAGAAAATCCTGGCATTCTCTCATCCAGTTAACATTTGTTGTAAATGAACTTTAACAATAAGGCCCATTTTCCTCTAGAACAAGACCCAGGCTTGAGGAATGTTCCTCCTCCTACCCTGACCACGAAAGCATTTGAAAGCTCCCAAGTAAATTACTGGACATGAGACCCCTGATTGCTGTGCCTACACAACTCAGGATTGATGGCTCTAATGAAATTACTGAGTTTTCCTTTCTATTTCTGGCATTAGTCAAGGCTTCATGTCCAAAGATTATTCCACCAGACATGTTCTGCGGATGTGATGGGATTAGCCAAATTTCAAAGCTTATTTTTGACCTCCAGCAGAAAATTGAGCACATACGCTATTGAAGCCAACTGGGACTATAGAACATCAAGTTGATTCATCAAATTAGCTCAAACTGCATGACTGGCTATGGAACTTGTCAGCTATAAACCTGTCAAAAAGCCATCAGCTTTAATGTTAAATAGAGACACAAAGTAATGTTGTTCAGAATTTGACATTTGTTGGACTTACGCCTGCTAAAGGATGCTATCTGCTTTGTTTCCTCTTAGAAAAATGTGTAGTCTGAAATACAGCCTTGAGAGATTGCTGGAGACAAAAGGTAGAAACACTGGTTGGTAGAAATCCCAGCTTTAACAAAGCAGATAGGTCTGTGCTGCCTCTATCCAGTAATGTCAACTAACACCAAAATACCTGCACTACACAAAGACTCCAAAATCTTTCCAGCAGTTGCAATATACAAATTTACCATCTTTTCCTCTGTTTTTTATTAAAAAAACCTACAAAACGAACAGCACAAAACAAACGCATAATTTTGTTTTATTTTCCAAACAAAACATCAATGAGTTTGATATAGAATGCGTTGGAATAGTTCTGAGTGAATTCTAAATGCCTGCAGATAGCACACCCACAGTGAGAGACTGGAGCACCGACTGCACCACCAGGCTGTTCCCTGATTATCACACACCAGAGCATGGGGTAACCACATGGAAGCACAACTCACACAAAAACGGGGAGGTCAGAACAATGTGAAAGGTCTTACAACGCCATCCCTCCTCAAAATCCAAAGCATGCTGAGCTCACGTGCTCCCACCCCGCTCTCAATCTGTTCTCCCAGTGCCTGGGAGGATTACAGAGGTAGGCTGGGACATCACAGCTTTAACTCCACGTTTGTTCAGCTGGCAGCAGCAAAGCCCGGACTTTGAACATGGAAACGTTTGTTTCTTCCTGGTTTCTTGTTGATTTTTCTTTAAATGATGTCTCTAGTCCTCTTACAATTTATGGATGATCCATTAGACCGCACAATACAGTCTCTACCATATTAATGTATATTTTTATGAGCCTTCAGCACACTGAATATTGACAGAAGAACTTGAAACAAGGTGCTCCTGCACACTCATTGTGAACTCAAATGTCAGCCAGAGTAGGAGCTCTACAGGGTTTAACCCAAAGCCTTTAGTGCAAAGATTTTTTTCTTTGTTTTCTCCAAAAATCTTGCTGTACTTTGGGATGAATAAAATAGGAATGAAAAAAGAGTGGTGCGGGACTTACCAGAGGAAAACTGCAGAGAAAAAGTGTCAGGCCAAAAGCTCAGTGTAAAGGAAGGAACAAGAGGAAATGCAGTTTCAGATGACCAGATACCAAGTGCCTCTGCTGTTATCTTGTTAGGTCTTCTTGAATGAGGGACAAGCAGTGGCTGTACTGTCCCAGAAGATATCAGTAAGCACTTTCTGCTTTGTAGAACATACCCTATTTTACCTCCACTGCAGATGTTATTATACATTATATTAGGGGGTTTTGCTGTTGTGTTTTTTTCATTTCAGAACCCAGAAAAATGTGTCAAGTATTAGAGGAATAGTCTTGGACCCCGGTCAGGTTGAAGGCCTGGTGTCTCTGAGATTTCCAGCCCAAAATGAACCATTGTGCAACAACAGCAATTATTCCTAAGCATGTGCAAGGTGATGTTTGCCCCTAAATCTTCCAGCAGGACAGGACAGCCCCAGGGCTGGCACTGGAAATCAGCACCTCCTGCAGCAGGAGGGATCCCAGGAGCTGTGATCCTGAGCCCTACCCCCAGGTATTGCAGAGAGCCTCAAATCCCCAGGCTCTCCCTCAGACACACGGTTGAAAACAGACCTGGGAAGCTGGAGAGTGACTTTCTCCACTTCTGCAGCTTCAATATATCTTTAAACCAAATCTGCTTTCTTGCATGCCAATTTTTAGCCTGGAGCCAGGAATTAGAGCTGAGTGATAAATCCCTGAAAGGGTGATCACAATAGAAACTCTGACAGACACTTAACACTACTGGTACCAACTCAGGGAGCTCAGGATATATTTTTTTTCCCTGATTAGGTGGTGGCTGTACATTTGTACAGACTCCATAAGCACAAAATGTATGTAGGGCACGCTGCAAAACTGCAAATCTGTGACTTATTTGTGACCTTTGTGGAAGCTACTTTTTCTTTTGTACTTTATTTTTAAAGGTGTCATAACCACTAAACACAGCTCTCACAATTGCATATTGTTTTAAAATTGAGCAAAAAACTGACATTTGAACAGCCATGTCTTGATAACCAGAACATTCCCCCTCCCAAACCATAAACTAAGCTACAATACAGTAAGTGGGACTTGAATGGGTTTCACTATTAGCATTTGTAAGATTTGTCACTGTCACATCTTGCTGACATTCAGAACATCTCATTTGCTAAATATAATGTTATCACTGTTTAGTGGCTAAAAATGCAAATTACAAAAAAAATCTAATCATGTTCAAGAAACTGAAAAAAAAAAAACTTCTGTGATCCCTGAACCCCTCAGAGCACACATGACTTGATGTAGGGCTTTCCCAACTCAGCACAGCAAACCTGTGGGACAGCGGCATCAATCGCCAGAGCACACATTCCCTGCTCTGCACAAATCCCACAGATTTCCAAAAGCATCTTTGACTTGGATTCAAGCAATAAAACACATGAACTTATCCAAAAGAGTAAGAAAAATACCTTCTTAGAGTTGATTTTGGATGCTCAAGGTTTAGCTTCTATTTTTCTTGTCTTCCCGCCCCCCCCCCCCCCCCCCCCCCCCCACTAATAAGACTTCTGGTATCAAAGGAACAAAAGAAAATATTCAGAATTTAAAACTATCTTGTTAAACTTCAAGCTGCAATATCCTGTAAAATCACCATGTAGGAACCCTTACATCTATAAAAGGCAGTTTCTTTGCTAAGGGCATTCTTGGAGTCCCTCCCTTCTTTAAATCTAAGCTGCAGAAGGTTCATTTGTTTAGTGCCCAGCTGAGCAAACCCAATGGCTAATTGACACAGAAAGAAGTTTTTCATGTCCTCTGATGGGCTCCACACATGTTCCTGTCCCTTCCTCTGCTCGGTGCTGGTGCTCACCCGACAAAAGTGTAAACCAGACCAGGGCTTTAAACTGAATTTATCTTTTGTACTAACTCCAAACTGTCTGGTTGCTGGGAGCATGGAGTGTGGGTGTTGTGCCCAAGGAGGAAGAGCAGAGGGCACATGGCCAGGGTGCTCCACTGGCAGCAGGTTTGCTGTAACCTGGTGCATCGTCACTCCCTTGCCCTAAACACCTCCCCCCAGGTACGGGGAGAAAATAAACCCCGGGTTTCTTTTTCCAGGAGAGTGCCAGTTACACCTTGCCACAAGAGGTGAGAGAGGCTGACATGTAAGTGGGTTAGAACACCCTGAGTGTGGGGCAGCAGTGGGACCTGCTCCAGGGCTCAGGTGCTGTGTGAACAACTGGAAGGGGCTGCTCTGATAGGAGTTTGGAAGCGCCTGAGAAAAAATATCTGTGGCAGAAACACCAAAATCCTGTTAATGAGGCAAGTGGGAAACAGTCTCATTATGTTTCAACCCTTCTTGTGCTGTTCTATTCGAGGCTGTGAGTGCACTGTCAGAGCAATGCAGGTCCATCTTAATCAGAAACAAACCTGCCAATCCATATCCAGGGTCTTGATCACCACGGAACAACTGAGTCTGTTAATTACTGTATCAATGAATTCCAACCAAAACCCTCTTTAAACCACTGGAATCACTGGTGGATAATTGGTTTGCTATTAAAACATCTCCAGTCCACCGCAAATCTTACCTGTTCTAAGGAAACTGCTTAGTAGGTGTGTTAATGGAAGTTATTGCTATTATAAATTATCTCCAGACATTGACAAAAGAAGTAATACAAGGTATATTTTTTAAAAGCTCTGGCCAATGCATGGTTGAATGATTGAGTTGGAAAATGAACCATTCCTTGGGGTTAGCAAATGATTTTTCATCAGCTAGCAGGCTATTAAGCACACCTAGATAATAAACGGATGATTTTAGCAGTAATTCTACTTGCTTCTCATATTTTCCATTTTAAATTCCATGTTACTTTTAAAGGATTCACACATTACCTTGATTTACACCATGGAGAAGAGAGCCAATGATGTCCTTTAATGTCGGAGACAGTGCATTATTATTTATCATTAAATCCACCTTTTTTTTTCCCCTCCCCACCTTGTGAAACATTTGACAAATTCCAGGCTGGCTCCAAAGCTGGGCTTTGATTCCCCACACGGGGCACACCCTGGGAGTGAGGGGCAATCTCCAAGGGTGTGGGTTTGCAGCTTTCTGCCTGTTTAATTCAGGATCTTGTGATGGCCATCCCTGCAAATCCCCCTGTCTTCCGCAGCAGCTCACAGCTCAATCATGTGAACTTAAGTTACCGGTAGGAACTAGGGAAAAAAATCTTTACACTAATGAGATTATTTGCATGAAATGTTATTTCAATAAGACAGCCCAGGGAAGGAGACCGTTCACACTTGATTTTCCACATTTGTTATTAGATTTCTTGCCCAAAAGAACAATTTGGGGACACGACTCCAAAGATGCAGTATTGGAACTGATGGTCAGTTTCAATGGAAAATAAACAATTTTTTAACGTGAAGGGAACTGGGGCCACAGAGACATTAAAGAGTGGTTGACTGGCAGCTTGTTTCATCTTCATGTTCCAGTGGAGCTCTACCATTCAAACCACTGCCAAACAGGCAATTTTCTGGTGGAAAAGAAATGCATGGGCTCAGATTCTCCCTGAAAATGCCAACTACAGTAACAAAAATGTCTGTGCCCGCCTGCTTATGTGCATTCTTCTCTTTCAGGGCATTCAGAGCCTACTACTCGCCACATAATTTCCTTTGTGGCAGCACTCAGAGAATACTGAAATGTTATTTAAAGCAAATTTGTTAAATTGGGTTCATGCAAGTTCAGCCTTAGGGGCAAAAGCAGTACTTTCATACAGGAAGGCAAACTTTTACAATAAAACAAAAAAGCACAAATATTCACTGAGTCTGGAGTTTCATTACGAAGTGTGAAGTCAATTTATGGTTGAGAGTTTTGTATCAAAAGCAGATGAAGCTTGGAAATTTCAAAAGAGTTTGGCCTTGCAGTTTTGGAATGATTCAAACTTCAAATTCAAAATGAAACTGGGAGATGTGAACATCAGTGGCTGATGTTGCAGAAAAATGTTGTGATCTATGTATGTATCTACCATAATTTATTTTCACAAGATTTCATACTTTCCTGGTAATTACAGACCCCTCTTGCATAGGCAATAATATTCCATTTGA